>CM062282.1:2524911-2564911 GCA_031216635.1 Dissostichus eleginoides | reverse complement strand
AAAAGCCGCGTTAGAAAACCAAGTGAAACGTATATTGCACCTAAACTCTGATTACCAGTTGCAATACTATTTGCAGGAAAGTGAGATGAACGTGTTGAAATCAAACTGCTCTGAGACACATAAAAGATGCATCCTCTCTCTGAAGGATGTTCGGCGCTAACGAAGGACGAGATAATCTCTGCTCGCTCTCCGTCTCGGGGTTTCAGTAACTCAGTAATTGCCTCTTTTTCTGCACATGTCAGCGGAGGGAGTTCAACTTGTGGGTAACACGACTCATTAGCAGTCATTCTGTGCAGAGAGATGAAGAAAGACCCGCCTCTTCCTGAAGCTCCGCCTCCATCCAACCGCCAATCAAACCTCCGACTGATTGAGTCATGTCAGGGTTTAAAGTCTCATAATGCTAAGTCATGTTAAGGTTTAAGGACTCATAACTTGGACTCATGTCAGGGTTTAAAGACTCATAACTTGGACTCATGTCAGGGTTTAATGACTCATAACTTGGACTCATGTCAGGGTTTAAGGACTCATAACTTGGACTCATGTCAGGGTTTAATGACTCATAATGCAGACTCATGTCAGGGTTTAAGGACTCATAACTTGGACTCATGTCAGGGTTTAAAGACTCATAACTTGGACTCATGTCAGGGTTTAAGGACTCATAACTTGGACTCATGTCAGGGTTTAATGTCTCATAATGCAGACTCATGTCAGGGTTTAAGGAATCATAATGCAGACTCATGTCAGGGTTTAAAGACTCATAACTTGGACTCATGTCAGGGTTTAAGGACTCATAACTTGGACTCATGTCAGGGTTTAAAGACTCATAACTTGGACTCATGTCAGGGTTTAAGGAATCATAATGCAGACTCATGTCAGGGTTTAAAGACTCATAACTTGGACTCATGTCAGGGTTTTTAGAACTCATAACTTGGACTCATGTCAGGGTTTAATGACTCATAATGCAGACTCATGTCAGGGTTTAAGGACTCATAACTTGGACTCATGTCAGGGTTTAAAGACTCATAACTTGGACTCATGTCAGGGTTTAAGGACTCATAACTTGGACTCATGTCAGGGTTTAAAGACTCATAACTTGGACTCATGTCAGGGTTTAAAGACTCATAACTTGGACTCATGTCAGGGTTTAAGGAATCATAATGCAGACTCATGTCAGGGTTTAAAGACTCATAACTTGGACTCATGTCAGGGTTTAATGTCTCATAATGCAGACTCATGTCAGGGTTTAAAGACTCATAACTTGGACTCATGTCAGGGTTTTTAGAACTCATAACTTGGACTCATGTCAGGGTTTAATGTCTCATAATGCAGACTCATGTCAGGGTTTTTAGAACTCATAACTTGGACTCATGTCAGGGTTTAATGACTCATAATGCAGACTCATGTCAGGGTTTAAGGACTCATAACTTGGACTCATGTCAGGTTTTAGGACTCATAATGCTGACTTATACCTCATTCACACCAACGCAACTCCGGTTCAAGCTCCTCTAGAGCTTTTCAGGTTCAGAACCGGTTCTTCGGTTTAGCTCCGGCTCTTTTCACACCGCTCAGAGCCCGACTGGTGCTGCGTCATTGCGTCATCGTTTGCGTCATGACGTAACCGTTTGCGTGCCTGCTTCATAAAGCCAAACCGCGTGGAAACCCCTCACAGCTCACACCGACAACAACAACAATGGCCGATTGTGTTGAAGCGCTACTCGTTTTGGTTTTGCTCTGTCGAAACGAAATGGAAGAAATGGGACGACTTTTCTACCAACTTTACAGTCGTTACATGCTACATTCAAAACTGCTTTACAATCGTAATCATCAACTTCAACGACGATTCCGATTCCGTAGGCCCCTGCCCCCGCCCCCGCCTCGACGTAAGCGTGACGTATGCGCTGCTTTTGCTCTAGCCGGACAATTTTTTGGTGCTTGAAACGAACCGGATTCCGGAGCTAAGAGGCTGCTCCGCTGCGGTGTGAACAGGAAAACCCGGTGCTTTTCAAGCTCCAGCTCCGGACCGGCCCTGAAACACCGTTGGTGTGAATGAGGTATTACAGTATGTCAGGGTTTAAGGACTTATAGTGCTAAGTCATGTTAAGGTTTAGGACTCATAACTTGGACTCATGTCAGGGTTTAAAGACTCATAACTTGGACTCATGTCAGGGTTTATAGACTCATAATGCAGACTCATGTCAGGGTTTAAAGACTCATAACTTGGACTCATGTCAGGGTTTATAGACTCATAACTTGGACTCATGTCAGGGTTTAAGGACTCATAACTTGGACTCATGTCAGGGTTTAAAGACTCATAACTTGGACTCATGTCAGGATTTAAAGACTCATAACTTGGACTCATGTCAGGGTTTATAGACTCATAACTTGGACTCATGTCAGGGTTTATAGACTCATAATGCAGACTCATGTCAGGGTTTAAAGACTCATGACTTGGACTCATGTCAGGGTTTAAGGACTCATAACTTGGACTCATGTCAGGGTTTATAGACTCATAACTTGGACTCATGTCAGGGTTTATAGACTCATAATGCAGACTCATGTCAGGGTTTAAAGACTCATGACTTGGACTCATGTCAGGGTTTAAGGACTCATAACTTGGACTCATGTCAGGGTTTATAGACTCATAACTTGGACTCATGTCAGGGTTTAAAGACTCATAACTTGGACTCATGTCAGGGTTTATAGACTCATAACTTGGACTCATGTCAGGGTTTAAAGACTCATAACTTGGACTCATGTCAGGGTTTATAGACTCATAACTTGGACTCATGTCAGGGTTTAAAGACTCATAACTTGGACTCATGTCAGGGTTTAAAGACTCATAACTTGGACTCATGTCAGGGTTTAAGGACTCATAACTTGGACTCATGTCAGGGTTTAAAGACTCATAACTTGGACTCATGTCAGGGTTTAAGGACTCATAACTTGGACTCATGTCAGGGTTTAAGGACTCATAACTTGGACTCATGTCAGGATTTAAAGACTCATAATGCTAAGTCAAGTTAAGATTTTGGATCTCACTGCTGCTGATTCATACAAGGGTTTTAGGAACAATAATGCTGACTCATGCCAGTGTTTTAGGACTCATTCCTGCAGCCTTCAACAGATTAACATCTGCAATTTGGATAATATTGGAGTGGTTTTAGGGTTTCTTCAGGATGCTGAACCCATTTCTGACATTTTCAGGATCCACAATGAAGCCGAAAGCGGATACTTTTCAACTCCTGATGGTTTAATTTGCTGTTGGCTTGTTAGAAATAAAACGTTAAAATCTCTACTCCATTTAAGGGAAATGCAAACCTGAAAAGCAACAACATGTATTTCCAGATGTTACACAGCATGTCGTCTCCATATCAGGGTTCGTGTCCTTATCAGAGATTTAAAGCTGTGTCTGTTTTCTTTCTTCTGTCAGACAGGATTCTGTGCTTAATCACTTCCCCTCCACACACACACACCACACACACACACACACACACCACACACACACACACACACACACACACACACACGTCTTCTGACTCAGCGTGTTTCCTGTCATCACGGAGGTAATTAAAGTGAAAGTGTGACGCGGTGATTAGCAACAGGAAGTAAAGACGTGCTGTTTTGAGTGTACGGCAAATTAAAATACAGTGAATGTAAAGGACACATCTTCAGCATTTAGAAAACACTGTCTCTGTTGCAGAGTTAGTCTGTCTCATAAAAGAGTTTGTCAGTATATCTGAAATGACTAAGTCAGCTACGTTAGCTAGCTAGCTTACAGCAGATCTGCAGTGACATCAGAAGGAGTCATGTGATCACATAGTTAAAATAATAAAACATTTTAGGTAAGTTTCCAACAACAGAGACAGTTGTTCAGCTTTATTACATGGCTTAGTTGAATACTCGATTCTGATTGGTCAATTCAGAACACGTGACACGTTGTTAATCCAGAACAGACAGACCGCTGTCAAGGACTTATTGACCGTTGTTAAGGACGCTCACATCTGCAGAAAGAAGTCCGCTCGATTTAACTGTTTACAGTTTGGCTTTTTCGAACTGACAAGACAAGAGCGACAAGAAAACAGCGGAGAAGTAACGGGGCAGAAACCGTCCTTTTTACGCAGCGGTCCAGACAGAGACATCAAACGGCGACACATATTCAGTGTGCAGTTCCTTTGGCATCAGGGCAGGGATATCTAGATACTTTCCAAGCTTTGACATCATGAAGTGTGCTACTTTTAAAGCAAGCAACGATGTTTTCAAATCTGTAATCAGAAAGCTCCTCAAAAACGCTATCGAAGCAGTTCCTGCCGTTGCTACGTTAGTTCAAACGGTAACAACGGACTATTTTTTAAATCAATAAAAGCATTTCAATTTATATTGGGAGTCATATCGTTACTTTGTTGAGAATGTGGCCGTGTGATGAGCGGGATAATGTGCAGCGACTTGGTCCTTATGGGGAAAAGAACACCCGACAGGCTGCACATGATCCCTTACTTATAATCCTGAACGTCACCAAGCGCTCCAGCTGTGTGCGTCACTCTTTAGTGTCCCCTGGTCTCCCAGCTGTGTGCGTCACTCTTTAGTGTCCCCTGGTCTCCCAGCTGTGTTCGTCACTCTTTAGTGTCCCCTGGTCTCCCAGCTGTGTGCGTCACTCTTTAGTGTCCCCTGGTCTCCCAGCTGTGTGCGTCACTCTTTAGTGTCCCCTGGTCTCCGTTGTGTGCGTCACTCTTTAGTGTCCCCTGGTCTCCGTTGTGTGCGTCACTCTTTAGTGTCCCCTGGTCTCCCAGCTGTGTGCGTCACTCTTTAGTGTCCCCTGGTCTCCGTTGTGTGCATTTGCAGCGCAGTCCTGTAAACTATAAATCTAAACAAAAGTAAAAAATGCACCACTTTAACAGCAGCATCATCGCTGAAGAACGTTACTACAGACCAGAGTATTTGTACTTTATTTCATTTAAGATCTGAGTACTTCTGCTACACACACCTACAGTGCTTGCTTTCTTGTAGATTGTATAACACACACACACACACACACACACACACACACACACACACACACACACACTGAAGGATATGGGTGTCAGAATAGAAACAGTGAATGAGTTTCTCTTTAGTACTTCATCTGGCGAGGTTACCGCCACAAAGTCTTTATCAACTGATGAAGTACTGCATGTCCTTGATGTTGTGTGTGTGTGTGTGTGTGTGTGTGTGTGTGTGTGTGAGAGAGGCAGAGCATTATGTCTGTTGGCTTAATGTCGGGCATTCATGGTGCAAAATATTCGTCCTTGTGAATGTTTTACAGGAGTCTGAAAAGTTTGAAGGTTTTCACGTTGTTCAGACTCTCAGATACTTTGAAGGGAAAATCAATATCTTGTATACGAGTTGAATAGGAACAGGTGTATATCAGTATGTA
This sequence comes from Dissostichus eleginoides, assembly GCA_031216635.1. Lineage (NCBI taxonomy): Eukaryota > Metazoa > Chordata > Actinopteri > Perciformes > Nototheniidae > Dissostichus > Dissostichus eleginoides. The sequence goes on along the minus strand of CM062282.1, from coordinate 2,559,501 downwards.
GTGTCTCTACTTTAAAGAGTCCTCTCCTGCTGATGTTCAGGTGTATATCAGTATGTAGTGTCTCTACTTTAAAGAGTCCTCTCCTGCTGATGTTCAGGTGTATATCAGTATGTAGTGTCTCTACTTTAAAGAGTCCTCTCCTGCTGATGTTCAGGTGTATATCAGTATGTAGTGTCTCTACTTTAAAGAGTCCTCTCCTGCTGATGTTCAGTGTATATCAGTATGTAGTGTCTCTACTTTAAAGAGTCCTCTCCTGCTGATGTCAGGTGTATATCATATGTAGTGTCTCTACTTTAAAGAGTCCTCTCCTGCTGATGTTCAGGTGTATATCAGTATGTAGTGTCTCTACTTTAAAGAGTCCTCTCTGCTGATGTTCAGGTGTATATCAGTATGTAGTGTCTCTACTTTAAAGAGTCCTCTCCTGCTGATGTTCAGTTGTATATCAGTATGTAGTGTCTCTACTTTAAAGAGTCCTCTCCTGCTGATGTTCAGGTGTATATCAGTAGTGTTTCTACTTTAAAGAGTCCTCTCCTGCTGATGTTCAGGTGTATATCAGTAGTGTTTCTACTTTAAGAGTCCTCTCCTGCTGATGTTCAGGTGTATATCAGTAGTGTTTTACTTTAAAGAGTCCTCTGCTGATGTTCAGGTGTATATCAGTATGTAGTGTCTCTACTTTAAAGAGTCCCTCTCCTGCTGATGTTCAGGTGTATATCAGTATGTAGTGTCTCTACTTTAAAGAGTCCTCTCCTGCTGATGTTCAGGTGTATCAGTAGTGTTTCTACTTTAAAGAGTCCTCTCCTGCTGATGTTCAGGTGTATATCAGTAGTGTTTCTACTTTAAAGAGTCCTCTCCTGCTGATATTTAAAAACGGCCTGTCCCAAATATAAAGCTAGTGTTTTGTTTTGTTTTTCTCTTTTCACTTCAACAACAGCGCTCCGGGGATGAGAAACCTTGATGAGGGAGCAGTTTCTTTCGTATGGGAATATCATTTAGCGAGGCCAAATTGAGATGGATTCTGGGATGTTGACAGCAGGGTCACTGGGGCCTGCTTAAATATTGATGAAATGAGGGGGGGAACACGGTGTTGATAAATGAAGCTGCTGGTTTCTGCTATTATCTTTCTCTGTGTTCCTCTCCTACTCGTGCTAACAGGTCTACATCACGCAGGACAGCAGCCTGAAAGAGACGAGCGGCAACGAGGGAGAGGAAGATTGAGGAGGTTTGATGAGCTACTGTCAGCAGGAGATTGTGTTTGGCTTAGATCCCGTGTGTGTATGTGTGTGTGTGTGTGTGTGTGTGTGTGTGTATGTGTGTGTGTGTGTGTGTGTGTGTGTGCATGCATGGATTTGTTCATTCCCTCTCTCCTCTGTGAGCTCTTGCCAAAATAAGCTCATTACCATCACAGGAGCCAGGGCTGGAATTCAGAAATTCATTAGCTTGTACGATTTGCATAGTCTCGCTTTCCTCTGCAACTGTGTGTGTGTGTGTGTTCCCCTGTTATATGTGTGTGTTTGTGTGTGTGTGTATTTGTGTGTGTGTGTGTGTGTGGCTGCCGGCATTCCAACACACTCCTACCTGCTCCTCTGTCATGGTTTCTCTTCCCCTTGTGTGGCTGAATTAAAATGTTCCCCCTCGCTCAGCTGCAGCGATTCATGTTCAAAGAAACTCCATCCTGAGAAGTAGAGACTGACAATTACTGCAACAAAGGCATGACCGACAGGGAGAGGAGCTTTAATTGAGTTAAAATTGAGTTTCTGAATAGATCATTGTGTTAATTTTAGAATAAATATACTTCTTTGCTTGGCAGGGTGCACGGGTACTCAGGAGAGGAGCGATATGAAATCTTTCTCGTGGCCGTTTTGTGCTCTCTCATTCCTCTCCCAGCAGCCGCTATTCGTTTCTGATCTCTGATAACGCCGTGATCAATGCCTCACCCGAGGAAACATATCAACGATTCAGCCTCAGTTACACAGAGCACCGGTTTGTTTTATACCTTTATCAGGAGATCAACCAGGAACATGTTACGTTTGACTCCAATTGATCTCACACAGGTTTATTCTGAGTCCAGCTCAGCAGGTTGTTTTGCATAATAGGGCTCCTTTAAGACAAAACCCAACTCTACTTTAAAGAGTCCTCTCCTGCTGATGTTCAGGTGTATATCAGTATGTAGTGTCTCTACTTTAAAGAGTCCTCTCCTGCTGATGTTCAAGTGTATATCAGTATCTAGTGTCTCTACTTTAAAGAGTCCTCTCCTGCTGATGTTCAGGTGTATATCAGTATGTAGTGTCTCTACTTTAAAGAGTCCTCTCCTGCTGATGTTCAGGTGTATATCAGTATGTAGTGTGTTTACTTTAAAGAGTCCTCTCCTGCTGATGTTCAGGTGTATATCAGTATGTTGTGTCTCTACTTTAAAGAGTCCTCTCCTGCTGATGTTCAGGTGTATATCAGTATGTAGTGTGTTTACTTTAAAGAGTCCTCTCCTGCTGATGTTCAGGTGTATATCAGTATGTAGTGTCTCTACTTTAAAGAGTCCTGTCCTGCTGATGTTCAGGTGTATATCAGTATGTAATGTCTCTACTTTGAAGAGTCCCTCTCCTGCTGATGTTCAGGTGTATATCAGTATGTAGCGTCTCTACTTTAAAGAGTCCTCTCCTGCTGATGTTAAGGTGTATATCAGTATGTGGTGTCTCTACTGTAAAGAGTCCTCTCCTGCTGATGTTCAGGTGTATATCAGTATGTAGTGTTTTTACTTTAAAGAGTCCTCTCCTGCTGATGTTCAGGTGTATATCAGTATGTAGTGTCTCTACTTTAAAGAGTCCTCTCCTGCTGATGTTCAGGTGTATATCAGTATGCAGTGTCTCTACTTTAAAGAGTCCTCTCCTGCTGATGTTCAGGTGTATATCAGTATGTAGTGTCTCTACTTTAAAGAGTCCTCTCCTGCTGATGTTCAGGTGTATATCAGTATGCAGTGTCTCTACTTTAAAGAGTCCTCTCCTGCTGATGTTCAGGTGTATATCAGTATGTAGTGTCTCTACTTTAAAGAGTCCTCTCCTGCTGATGTTCAGGTGTATATCAGTATGTAGTGTCTCTAATAATAATAATAATAATAACTTGAATTTATATAGCGCCTTTCATAACCTCAAGGTCGCTTTACAAAAAATACATACAAGGACAAGACATAAAACATAAAACATAAAACAGGGGGCAGAAATGGAAGTGTAAGTGGGGGGGGAAGTGAGTTGTTGGAAGGCGATGTTGAACAGATGAGTTTTAAGGGTTGATGTGAAGATGTTGAGAGAAGGGGAGTTGCGGATTTCTGCAGGGAGGGAGTTCCAGAGGGTGGGGGCAGCGACACTGAAGGCACGGCCCCCGAAGGTGCGGAGGCGTGAAGGTGGAATGGAGAGCAGGCCAGAGTCTGAGGATCGAAGGGTGCGGGACGGGATGTAAGGGTGGAGGAGATCTGTGAGGTACTGAGGGGAGAGGGCATGGAGGGACTTGTAGGTGAGGAGGAGGAGTTTGTAAGTGATGCGGGACTTGACCGGGAGCCAATGGAGGTTGAAGAGACCTCACACCTACTTTAAAGAGTCCCATTGTGCTGAGTCATGGTTCACCCTCTCACCTGTTCCTGCCGATAATGGAGCCATGCTAACCTCAGAACTTTAAAAAGATCATTAATATCTCTTCTTCCTGTTACTCTGCACTCCATTAGTCGCTCTTCTCTTATTTCTGCACACAGATGATGAACCGTAACCCAGCGTTTGACTGTTTGAGCCTTTAAACGTGTATTTTGAACAACGTCATCGTGTGTGTCTGAAAGCTAATGCATCTCTAAAATGCAGATGTTAGAAAACATACTTTAAAGGTTAAGTGTAAAGTGTAAACGCTGCTGAGTCATGCAGAGCCCTTTAGCTTCATGTGTGTAAATGTTACTGAGGGAAACTCAGTGTGATTCCATCTGTCAGAAAGATATCGTGCAGCTGTTTGAAAGTTATTTAAATCCTTTACTGTCTGCAGAAAAGATTACTTAAGATAAGAAGTACTTTATTGATCCCAATTTGGGGAATGTTTGCGTTGCAGCAGCATAAACAGACATGACACACACACACACACACACAACCACACACACACACAACCACACCACACACACACACACACACACACACACACACACACACAACACACACACACACACACACACACACACACACACTAAGGCAGTAAAGGCCAGATTGCAGCAGATGTCCATGAAAGTGCATGAGGAATTGTCCAGGGCGCTGTGGTGGCATATGTGTTTACATGTAGGTGCCACATTGTGTGTGTGAGTGTGTGTGAGTGTGTGTGTGAGTGTGTGTGTCTGTGTGTGTGTGTGCGTGAGTGTGTGTGTGTGCTCCTGCATAAATGCATAAGGGATCTCTTGATGAGACTGAGTCCTCCCAAGGCTCAGTGCTTCTCCCCTTTTAGTTACACTGCAGTAATGAGGAGGGAGAAAAGGAACATGTGGACTCAATAATCAGAATAAATGTAGTCTCTTATCTGTGTGTGTGTGTGTGTGCGTGTGTGTGCGTGTGTGTGCGTGTGTGTGTGTGTGTGTGTGTGTGTGCTCATTAGGTATGTGCATCAGGTTTTGGCTCCTCAGAGAGATGTATGAGCTGATAACTATGAGCTTCAGGAAATTAATATTTGGCTGAATGGAGTGTTTTCTCTGCAGGAATGACTCAGTTAATGATAAGTGAGGAGGCACATTTCCGCAGAAAGCCGGAGAGATAAATTAAGCTCTAAACTCTTATAAAAGTTTTTACATTTTGACTTGAAAATAGAGTTCATTTGGGAGAAGCGGCTTTATGTGAAGAATGTGTTGAATGAAAAAGACTGCATCGAAACAACGAAACATAAAATCACATGTACTTCATCATACTCTCCTTTATCACCGCTAGCATACTGGTTTTAAATAAGGAAGTTAAACAGGTCATAATTCTCTATACTATACATTTTATATTGCTTTGAAATCATCTGCATTTATCACAGTTTCTCACCAAAAACGAATCAGGGACCTGCAATAATTTACCCACGACAAATAGTCCTGAATAGAGCTTGAACACTTCATGATTGAACTCAATGCGACCAGCATTAGCATTCACAAGCAGGGCGTACAGCTAACTACTAACCATCAGCTAACCGCTAACAAACCAACCCAGTCTCACGGCATTTCGTGTAATAGTCACAAAATGAATGTAATCTATTGATTCGTGTTCACCAACACGATTTTCCCATTTCTTTCGTGTCACACAGAACGATTTTAAAAGCAATGTATTTCTATTGGTAGTGTGTTTCGTGCCTGCACCACGTCTTTCTGTCCGGTCGGGTCTTGGAAGACCGGAAGCTGTGGGGTTCATAAAAACATTTTCTTACTCAATATCAAGCCACGATTATTGTTTTTATTTTAAATTCTATAATGTCTGACTTTTTGAAATGGGGCTCAAAGCCTCAGAATACTGAAATCTGTCTTTTTTTACTTTTTTTCCCTTCTAATTTGCTGCTGTTTGGTGCAGGCACGAAACACACTACCAATAGAAATACATTGTTCTAAAATCGTTCTGTGTGACACGAAAGAAATGGGGAAATCGTGTTGAACACGAATCAATAGATTAATTTCGTGACTATAACACGAAATGCCGTGAGACTCATGGGTTCAACAAACAGCTAACAGCTAACGGCTAACGGCTAACAAACAACTAACAGCTAACGGCTAACAAACAACTAACAGCTAACAACTAACAGCTAACGGCTAACAAACAACTAACAGCTAACGGCTAACAAACAACTAACAGCTAACAACTAACAGCTAACGGCTAACAACTAACAGCTAACAAACAACTAACAACTAACGGCTAACAACTAACGGCTAACAAACAACTAACAACTAACGGCTAACAACTAACAGCTAACGGCTAACAAACAACTAACAACTAACGGCTAACAACTAACAGCTAACGGCTAACAAACAACTAACAACTAACGGCTAACAACTAACAGCTAACGGCTAACAAACAACTAACGGCTAACAACTAACAGCTAACGGCTAACAAACAACTAACGACTAACAACTAACACCTAACAACAAACAGCTAACAACAAACAGCTAACAACTAAAGGCTAACAGCTAGCAACTAACAGCTAACAACTAACAGCTAACAACTAAAGGCTAACAGCTAGCAACTAACGGCTAACAACTAACAAACAACTAACAACTAACGACTAACAGCTAACAAACAACTAACAGCTAACAGCTACTAGTTATAATGAATAAGCTTTGACGTGTGATTTGATATGACGGTTAAGATAGCAGCTGTATAAAGTAATAGAAATGATGCAGCTGTAGGCCTATATATAAAGTAATATAAGTTATCCCCAGCTTTCCTTCTTATTCACCTACAGCTTCCCCCCTCGTTCCTTTGAACATCCCTTAATGTTTCTGATTGCACGTGTGCAGCTAACACGCTAATGTCTTTCTCTGCAGGCATTCCATTCTTCTTCAATTTAGCGTCAAGCTTTCTCATGATTGGTTTACCTAGCAGCTGTAATTGAATTGTTATAATTGGCAAAACGGAAATAAAATCAGCCGCCATCGTGCGCGCCTGTGTATGTGTGTGTGTGTGCGTGTGTGTGTGTGTCTGTGTGTGTGTGTCTGTGTGTGTAAGTGTGTAAGTGGGTCATGGATGTGTGTGCAGTGGTGCTAGTTGATGTGATTAACTTTCGTGAGATGAAACATGAATAAAATATTTCCCCTTACTCTGTAACGAGACATCTCCAGTAACGAGCCCTAGTTTCCACTAATGACCGACCTGGGAGATTACACACACACACACACACACACACACACACACACACACACACACACACACACACACACACACACACACACACACACACATTGTTTTCTTTCAGTCACATGAAATACTTTCTCAAAGCTTACTCTACTCTTAATTTGTTTTTTAATTTTTAAATTGATGCCATTTGTCACAATCATCTTGTTCTGAGAATCAACAGCTTCTGAATATTTTGAACATGAAACTGTTACTGGTTGTTTTTTGCTGCCAAATAAAATAGCTTTGAGCTTTTTGAGGCTGAATTACTCTTTGTAAAGAGTAAGTACAGTTGTAAACTACAGGTGTTTTACTTTAGTGACGTCATGCAGGGTTTGAAGAAGCCTTTAGTTAGGTAAAAGTAGAAATACTGCAGTGTTCAAATACTCTATTAAAAGTAAAAGTCCTACAAGTGTTTATTACTACCTTAAGTGTTTGCATTTCTACAATTATATCAGCAGGTATTTGCTCAAAAACCACAGTATGATGCGATAAAGCTGGGAAAGAATCCATGTTATTATAATCCATGCTAACGGGAACCGATTGAAGAATGTAATGGTTGTCCAAATGTGTTTTTTGCAAGAAATAAATATTGTAAATCCTTAGAAGAAAGACAATAACGTAACAGCTATAGATGCCTGAAATGTGTCCAACCAATGCATTGAAGTGTGTGTCCTCTGAGCTGCACTTCAGTACAACAGCATGTTAAATACATATCTGAGAAACTGGAGCATGACCGAACACTCTGTAATGTTGCTCTGCCTCCGGAGACGCCGGCAATCGGACACGCAACTTTCCTACCAGCGGAGGAATAAATATTTAGATGTAGGCTTCATAACATCTATTTTTCACATGTCCTGGATCTTTTCTCAGGGCTGCAGGAACACTGAGTGTCTGTGAGGTTATCCAAAACAGAGAAATCATGGCAGGGTTTGGATTTACTTGGTTTTGTTTTTCAGCGCAGATGTAGCTTGGGTGATATACCATGAGTTTTCCTTTTACCCTCCCAGTAAGAACATTTGTTCTGGACTTCCTCAGAAGATAGAAATCATACATATCAAAAGTCAAATGACCTCAACATATTAACACATGGAGCAGAGATGTGGTAGTTCTGTGTTGGTCCCTGAAGGCATCATCTCCCTGGTCCAATGGATTTCTCAATGTGATTTTGGATTATAATCTCTGTGTCAAACAAACGTTTATGATATTTACACGTTTAGTTCAGCAGGATAATCTCCACATATTAACACCAATTTATGATTTCTGAAGTAAAAATATATTGTTGGGCTATAAAGGAACTACAGCACGGTCACATGACTTCACGTCACCACTGCTAAGCTAAAGGAGGCTAATGTTGGGCTATAAAGGAACTACAGCACGGTCACATGACTTCACGTCACCACCGCTAAGCTAAAGGAGGCTAATGTTGGGCTATAAAGGAACTACAGCACGGTCACATGACTTCACGTCACCACCGCTAAGCTAAAGGCAGCTAATGTTGGGCTATAAAGGAACTACAGCATGGTCACATGACTTCACGTCACCACTGCTAAGCTAAAGGAGGCTAATGTTGGGCTATAAAGGAACTACAGCACGGTCATATGACTTCACGTCACCACCGCTAAGCTAAAGGAGGCTAATGTTGGGCTATAAAGGAACTACAGCACGGTCACATGACTTCACGTCACCACCGCTAAGCTAAAGGAGGCTAATGTTGGGCTATAAAGGAACTACAGCACGGTCACATGACTTCACGTCACCACCGCTAAGCTAAAGGTGGCTAATGTTGGGCTATAAACGAACTACAGCACGGTCACATGACTTCACGTCACCACCGCTAAGCTAAAGGCGGCTAATGTTGGGCGTGATGACGTTTAGTTATGGTGTTGATTTTTTACTAACCTTTGCTCTTTACCCTTAAACAATCATGTTAGCTATTCATATAACCTCTTGCAAACATGTACATGTGCATATGTTCAATTATTTCTCTGCATTAAGGCTCCTAACTGGATATTTATTCAGTTCTTCGCTCCATAAATTCATGAACCAAAATGATTTGATGAATTTTCGCGTCCTAACCAGAGCAATAAGGTCTGCAGTCTCACTGTGAGGAAGAACGTGCAGTTTAAGAAATCCTCCCTCCGTCACCTTTCTGAATATGAATTCAGAATATTAGGAGCTCTATTTGTCTACCCTACATTCAATTTATAGCGGAGAGTAATCTGTGACCTATTAGGTGTTTGTAATCCCCTTACTCTCCGTTTAATTCAGAATATTCACACGACTGGCTTCAGAATACATTACCACATATTATATATATATATAAATATATATATATATATATATATTACCCTAAACACCTGCAGACTGTATGATCTCATGCAACATATGCACATTGGTGAATAATCCATCGTTATGTGTTTATTTCATATCATGTGATGCAGACACTTTATATTCCCCTCCATGTGTCAATCATCACGATGAGATGACACATATTTTATTAACATAAAACCTTCTGAACAAAACAAACAAAAACCCGTCATTCATTCGGTTTTCTACGTGCATCAGTGTCACGGATTCTGTTCCTGCGTCTATCTAATTATATCTGGGTCTCATTAAAAGCAAATGAGCAGAACACTTCTAAATTCTGAATAATGGAAACGCACTCAGTGACACCAGAGTCCACACAGAGCCGGGAGGAGAGAGAGAAGAGAGAGGCTTTTATTCTGAAACTGACACATTTCAAATCTCCCGTCGTTCAGCCTTTGGAGAGACTTAGTTCAACACTTAAACCTTAATGCGTTCAAGATTCCTCACACAGGTTTGTTACTTAAAGTGGACCTATCATGCTATATTTGAATCATATATTGTAGGGCCATACCGATATAAAACATGTCTGTGAAGTTTTTTTTTCAAAATACCAAACAGATCATGCATTTTAGCCACGCCTCATTTCGCTCTATTTGCTCTTTTTTAGCCCTGTTTTTGCAAGGGCTGATTCTGAGAAGTCTTCTTCGCTGCTTTTGTGGCAGACTACAGCGCCACCTACAGGCCTGGCTTATGTACTACAGCGCCACCTACAGGCCTGGCTTATGTACTACAGCGCCACCTACAGGCCTGGCTTATGCACTACAGCGCCACCTACAGGCCTGGTATATGTACTACAGCGCCACCTACAGGCCTGGCTTATGTACTACAGCGCCACCTACAGGCCTGGCTTATGCACTACAGCGCCACCTACAGGCCTGGTATATGTACTACAGCGCCACCTACAGGCCTGGCTTATGTACTACAGCGCCACCTACAGGCCTGGCTTATGCACTACAGCGCCACCTACAGGCCTGGCTTATGTACTACAGCGCCACCTACAGGCCTGGCTTATGTACTACAGCGCCACCTACAGGCCTGGCTTATGCACTACAGCGCCACCTACAGGCCTGGCTTATGTACTACAGCGCCACCTACAGGCCTGGCTTATGCACTACAGCGCCACCTACAGGCCTGGCACATGTACTACAGCGCCACCTACAGGCCTGGCTTATGCACTACAGCGCCACCTACAGGCCTGGCTTATGCACTACAGCGCCACCTACAGGCCTGGCTTATGTACTACAGCGCCACCTACAGGCCTGGCTTATGCACTACAGCGCCACCTACAGGCCTGGCTTATGTACTACAGCGCCACCTACAGGCCTGGCTTATGTACTACAGCACCACCTACAGGCCTGGCTTATGTACGACAGCGTCTCCAGCGCTTTCGAGCGGCAATGGCCGTGGCCGTCTCCTCCTGATAGGTGGAGAGTTGCCCATATAGGCGGAGCTCCCCGTTTCTGACGTCAGAACAATTTCTAATCTGTATCAGTCTGGATCAGCTCCGTTGCAGCCCCGTTTTTAGAGATTTGGGTACGGAGGAAAAGAGAGAGGGTTGTGTTTTCTGACACTTGGTGAGTTCCCTGACACACCGGGGACACATATTCATATATAAAAGACGTACAAAAGTGCATTTTGCATGATAGGTCCCCTTTAAGTAAAAGCAGCAATACTACATTTTATAAGTACTTTGTTACACGTAAAAGTCCTGCATTCAGAATGAGTCAAAGTGAAAAAGTATCATCATCAAAATATACTTCAAGTACAAAAAGTAAAAGTACTCCTTATTGGTAATGGCCCAGTTCAGAATTGTATGTATATTGAGTTCCTGGGTTAGGATTATTGATGTGTTTTATCACTAATTTCAAGAACTGTATATCCTGCTGCTGGATATCTTAACCTTTAAATATATGTCAAAGTTTATTTATGATATGATATAGTTAATAACCTCTATGTAAAATGTTACCAGTAACTAAAAGCTGTAAAATAAGGTAAAAAGTACAATATTGGCTTCTACTTTACTTGAGTAAAGAAGTTTAGTCAGTACTTCTACATTTACCAGAGTATTTTTAAACACGAGTATCTGTACTTCTATTTGAGTAAAGGATGGGTGTACTTTTGGCATCTCTGCGGTTATGTCTGCAGATCCATAAAGAGAGAAGCAGCATACAGAATATTATTTATATTCCTGTCAACAAATCCCACATAGAAGCCAATCTTATGAACATGCATCCTCCAACAAGTACAAGTATATATTCTGTATCGTGTTCGTCCTTCTAAGTACTATTATTGGAAGTATACACATATTATTCTGTACGTTCTCTTTAATGGAAGGTTTGCATTTCATTGTATGTTCGTAATAAACTAACCATTGAAGTCAGGAGGTAAAATAATGAATATCAGAAGCAAGGAAGTACTCAAACACACACTGTGGACATCTCATGCAACTCGGGGTTACATATGGCCATGTTGACTGCAGGTATTACTGCTCCTGAGCTACGTGGTTTACTATAGTGTCCCTCACACACACACACACACACACACACACACACACACACACACACACACACACATCCACACACACACACACACACACATATAAAAGAGAAGCATTACAGCGGTCAGTAAACGCCTCGTTCTCACATGAATGGACCGACTGCATGTCCTTCAGGTATTAAAGCTGCTCACACTGGATCCAGAGTGTGTGTGCATGTTTTCTATGAGAGTGTTTTGTGTGTGTGTGTGTGTTTGTGTGTGTGTTTGTGTGTGTGTGTGTTTGTGTGTGTGTGTGTTTGTGTGTGTGTGTTTGTGTGTGTGTGTGTGTGTGTGTGTGTGTGTGTGTGTGTGTGTGTGTGTGCAGGTGAAAGATGTTTCGCCTCAGCAGAAAAAAAAGGCTGAGGGATGAATGTTGCTCCTGACCTGCCGTCTCTGGGGAGTAATACCTACTACTGCTGCTACACACACACACACACACACACACACCACACACACACACACACACACACACACACACACACACACACACACCACACACACATGTTTTACGCCCTGCAGAACAGAACAAACACACTCTCGTGTCAGAGGAGGTTTGCTTTGAACAGTGGGAAATTATAATTGCTAGAAATGAAATGCATCTGTTAGTTTGTTTATGTTTTTATACTTGTACTGTTTTTATGTCTGATCAAATTCACCAACATCTGGAAGGTGATAATATTAGATGATAACAGATGTTGGCTTAATGTAAGTGCACGGAACCAAGTATTCATTTCTTTTGCAAATGTTATGGAAATGTGTCTGTTTGGAAACCCGGCTTCTGCCTCTCTGCATCTTCAGTCTGAAACTCTTCTGTCTCAGATCGATGCAGCTTCACCTTTCCTCCCTGTCTTCAACCTTCACACTGCACAGTGCTGCAGGTGTGTGATATAAAGAGTGTGTGATGTGATATAAAGAGTGTGTGAGTGTGTGTGTGCAGCAGCAGGAGGTACAAAGAGCTTTTGATTTGCTGTGAAACCGCTGGTTTTTTAAGGTCTCTATGTTTGAAGTTCAGAGAGGAAACAAAGGAAACAGGAAGTGGACTTTAATTTCTACATGATGATATACTGTATTCTAGTGTAAACTATCCGATAGAAATATGTTATTCTACATTGAAAAATATAGTATTTTTGGGACCCATTTCCTCATTGAATGTCCTAACAGAGATGTTAGCATGACTGTACACTCTTACGCTGGTAATTAACACATTTAGAAATCACATAAACATAACAAATATTATCCAACTTATACATTTTAAAGATATACTGCTTCTCTTTCTCTTATATGATCCTGAAAATACACTTTTAAATGTGGATAAAGACAACCAGCAGGTTGTTACAGGTTATTTGTACGTCGTATCAAATGAACACTCTTAAAGGTATTTTTCTACTCTTTAAACATCTGTCTATGCACCGCTGGATAGGAAAACATAACATCAACATCAACATTCAGACTGAATACAAAAGGGACAATAAACCAGTAATTAGGTCTGATGATCAAAGCGTCTCTTCAGATGTCCCCCTGTATGACGATAGCGGTGCTTTTTTGGACAAATGTCTCATATTATAGTCGCAGCAGCTAAAAAAAAGTGTCTCCAGAGTGAGATGAATACTGCACACACTGCCTCACACACACACACACACACACACACACACAAACACACACACCACACACACACACACTCCTCTGCTGTCTTTGACACAAACAGCGTGACATGAGAGTGGACAGGAGAAGAAACATTGAATAAGTGTGTCCTCCATTATCCCGCTGCCTCACACAGACACACACACACACACACACACACACACACACACACTCCTCTGCTGTCTTTGACACAAACAGCGTGACATGAGAGAGGACAGGAGAAGAAACATTGAATAAGTGTGTCCTCCATTATCCCGCTGCCTCACACACACACACACACACACGCACACACACACACACACACACACGCACACACACACACACACACACACACACACACACACACACACACACACACACACACACACACACACACACTGTCTATATGCCTTAATTTGTCAACAGCATTAACACGATAGCAACTCAATAGAACAAGAGAGAGGAGGACGGGAGGAAGAGTGTGTGCTGAGACTGAGGGATGGAAAACTGATTCACTGAGAGAATTAGGCAAGCCCACACACACACACACACACACACACACACACACACACACACACACACACAAACACAAACACACACACACACACACACACACTCACACATGTGCACACCATGTGTTGGGACATGATAAGAAATGCAGGATCATTCATCGGTTTGCTGGAAGTCTCCCTCTCTCTTCCCTTTGACTTCCATCTTTGTTCGCCTCCTCTTTCTCTCTTTTCAGGAGAAACCACAGGCTGCTCTTTATTTCTGAAACACCTTTCAAACACACACGATTCAAAGCAGAGCGTCTGTACATAAGGCACAGAAACACATTTAAGGAACATTGAACAGGACTAAGAGATTGAGGCCATGCATCCTCCCTGTGTTTCAGAGCCCAATGGGAACAGCTGTTGGGTTTCAGAGGAAAGTCACTGGTTCCTGGCCATGAAATACATTTACACTCAGGTAACAAATCTCTGCTTGGTCAGAGCCAAGGGTCGTATATTTCAAAGATAGATAGATAGATAGATAGATAGATAGATAGATAGATAGATAGATAGATAGATTAGATAGATAGATAGATAGATAGATAGATAGACGACTTTTTACTTTGACTTCTCACATGTTGAACACAAATACCTGTACTTTCTACTTCTTACATGTTGAACCCAAATACCTGTACTTTCTACTTCTTACATGTTGAACCCAAATACCTGTACTTTCTACTTCTTACATTTTGAACACAAATACCTGTACTTTCTACTTCTTACATGTTGAACCCAAATACCTGTACTTTCTACTTCTTACATGTTGAACCCAAATACCTGTACTTTCTACTTCTTCCATGTTCCAAACAGGCTGGTTCCTTTAGTCTGAATGTGTGTTTGGTGGCGTGATCATTATTATTTAGAGTCATTGCGTGCCTATTGATTTGAACACGATCCGTGTATCCATCATTTCCTGGTCTTCTCTAAAGAAGAGGGACCAATGGAAACGTTGTCATGTTGCCGTTGTTCAGCATGGAAACATTCATTAGCTAATAATGACATTATTGTTCTATTAATATAAAGGGAGGTCAGGTACTCTTTAAAACAGCTGCTAGTTATGGGTACTTTTTACTTAAAGGTCCCATGTCATGCTTTTCCGGTTATTACCCGTCCCCTTGTGTTCTGAAGCTTCTGCATGTAAACGGTCTGCAGAGTCACAAACCCTCAAAGTACACCCTGTAGCGAGTAAAACTCTAACACAGAAAATACCTGTCTATGCTGCCCCAGAACGCCTCGTTGGAGATTTCTCTTTTTCCATTGTTTCCTTCTTGGGTATAGTGACGTACACACACACACACACTCAATCTTTTCTCAGCTGCAGCTCCGCCGATTTCTCAGCCTGAGACGGCGGGACGCGGCGAGGCTGTGAGGCTGTGAGTCTGTGTGTGAGCACACACACAAACTCCCAGCCAGGCTGCGGGTGTGTGTGTGTGCTCGGGCTGGTTTCGAACTCAACAATGGAATTATGATCAGTAGAAATGGCCATGACATGGGACCTTTAATTTCAAAGCCTCTTTACTTTTACTTGAGTAAAGAAGTTTAGTTTTTAAGAACGATTATCTGTACTTCTGAGTAAAGGATGTGGGTACTTTTGCCACCTCTTTTTTCGTGTGTTACCTGCAGAGGTGTGTGTCAGTGTGTGTGTCAGTGTGTGTGTCAGTGTGTGATTTCAGACTAAAAGTAGACCCGAGTACGTAATCACAGGTTTCTGCATCCTGTGTCATTTCACCACGGTTAAAATAAAGCCGGGCACGGTGTGTATGTAATGTTGGGTTATCACGCTGAAACCTGTAATTAAGTGTGCTTCAACACACCTGTTTAAATGCATATAAATAACCTGTGTTCCTCTTCTTTAGATGACTACTGATACACATTAATACACAAGAAATGCTTTAACAAATGCAACTGAAAGAAAGACATTTAAAAAAAGTTTAAAACAGATATATATATAATATATATCCATCCATCCATCTTCTCCCTCTTATCCGTGGTCGGGTCGCGGAGGTAGCAGTTCCAGCAGAGAGCCCCAAGGCGCTCCCAGGCCAGTGAAGAGATATAATCCCTCCACCTGGTCCTAGGTCTACCCCTCGGTCTCCTCCCAGCTGGACGTGCCTGGAACACCTCCTTAGGGAGGCGCCCAGTGGCATCCTTACTAGGTGCCCGAACCACCTCAACTGGCTCCTTTCAACGCGAAGGAGGAGCTTCAACTCTGAGTCCCTCCCGGATGACTGAACTTCTCACCTTATCCCTAAGGGAGACGCCCGCCACCCTGCGGAGAAAACCCATCTCGGCCGCTTGTATCCGCGATCTCGTTCTTTCGGTCATGACCCATCCTTCATGACCATAGGTGAGGGTAGAACGAAATGGCCCGGTAGACAGAGAGCTTTGCCTTCTGGCTCAGCTCTCTTTTCGTCACAACGGTGCGGTAAAGCGACTGCAGTACAGCTCCCGCTGCTCCGATTCTCCGGCCCATCTCACGCTCCATTGTTCCCTCACTCGAGAACAAACCCCGAGATACTTGAACTCCTTCACTTGGGGTAAGGACTCATTCCCTACTTGGAGTGGACAGTCCATCGGTTTCCTGCTGAGAACCATGGCCTCAGATTTGGAGGTGCTGATCCTCATCCCAGCCGCTTCACACTCGGTTGCGAACCGATCCAGTGAGTGCTGAAGGTCGCAGACCGATGAAGCCATTAGAACCACATCATCTGCAAAAAGCAGTGGTGCAATCCTTCGTCCACCGAACTGCAGACCCCCCCCCCCCCACGACTACGCCTCGAAATCCTACCCATGTATATTTACGAACAGGATGGTGACTAAGCGCAGCCCTGGCGGAGGCCAACCCTCACCGGAAATGGTCCGACTTCCTGCCGAGGACCCGGACACCGCTCTCGCTTTGGGATACAGAGATTGGATGGCCCTGAGTAGAGACCCCCTCACCCCATACTCCTGCAGCACCTCCCACAGTACTCCCTGGGAACCCGGTCATACGCCTTCTCCAAGTCTACAAAACACATGTAGACCGATAAGCGTACTCCGAGGCCCCTCCAGGATCCTTGCGAGAGTAAAAGCTGATCATCGGCCTTAAAATATATCTGTTTGTAAAAGGATGTATTAATATGATATGTTATTCTTATTACATTCTACATTGTAATGTTTATTTTTTTGTAATAAAATATGTATATTAAAACATTTATTCATATTAAAAATGCCAGATTAATATGATGTTTATTTATGTTATTCTTGATAAAATATATTTATATTAAAATAAAATCATTTAATATTTAATTTTAAATGATTGAATCTTAATATATATTTATATTTTATTTTCCAACATTTCACAAAGAATCCAGTAAAAAATGGAACTTGTTCTTTATTCCTCTTTCCATTAATCATGTGACCCCTCAGATTGACCTGGTGACCCTTAATTGGGGCTGGACCCTTAGGCTGGGAACCAAAAATACTTAGACTTCTGATACTTTATGTACATCGTGCTTCTTTAACATTTTAAATAACTGTGAGAAAACTCTTCCTCTGCTGCAAAATATCTTCCCATGCACGATTTATTCTGTACAGTGTGTGTGGTGTGTGGTGTGTGTGTATGTGTGTGGGTGCCTCTCTGCAGATGGTCAGCATAACAGTGTGTGAGCTCAACACAAACACACACCACACACCACACACACACACACACACTGTTTATGCTGACCATCTGCAGAGAGGCACCCTGGGAAATCAAGTGAGCAAACACTGTTAATTAGAGGAATAAGAATCATTTAGTGGTGATGGCTTCATGTGTGTGCATTAATGAAAGTCCAACAGTGTACAAATACTGCAGTACGAGTACAACACACTGCATTTAAAGTAATAGTACATCATATATCAGATTCATAGTTTCACTTTACCCGCTGTACTGCAGTAAAAACAACATCATGTCTCACTGTTGAGGGAAATGACGGCACAATATGTTTCCATGGAGCTGAATATAAAAATGTAAATGAGACCCTCAACATGTTCCTCCTCCATTGTACACGCTGTGATTACTTTAAAACCAGTAGAAATATTGAATTTCAGACCTCCAACACAGCAGATGATGATTTTAGCCTCACAGCTGATTCCTCCGTTTACATTCAAACTAAACATATTCCAGTTAGTTAGACCAGGGGACACTAAAGAGTGACGCACACAGATTGGAGACCAGGGGACACTAAAGAGTGACGCACACAGCTGGAGACCAGGGGACACTAAAGAGTGACGCACACAGCTGGGAGACCAGGGGACACTAAAGAGTGACGCACACAGCTGGGAGACCAGGGGACACTAAAGAGTGACGCACACAGCTGGGAGACCAGGGGACACTAAAGAGTGACGCAAACAGCTGGGAGACCAGGGGACACTAAAGAGTGACGCACACAGCTGGGAGACCAGGGGACACTAAAGAGTGCACACAGCTGGGAGACCAGGGGACACTAAATAGTGACGCACACAGCTGGGAGACCAGGGGACACTAAAGAGTGACGCACACAGCTAGGAGACCAGGGGACACTAAAGAGAGACGCACACAGCTGGGAGACCAGGGGACACTAAAGAGTGACGCACACAGCTGGGAGACCAGGGGACACTAAATAGTGACGCACACAGCTGGGAGACCAGGGGACACTAAAGAGAGACGCACACAGCTGGGAGACCAGGGGACACTAAAGAGTGACGAGTCCAGAAGTTTAGTCAGTACTTCAACTTTTACCAGAGTATTTTTAAAACACGAGTATCTGTACTTCTACTTGAGTAAAGGATGTGTGTACTTCTCTCTCTGTGTGTGTGTGTGTGTGTGTGTGTGTGTGTGTTTGAAGCCCAGAGGAGGAAACGTCATGCAAACACACACACACACACACACACACACACACACACACACACACACACACACACCAGTCTTTGTATTTGAGCCTCTGCCAGCCTCTCAGGCTCAGTGTGTGTTTCACTGTATTTACCATAAATCCCTTTAAACCCAACATATGGCGCTCCAACCCTCCAAACCTCCTCCATGAATCCCCCCCCCCCCCCCGGCGGGATCATGATGTAAAGCTCCGACGAAACTCAAAGTATTTTACGACGTCTTCATCAGGAGGAAATCCAAGAATAAAAGATATATATATATTATTGTTTAGTATACTTGATTGTAAACCTTGCGTATTCCTCAGTATATTTTCTACCACCTTACATTTAGCAGATATTGTACTTCTTCCTTTATATATATTTAGTTTGATGCTACCTGGTAAGGATGCCATATATTTAGTTTAACATTTTATTTAATGTTTAAATATTCCAACGAAACTTTAAGTATTTTACAACTTCTCCAAGAATATAAAGACATTTATAAAACGGATAAGTTAAATCAAGCAATCTGATTGGTTCTTAGCCGTGATATAATGAGCGTATATCACGGGTAGAATTGTAGTTACTTTTCACAACAAGTCAGTATCCCTCCGCGTCTGAGAAAAGCTACAACCGTTACAGCTGTTACATTACGTCCGTTACGAAACTAACTAACAAAGCTTAAGATGGAAACATGTAAGGTTAACTTGGACCTCCGCGGGGGCCTCACTGTGGGGGGGCCTCACTGTGGAGGAGTGGATCGAGCAGTGCCTATCTCCAGAGAGCACCTAAACCACGACATGCAGAGCTACGTGAAGAGCAGGTAGACCAACTGGGAAAATAGTTAGTTAGTTTCCTAACGGACGTAATGTAACAGCTGTGGCTACGAACCAATCAGATTGCTTGATTTGACTTATCCGTTTTATAATTTCAGCTCTACCACGTTATATTTTGCAGTAATTTAACATATTCTTGTTTACTCATGACCGAAAGAACAAGATCAGAGGTTCCAAGCGGCTGGTAAAGATGCCATATATTTAGTTCAAAATGTACTTTTATTTTTAAACATTTCATTTTTATTTATAGTCCTTTCAATTTGTTATATTATTTTGTCCATAATAGTTCTTTATTTATTTCTTTATTTATTTTTTTACAACCTATTTTTTTAGCTTTCAAAGTAGCTTAGCTTTGGTGTTTTGAATGGAAACAGAAACACAGTAAGAGGAATTAAGTTGTAAAAAATAAGCGAATATATAGCAATAAGGAAACATTATTAAATAGCAAATTAACTTTACAATCTAAACAGAGAAAAGCAGCAGTTCACTGTGTAACAGGATAAAGCAGCATGTTGTTGTGTCTCGTCAGATTTCATAGTATTATTTCTCTGTTAAGTTAATATCGTCAAGTCCGCGTCTGCTAAACCCTTTTGTTGTCTGTCATTTCCTGTTTCACTTTGGTAATCTCCTCTCTCATTTCAGGTAGTTCGACTCCGACCCACGTGTGTTCACTGACCTGATGACCTGCCCCGCCCTTATTGTTTGCACCTGTAGAGTCCCTTGAGTGTGTATTTATTCTGTGTTTTCTCTCTGTGCCAAGTGCCAGATCGTTTCGACCCTTATGATGCTTGTCAGCCAGTTGTTTTCTGAGCTACAGTGAATTTAAGTTAGTTTTTTGGAGTCCTTGCTTTACTTGAGTGTTTGTGTTGCCTTGCTTATCACCTTAAGTAAATTCCTTTTTTGAATCATCTTTTGTCTGGAGTCGTGCATTTGGGTCCTATCATTTTGTGTGTGCCCCAGTCGTAACATTTGTTGACATTTTAACATGAAAAAGATTCTACAAAACAACATTTCCTGCAACATTTTAGATAAAAAGTACATTTTCATGCAAAAGAGGCAGAAGTGCAGTTTGAGCCTCTGCTTTTCTCTGTTATACGACATTAAATTGACATTAAATTGACATTAAATTGACATTTTATACTAAACATTAAATCCAGAAGACACGGTTTGGTTGCAGATATTTAGTTGAGCATAAATATCTGAGTACAATTTTTACATAAAGTTAAAATTGTAATATGAAACACAAAGAACAATGTGAAAAATGACGGTAACACTTTATATTAAGGTACACTTAATCACCATCAACTAGTTGTTCATTAACATATTAGAGTCAAACTACTAGCTTATTGGTTATGAACAAGACTTCACTTTAAAATAGAGAACATATTCTGAGTTAGAAACACCACATTTTGAGTTATTTAGACACAATTAACACTTTAGTTTCATGTGTTGTTGCATAAGAATAGATCATATTTGTTAGGTGTTATTCTGAGAGAATGCCTTATTAGGCCCATATTGAGCATATTCAAGGTCACCTATCAAGCTATTTTTAGGCAATAGCATAGGTCTCAGATATATAAAAAAATATAAAAACCATGTCTATGAAGTGTTTTGGTCCAAATACCAAACAGATCATTCTAGCCTCATATCCCTCTATTTCACTTCCTGTTTCTAAAGTGCTGATTCTGGGTACAAACAGGTCTCTCTTCAGAATGAGACCCTGTGTCTCAATGAGACGTTCACCTCTATAAATAAAGGCTAAAGAAAAATGAAAAAAAAAAATAAAAATAAGAGGGGGCGGAGCTTATGGGCTCATGCGGGACCCGGCAGAGACCGTCTAAAATGCTGCGGTGATGAAACGCAAGGATTATCAGATCAAGGATTATCTCTGAAACAGTATGGAGCTCAAAGGCTTTCTCTCTTGCCAGTTATACCACAAGGTGAGTTCCTTTTGATTTCCTGCTTCTTCACACACATGCTCTCCAGTACAGGTTAGCTCAGAGTGTTAGCGATGCTAATGTAAACACCGACCATATTACGTCCAAAACAGTCGGGCATTGTTTCTGATAGCAACGTTTCTGATAGTGCTGTCGGTCCGCCGCCGATATGACGTCATATCGGACGCAAATCTGGATCAGCTCCGTTGTTCCCCCGTTTTTAGAGATTTGGGTACGGAGGAAAAGAGAGAGGGTTTTATTTTCTGACGCTGCTTGAGTTCCCCGACACACCGGGGACACACCGGGGACACACCGGGGACACACCTTTGTGTATAAAAGACATCAAAAAGTGCATTTTGCATGATAGGTCCCCTATAAGACCAAAACGCACAACAACGTCCTTACTTACAACAAATAAGCACCAATTAGAGGGTTATTAAGGAAAAACTCTCAATTAATGGCTTATTACTTTAAGAAGATGTAGAATAAAGCATTAAAACATGTTTTATAATGACTAATAAAGAGCCAATATACTGCTAATATGCATGTTAATGAACAACTAGTTGATGGTGAATTTGTGTACCTTAATATAAAGTGTTAACAAAATGACTTATATATAAAAGGACATGACGCCCTCTGAGTAATACTGACAGCGTTTAAGTATAAAATACAGATACAAGTATGCATTAGATCCATGATGGAGCAGAAAACTTTCCCTCACAGAGGAATACTTCTCTCTCTTTCAGCCTCTCTCTCTAATTGCTCTCTGTGGACTCCTCAGAACTCCACTTTCATGATTATACATTTATATTATACAGCAGAAGAAACCCCGAGCAGCTTCTCTTCATGTTTCTGTCTGCAGAAACACTTAGTAATACAACTTAAAACTACTCACTGGACGTCCTGCTTTCAATCTTATTTAGGTACAAGTACAAAAGTATTGGCATTGACATTTAGTAAAAGGTACAATATTATCCTCTAACTAGTGGAGAAGAAGTATAAAGTATACAATGAAAGTACTAAGGTAAAGTACAAGTATATCAAAAATATTACATGAAGGTCTAAAGGACCAATCTGCACTTTTACTGTCGTTACTTTCACTATATTTTGATGAGAATAATTTTTCTACTTTTACTTGAGGAACATTTTGAATGCAGGACTTTTACTGTAACAGAGTATTCCTACACTCTGGTACTACTTTTACTCAAGTACACAATCTGAGTACTTCTACTTTTACTCAACTACAAGATCTGAGTACTTCTACTTTTACTCAAGTACAAGATCTGAGTACTTCTACTTTTACTACAAGATCTGAGTACTTCTCCACCTCTGATGAATGCAGTACTTGATATGAAATGTACTTCTCTTTGATATATTAGCTATTAGCTCTAATCTGGCATAATTCATCTCTCCTCTTTTCTGAGATTCATGTATTTGTATGCATGGTCCTTGTTGAAATAAATACATAATATACTGAACAGTGGGGGGGGGGGGATGGACTACTTTTAGAGCGACCTACTTCCTGTTGTCAGGTGTCACTGTCGCAGTATTCAGGTACACACTCAGGTACACACTCAGGTGCACACTCAGGTACACACTCTCAGGTACACACTCAGGTACACACTCAGGTACACACTCAGGTACACACTCAGGTACACACTCAGTACACACTCAGGTACACACTCTGGTACACACTCAGGTACACACTCAGTACACACTCAGGTACAGACTCAGTACACACTCAGGTACACACTCAGGTACACACAGGTACACATTCAGGTACACACTCAGGTACACACTCAGGTACACACTCAGTACACACTCAGGTACACACTCAGGTACACACTCAGTACACACTCAGGTACACACAGGTACACACAGGTACACACTCAGTACACACTAAGGCACACAGGTACACACTCAGTACACACAGGTACACACTCGGGCACACACTCAGGTACACACTCAGGTACACACAGGTACACACTCAGTACACACTCAGGTACACACAGGTACACACTCAGTACACACTCAGTACACACTCAGGTACACACAGGTACACACTCAGTACACACTAAGGCACACAGGTACACACTCAGTACACACTCAGGCACACACTCAGGTACACACTCAGGTACACACTCAGGTACACACAGGTACACACTCAGTACACACTAAGGCACACAGGTACACACTCAGTACACACAGGTACTCACACAGGTACACACTCAGTACACACAGGTACTCACACAGGTACACACTCAGTACACACAGGTACACACTCAGTACACACTCAGTACACACTCAGTACACACTCAGGTACACACAGGTACACACTCAGGTACACACTCAGGTACACACTAAGGCACACAGGTACACACTCAGTACACACTAAGGCACACAGGTACACACTCAGTACACACTAAGGCACACAGGTACACACTCAGTACTGTTGGATTTTAAGCACCCTTCAGTTGTTGAAGGTTCGAGCCCGCTCCGCGCTGTTCGTTTGATGAGTGGTCTGCTGTAAAAAGGAACGGCTCAGACAGAGATATGAGATTAAACAATAAGCTGATTTAATGGTAGAAACAACAGTACAATATAACGAAGTACTTATATAACGAAGTACTTCGGGCCTCAGCTCTTCCACCGTGCGATGTACGTATCAGACAGTCAGACCGAACAGAGGCCGCGAGTGTACAGAATTCACAATATTTATTCCCACAAACGGAGAGGAGTTGTGTGGGAGGAGTTGTGTCGGTTGCTCCTCCCTAGGTGTTCATCCATTGGTGGACTCACTCCTGGGCGAGCCCTAGGCAGCGAATCAGAGTGAGTCAGCCATTGACGAGGTCTAAACAGCGAATCAGAGTGAGTCAGCCATAGGTGTGGGAAGTTTGGATCTCCTGCGCCGCCGATCAGTCCCAGGTCAACTTTTATGGCAGCCATAAAATAAACAATTCTGGGTCGCACGGGGTGAGGTACCAATCCTTATCTTCGTTTATCCTCAGCACCTGGCCGTACCACTCCGCATCCCAATCTTTCTCTCAGAACAATCTCTGCATAGACTCAATGGTGTCAGTTTTATTACCTTTCTCCTGCAACCCCCCCATGCTCCTATCCGGCCCATTAAAAACCCGGGGGGGCGACTGGATCCTCTACATTCCTAAGTCAACGCACACACAATTGACCACAGCAAACAAAGGAAAAATAAGAACACTTGGTCTAGTTTCATAAGTATACATTTTACACAGACAAAGTTATAATTATTAAAACAGGTTATAATTATTGAAACAGGTTACTTTAGTACACACAGGCACACACTCAGGTACACACTCAGTACACACTAAGGCACACAGGTACACACTCAGTACACACAGGCACTCACTCAGGCACACACTCTTCACCTGCTGTCGGTTCTGCTGCTGAGGCTCGTTTGTTTCTCACTAACTGTAACAGCCTGGTTCAATACTGTATTCTGATTGGCTGAGGTGGGCGCAGTGGAGAACAGATACTTCCTTCCTGTACTTAAGTGCATTGTTCTGGTCTCACAGAGAAGCATCAAAGGAAACCTGAATGGAGGAGATTGGACTTTGTGGGCAATAGAAACACCTGGAAGTAGGTGTAAATTACGCTTTTTTGACTTTTTTCCAAAGCTTTGAGCCCTGCAGTTTAGCTACACCTCGTCTCACCTACGATATACCAGTGGAAAGGTGGGACTGAGACCTTTCCAGAGACACCAAGATCATGATGACTGGATCTTCTTAAGCTTTGAAAAAACCTCACTTTCAAACTTCCAACTTCCAGATCTATTACATTTAGAAACGGAATTGGTATGATTTTGCACTGGTTTAACTCCTGCAGTTTAGTCAGGGAGTGTCTGACCTACATGTGGATACACTAGAGGAGAGGTGGGACTGAGAACTTTCCTTAGACACCAGATTGTAAATATTGGATCCCCTTATGCATTGAAACTACTCGTGAACACGTGTACAGTTAGTCATAGTTTTAACACTGCTATTCACCCTAATTGTTGTAAATTCCCCCTCTGTGGGACGAATAAAGGTATTCTGATTCTGATTCTAAATATTAAGAAACTATACGAACAAACATATAAGATAAAAACTAGCATAAGGACATTTAAATATCTCAAAGTGCATTTTACTTCTCATTGGGACGAACGTATGCACTTAAAACTGCAAATATACCGTACACATTACAAAAGGAAGCAAATTGGGACACAGCGTTGGTCTTGTAACTGTGAAAACAAACTGTGTGTGTGTGTGTGTGTGTGTGTTTGGGTGTGTGTGTGTGTGTGTGTGTGTCTGTGTTTGTTTCTCGGTGTTGTTTAAAGCTCTGTGATAATCGCTGTGAAATGAAACTCCAAAGTGTGTTAAGGCGTGTTGACGCGGTGTCGGCTGCAGATATCAGTGGGATCGGAGCTGCGGGGCCAGATTAAAATACTCAGATGAAGCATGTGTCCTATCGAAGGCTGCTGTTGGGAAATAAAGGGCAGAAACATGACGCCGCTGGTACTCAAACAGCCCAGAAACAGCTCAGAGACGCCTTTTAGACGGAGAAACACAAGTGTGCACATCAGCAGAGAAGATCGGGCCCCTATTGTTTTAAAAAGGTTAGATTCCTACTTAGCATACTATAGAGTGGTGCAGTGACGAGTCCTAAAACCAGGAAGTGAGTCAGCATTTCACCACTTCCTGTTCCCTCGTCTCAGAGCCAATGGGATCTCTCCATAGGATGTTTGAAAATATCTGGAACTAAGGTCTGTGGTTGAGACAAAGAGACGGATCACGTTTTGTTCTAGGACATTAAATCCATCAGCAGTGACCCCACTGGTGATTTCTGAAGAGTTGACGTGTCTGAATAACGATGGTTGTTACCAAGTGGCTGAATAGGACTACAGAAGTCGTGGAGGACGTTGTACGTCATTGCGCCGAACACGTAAACACTCCTCTAAGTTAGTTTGCCCTGTTCTGCTTGAAAGCAAGTACCTGCCTCCTGCAAAGTGTTCAAACAAACGCTTCAACTCGTTCCATTTAGAATCTGTGTGTTTGAATATGGATCTGAAGTTGGCGTGACGTTGAAGTCGTGCTGCTGGACTCGGCTGTAGTTCCTTTATAGCATAACCTTAGCATTTAGCTTCTGGACATTAGATTTATGATTAGAACATTATAAAAGTAGGGTAGACACGTGGAGATTATCCGGCTGAACAAAACGTGCGTTTATCAAACAGGGTCGTTTTCCACAGACCGTATTTCCAGCTATTTTCCTAAATCCTCTGGAGAGATCCCATTGGCTCTGAGACGAGGGAACAGGAAGTGGTGAAATGCTGACTCACTTCCGGGTTTCAGGACTCGTCACTGCACCACTCTATTGTTTTAAAAAGGTTAGATTCCTACTTAGCATACAATATACTGGAGGGGGGGGGGGCAGAGAGCGGTCATACCTTTAAGAGCAAATTCAGACCTACCTTTTTAATTTGGCTTTTAACTGAAGATATTTGTATTCATGTGTTTGGTTTGTGACGCACTTTGGTTGAGTAAAAAGTGCCATATCATAAAGTTTGATTTGATAACCACCCGAGGATAAGGAGGGAAGAAGAGGAGGAGGAGGAGGAGGAGGAGGAGAAGGAGGAGGAGGAGGAGGAGGAGGAGGAGGTGGAAAATATGCAGATTGATTCTTTTCAGGAGATTTGTAAATCAGTATTTGCACGACTCTTCGTTATGAATCACTGCAGGAACTAAAGCTGCTGTAAATACATCTTTAATCTTCTTTGCATATCAATACGCCGGGGAAGAAGTAGGGCCGGTGTGCAGAGACGTGTTATTATAATAATAATAAAGCTTTATTGATACAGCACATGCAGCTCAACGTGCTTTAAGTTAAAAAAGAAACAACAAGAAATCCCCTCAGATCAGAAGAGCTTTACAGAAACATGCAGCAACACGTGACATGTGACAGGTTAGGAGACATGTGACAGGTTAGGAGACATGTGACATGTGACAGGTTAGGAGACATGTGACATGTGACAGGTTAGGAGACACGAGGAGAGCTGGAGCTTTGATGGAGTCAGGACTCAGAGAGACACGAGGAGAGCTGGAGCTTTGATGGAGTCAGGACTCAGAGAGACACGAGGAGAGCTGGAGCTTTGATGGAGTCAGGACTCAGAGAGACACGAGGAGAGCTGGAGCTCTGATGGAGTCAGGACTCAGAGAGACACGAGGAGAGCTGGAGCTTTGATGGAGTCAGGACTCAGAGAGACACGAGGAGAGCTGGAGCTTTGATGGAGTCAGGACTCAGAGAGACACGAGGAGAGCTGGAGCTTTGATGGAGTCAGGACTCAGAGAGACACGAGGAGAGCTGGAGCTTTGATGGAGTCAGGACTCAGAGAGACACGAGGAGAGCTGGAGCTTTGATGGAGTCAGGACTCAGAGAGACACGAGGAGAGCTGGAGCTTTGATGGAGTCAGGACTCAGAGAGACACGAGGAGAGCTGGAGCTTTGATGGAGTCAGGACTCAGAGAGACACGAGGAGAGCTGGAGCTTGATGGAGTCAGGACTCAGAGAGACACGAGGAGAGCTGGAGCTTTGATGGAGTCAGGACTCAGAGAGACACGAGGAGAGCTGGAGCTTTGATGGAGTCAGGACTCAGAGAGACACGAGGAGAGCTGGAGCTTTGATGGAGTCAGGACTCAGAGAGACACGAGGAGAGCTGGAGCTTTGATGGAGTCAGGACTCAGAGAGACACGAGGAGAGCTGGAGCTTTGATGGAGTCAGGACTCAGAGAGACACGAGGAGAGCTGGAGCTTTGATGGAGTCAGGACTCAGAGAGACACGAGGAGAGCTGGAGCTTGATGGAGTCAGGACTCAGAGAGACACGAGGAGAGCTGGAGCTTTGATGGAGTCAGGACTCAGAGAGACACGAGGAGAGCTGGAGCTTTGATGGAGTCAGGACTCAGAGAGACACGAGGAGAGCTGGAGCTTTGATGGAGTCAGGACTCAGAGAGACACGAGGAGAGCTGGAGCTTTGATGGAGTCAGGACTCAGAGAGACACGAGGAGAGCTGGAGCTTTGATGGAGTCAGGACTCAGAGAGACACGAGGAGAGCTGGAGCTTTGATGGAGTCAGGACTCAGAGAGACACGAGGAGAGCTGGAGCTTTGATGGAGTCAGGACTCAGAGAGACACGAGGAGAGCTGGAGCTTTGATGGAGTCAGGAGTCAAAGAGACACGAGGAGAGCTGGAGCTTTGATGGAGTCAGGACTCAGAGAGACACGAGGAGAGCTGGAGCTCTGATGGCAAACACTGACGGTTTATTTGGAGCTTCGGCCGGAGAATTCACAAGACATGTGGTGTGTCACGAGTTGACACAGCGGTTGCCAAACCAACTCTGAAGAACTCTTCTGCAGCTCGAGGTTTTAACTAGTTCGGAGTGTAATAATCAACATTCTTCATCAGCGAGACTAAACAATTATGGACCCTGAATCTAACTAGAGCTCTCGTCAGTAGAAAAGAATGTGCGCCAGGGAACCTACGTCAATGAACAGTAAACTACCTCATGTCAGCTTGTGCTCTGTCATAGACTGGCAACAACAATGCGCCCAAGCTGCCCCTCCTAAAGAGAGATAGCAGCAATATCCAAGCTGCTCCTCCTTAAGAGAGATAGAAGCAGAACCCCAGGCCGTAGACCTATGCCGTGGGAAAAGAGACAGTGAGAGGAGAAAACGATGAACTGGGTCGAAGGTTGAATACCTAAGCAAGTTATTCCCTAACACCAATCAGAGCTGGGCGCTAATTCAC
Source organism: Dissostichus eleginoides (assembly GCA_031216635.1). Lineage (NCBI taxonomy): Eukaryota > Metazoa > Chordata > Actinopteri > Perciformes > Nototheniidae > Dissostichus > Dissostichus eleginoides. Next base: position 2,530,107 of record CM062282.1, on the reverse strand, counting down.
CAGGAGGACGCACTTGTTTGCAACATTAAAACTTTGCAAGAATCGTTGATTTCAGTCAAAATATGACATTTTTCCACCAGACTAAGAATCATTTTCTCTATGAAGTACATTAATGCACACAATATCTGTTTTCTTTATTACTGCCGGATTTTTATTTATTCCATTCTACTCCTATGTAAATACTGTTATATTTTACTATATTTTTTATTATTTCTAATGTTTTTTAATGTTATTTTTAATGTCTGCACCACGACATCAAGTCAAATTCATCGTACGTGTCGACCCACCTGGTGATAAACCTGATTCTGATCTGATCTGAATGTAATGAGCAGCTGTCAGGTGAAGTGGAACCTACAGTAAATCCCTCTGAGATGAAGCGGATGATACATATCAGGAAATATAAAAGCTGAAGTAAATTAAAATACTAGTCGTGGATCCTGAGTCTTTGATTTCAGTCCAAATGTGACATTTTTCTTCCAGACTGAGAATGATTTTTATTTAAAGAGTAATGAGCAGCTGTCAGGTGAAGTGGAAACTACAGTAAATCCCTCTGAGATGAAGCGGAGGATCAGAACATATAAATGTTAATGTAAAGTAAAATAACTCTTCCTCTCATCTCTCTTTATTTGAACTGCTCCACACTTATACCTCAGGGGTTCACATGTCCACCGAATCCCTCTCACTTCTCTCCTGTAGTTATATTTAATATCTTTGAGATCCTCCTGCTGATGATGAACTGCAGAGTCATGCTGCAGTCTGCTGTGTCACTGCTGTCTGTTTGTTTGTTTGTCTGTTTGTTTGTTTGTTGACTTTGCACAGGGAGCACATCTGCAGACGTTTAATTTATTCACCCGAAGCGGCCTGAGAGTAAAGAGTGGGAGGAGAAACAGAGACGAGCAGAGCGACAGATGTTGCTGCTGTTTAAACACATCTGTCTTCATGTGAGAGCCTCAAAGTGTGTGTGTGTGTGTGTGTCTCTGCACGTTCACACACACACACACACACACACACACACACACACACACACCAAAATAGATTTCCCAAAAATCCATCCCTCCCGCTTTAAATAGCTGCAACACGACACTGTACAGAGAACATCGCAGATATTCCTGTGTGTGTGTGAGTGTGTGTGTGTGTGTATGTGCATGCGTGTGTGTGCGTGTGTGTGTGTGCATGTGTGTGTGCGTGTGTGTATGTGCATGCGTGTGTGTGTGTGCATGTGTGTGTGCGTGTGTGTGCGTATGTGTGTGTGTGTGTGTGTGTGTGTGTGAGGATCAGATAGGGTGGCTTAGAGGAATTGTTCTCTGTGTTCATTTCCTGAAACAGGAGCAGCAGTCTGATAAAGTCTCAAAGTAAACTCCACCTCTCTTTCTGAAGTGCATGTTAACGGTCTGCAAAGGCATAAATCCCAAATCTCTGGAACACAGTGACATCACTACGTAACACTCGCGCTCTTACAAACACACAATCACATCGCCGACGTGCTTGAGCTTTGGACAGACGGATTTGCATCTGTAGGAGAAGACTGTGAGTTGAATCTGTGTGTAGTGAGAATGAAAGCCCTTTGTTCTCCGCGGGTGAATAAAGTTAATAAAGTTTGATTCAACGACAGATGGTGTTCATCGCCTCAGACGACAAACATGTGGATCGACATCTGGAGGAATGAGGCTCTTTACGACAGGGAAACATGCTTTTAATTAGGAAATACATCAGCTGTTCATTATTCAGTGTGTTATTGTGTAAACACCTTCCAGAGGTGGGAAGTAGTGGAGTACAAATACTTCGTTACTGTACTTAAGTACATGTTTCTGGTATCAGTACTTTACTCCACTGCTTATTTTTCTGATGACTTGTTACTTTGACTTCTTACATGTTGAACCCAAATACCTGTACTTTCTACTTCTTACATGTTGAACCCAAATACCTGTACTTTCTACTTCTCACATTTTCCAAACAGGCTGGTTCCTTTAGTCTGAATGTGTGTGTGGTGGCGTGATCATTATTATTTAGAGTCATTGCGTGCCTATTGATTTGAACACGATCCGTGTATCCATCATTTCCTGGTCTTCTCTAAAGAAGAGGGACCAATGAAAACGTTGTCATGTTGCCGTTGTTCAGCATGGAAACATTCATTAGCTAACAATGACATTATTGTTCTATTAATATAAAGGGAGGTCAGGTACTCTTTAAAACAGCTGCTAGTTATGGGTACTTTTTACTGAAGTACATTTCAAAGCCCATACTTCTTTACTTTTACTTGAGTAAAGAAGTTTAGTCAGTACTTCTACTTTCACCAGAGTATTTTTAAACACCAGTATCTGTACTTCTACTTGAGTAAAGGATGTGTGTTCTTCTACTTGAGTACAGGATGTGTGTACTTCTACTTGAGTAAAGGATGTGTGTACTTCTCCTTGAGTAAAGGATGTGTGTACTTCTACTTGAGTAAAGGATGTGTGTACTTCTCCTTGAGTAAAGGATGTGTGTACTTTTACTTGAGTAAAGGATGTGTGTACTTCTACTTGAGTAAAGGATGTGTGTACGTTTCCCATCTCTCTCTGCTTCCTGTCTCCTCTTCCTCTTCCCCCTCGCTCAGCTCTCATCCTGCAGATTTGGATCAGGAGGGTGACGGATGCTCTTATTCTCTCCTGGAGTAGCACAGATCAGCTGATAGCGACAGCTTTAAACACAGCAACTTATCAGGGCGATAACACACTGCAACAGTCTGGATGTGCAGAGATAGAGGAAGCACAGACCGACTCCACAAACCTCCAGGAATTATCATTCTGAGCAGAAAATGTCCGCTTTACACAGCGCACGGATGTTAGCAAGAAAGCAGCGGCGCAAAAGTCTGCAGAGGAGAAATGGACTGAAACAAAAGAGGGTGAACTGAAAGAAAAGGGACTTTACACAGAATCAGGATAGGATAACATTTGATATCATAAGTGTTTAAACACCACATGAGACATAAATAAATAACACACAGCAGTGGGCTGGATGTTTAGCATTTGCTACTACATGCTAACGTTACCCTATTTAAATGCAGGTTACAAATGGTTTAGCAAACACAACAAATACCGTGAATTTGGAATAAACAAATATATACAATTTATGTACATTTGTAGGCTACTGTTTATTTACATATAAAAGTCTACGTTCATATACAGTCTTTGTACATAAATAACTCACAAGGCGAAGATTAAACAATGCTAGGCTAACATGATAACGTAATCCTTTTTAAATGTAAGTTACCAATGGTTTAGCAAACACAACAAATACCAATAAAATCAATAGGCACGCAATGACTCTAAATAATAATGATCACGCCACCAAACACAGATTCAGACTAAAGGAACCAGCCTGTTTGGAACATGGAAGAAGTAGAAAGTACAGGTATTTGGGTTCAACATGGAAGAAGTAGAAAGTACAGGTATTTGGGTTCAACATGTAAGAAGTAGAAAGTACAGGTATTTGGGTTCAACATGTAAGAAGTAGAAAGTTCAGGTATTTGGGTTCAAAATGTAAGAAGTAAAAGTAAGAAGTCGTCAGAAAAATAAGAAGTGGAGTAAAGTACTGAGACCAGAAACATGTACTTAAGTACTGTAACGAAGTATTTGTACTCCACTACTTCCCACCTCTGGTATTAAGTGCAGTTTCTCCCCTGCAGACTCACATGATGGTGGTCAGTGCAGCGTGTCGGTATCGATGCAGAGAGGGAAGCGTTGGGTTTGTTTCTCTCAGGATCAATGAGCTGCTGAAGGAACACACACATGTTTGTTCTGCAGGATCAGAGACTCGCTGAATGTATGGATTAAAAAACGCTGCTGGAGGCGGTTCTGGATTTATCCGTCCAAATGTATAATCAGCCGAAGCATGCACATATTACACCTGCAGCATGACAGGCGCTGGAAGAGCTCCTTTCTGTGAAAAGACTCCAACAGGATCTACTAAGAAACGTCCTGCAGCTGTCAGTCTGTCCTCTTTACATTATGATATCTGACGGTTTTATTCAAAGCTACTTACAATAAGTGCAATTAACCATGAACATCCAAATTCTACAGGTACATAAGCTAAAGGAGGCTAATGTTGGGCTATAAAGGAACTACAGCACAGTCACATGACTTCACGTCACCACCGCTAAGCTAAAGGAGGCTAATGTTGGGCTATAAAGGAACTACAGCACAGTCACATGACTTCACGTCACCACCGCTAAGCTAAAGGAGGCTAATGTTGGGCTATAAAGGAACTACAGCACGGTCACATGACTTCACGTCACCACCGCTAAGCTAAAGGTGGCTAATGTTGGGCTATAAAGGAACTACAGCACGGTCACATGACTTCACGTCACCACCGCTAAGCTAAAGGCGGCTAATGTTGGGCTATAAAGGAACTACAGCACGGTCACATGACTTCATGTCACCACCGCTAAGCTAAAGGCGGCTAATGTTGGGCTATAAAGGAACTACAGCACGGTCACATGACTTCACGTCACCACCGCTAAGCTAAAGGAGGCTAATGTTGGGCTATAAACGAACTACAGCACGGTCACATGACTTCACGTCACCACCGCTAAGCTAAAGGAGGCTAATGTTGGGCTATAAAGGAACTACAGCACGGTCACATGACTTCACGTCACCACCGCTAAGCTAAAGGAGGCTAATGTTGGGCTATAGAGGAACTACAGTACGGTCACATGACTTCACGTCACCACCGCTAAGCTAAAGGAGGCTAATGTTGGGCTATAAACGAACTACAGCACGGTCACATAACTTTTACTTTACTTTACTGACGTATTTTAGGTGGTAGAACAAAATGTTAAAGTGGACCTATCATGCTATATTTGAATCATATATTGTAGGGCCATACCTATATAAAACATGTCCGTGAAGTTTTTTTTTCAAAATACCAAACAGATCATGCATTTTAGCCGTGCCTCATTTCATTTCGCTCTATTTACTCTTTTTTGGCCCTGTTTTTGCAAGGGCTGATTCTGTGAGAAGTCTTCTTCGCTGCTTTTGTGGCAGACTACAGCGCCACCTACAGGCCTGGCTTATGTACTACAGCACCACCTACAGGCCTGGCTTATGTACTAAAGCACCACCTACAGGCCTGGCTTATGTACTACAGCACCACCTACAGGCCTGGCTTATGTACTACAGCGTCTCCAGCGCTTTCGAGCGGCAATGGCCGTTGCCGTGG
>CM062282.1:2482411-2519911 GCA_031216635.1 Dissostichus eleginoides | reverse complement strand
CAGACCCCCTGCTGGGGTTGGGTTTTCAGCATGTGAGCCTTTTTATAAATACAGTTCAGCTTTGATTCCATCATCTCATGAAACCTTATTTAAAAGCGTTCTTTAGTTCTGTGAAGGGAGATATGCACCGTGCTTCACTTTAATTAATCTTGTTTGCTGAAAGGCGTATTTATATTACAGCACCATTTTTTGTTGAATAGATTTGAGTGGTTCAAAATGCCGGGTCGCGATTGACTGACAAAGGAGAAGTGGGTCCCGAGGCCGGACCAGCGGAGAACCACTGACCTAGAGGATGTGCAAGGACATGCATAAACAAGTAAACCTGTGAAATAGAATAAGATAAGCTAAAACCAGAAGGTAAATGCTTTTATAAAAATAAAGAAATCTGTAAGCTGTAAACAGATGAATGCTGTCATACATTTTCACTCTACACATCTAGTTATTCTATATTTTCTGACATACTATACTATGAAATTCTTCATGTTTTATGACATTCTATAATATAACTTGTGTTATGTTTTCGACATACCACACTTTACCTTTCACCACTGTTTTGATCTCTTTTGTGTTCAACACCAAGGAGCTGTTTTCTCTACATCAGGGGGGTCAAACTCAAATTCATCGCGGGCCACATTAGCATTATGGTTGCACTCAAAGGGCCGGTTGTAACTATATAAATATATAAATATATAATATATATATATAAAATAATGTATTATATTACATTATTGCCTCTGAATTGGATTATTATGGGATAGGATAATAACTTAGTAATTAACTACGTCTGAAAGCAGAAGTCTCGGTCTCTTCAGTGTGCATGTCACAAAACGAGATGCATTGTGGGACATGTAGTTCATGGGCAACCTGCTTCTGTAAAGCGGCATGTAACCGTATAATAAACGTATTATATTCTTTCAGAGCTCTTGTGGGGCCACATGAAATGAAGGCCTTGAGTTTGACACCCTGCTCTAGATGAATATGGAGATGTGCAGGTTTGAATGAAGTTCAGCACAAGTTCCTTCAGGAGGACTGGTTCTACATTCATTCTCTCATGGGCATTTTCTTTTAACCAATTACATGTCATCACGATCTCCAGCAGCCAATCATGGTGCTGCAGTCAAGCTTTAAATATCCTCTCTCCTGCAGTCAGCTGTGATTTCAGGTGTTCATGCTACAGCTAATCCAAAACCACACCTCATCTTCATCCCATCTCTTCATCAAATCAAGATCTTCATCATCCTCCTCATCAAATCCAGATCTTCATCATCCTCTTCTTCCCATCTCTTCATCAAATCCAGATCTTCATCTTCCTCTTCTTCCCATCTCTTCATCAAATCCAGATCTTCAACATCCTCCTCATCAAATCCAGATCTTCAACATCCTCCTCATCAAATCCAGATCTTCATCATCACCACCAGTGTCTAGACTGGGCGTTAATGGTGAAGCAATTCTTATTAATAATGTCATTAATGAGGATGATTTTTTGACGTAAATTTGTTTTAACATTCTCTGAACTGAAAAATATAGAATATATTAACTAACTATCATTGAATCATTAAATTAACTGAGCAGATCGTAATCATATTTCTAATTGTGACATATATGTCACTCTAGACTTTCTGAGAAATGTTAAAGGTCCCCTATTATACTGTTTCTCATCAATATATGACAGGTCTCAGATATATCCAGAGCCTGTCTCTGATTGGCTGGAACACCAAACAGATCATTGCAGCATCCCATAATCCCCTCTGTTTCAGCCCTGTTTCCAAAGTGCTGATTCTCTGTCTGTTACTTTAGATGAAAATAAGGAGCCCCTCCCCACGCCCCTCTGAGAGACATTTGGTTACAAAGAACTCAATGGTGCTCTAGGAGGAGATTCAGGTGATAAGGGGGGGGGGGGTTACCTTGGTTGCTGATTGGCTATGGTTACACAAGACAAAACATCGTTATGACATCATCAAGTGGCCAAAATCTGATCAGCTCATTTTCAGACAGGTTTTTTATAGAATGGATCAGGACAAAAAGAGAGAGAATCTTTGTTCCTGAAACTTTCAGAGTCTCTTTCCACAGAGGGGACACATGTTGATGTAGAAGAGACATGAAGAAGAGGGGACACATGTTGATGTAGAAGAGACATGAAGAAGAGGGACACATGTTGATGTAGAAGAGACATGAAGAAGAGGGGACACATGTTGATGTAGAAGAGACATGAAGAAGAGGGGACACATGTTGATGTAGAAGACATGAAGAGGGGACACATGTTGATGTAGAAGAGACATGAAGAAGAGGGGACACATGTTGATGTAGAAGAGACATGGAGAAGAGGGGACACATGTTGATGTAGAAGAGACATGAAGAAAGGGGACACATGTTGATGTAGAAGAGACATGAAGAAGAGGGGACACATGTTGATGTAGAAGAGACATGAAGAAGAGGGGACACATGTTGATGTAGAAGAGACATGAAGAAGAGGGGACACATGTTGATGTAGAAGAGACATGAGAAGAGGGGACACATGTTGATGTAGAAGAGACATGAAGAAGGGGACACATGTTGATGAGAAGACATGAAGAAGAGGGGACACATGTTGATGTAGAAGAGACATGAAGAAGAGGGGACACATGTTGATGTAGAGAGACATGAAGAAGAGGGGACACATGTTGATGTAGAACAGACATGAAGAAGAGGGGACACATGTTGATGAAGAGAGACATGTCCCCTCTTGTGAAGAGAGAGTCTCACACAGAGGGACACATGTTGATGTAGAAGAGACATGTGCCATGTGATGAAAGAGAGTCTGCACAGAGGGGACACATGTTGATGTAGAGAGACAGGAAGAAGAGGGGACACATGTTGATGTAGAAGAGACATGAAGAAGAGGGGACACATGTTGATGTAGAAGAGACAGGAAGAAGAGGGGACACATGTTGATGTAGAGAGACATGAAGAAGAGGACACATGTTGATGTAGAAGAGACATGGAAAGAGGGGACACATGTTGATGTAGAAGAGACATGAGAAGAGGGACACATGTTGATGAAGAAGAGACATGTTCTGTGTGAGAAGAGTCTCTTTGCACAGAGGGGACACATGTTGATGTAGAATAGACATGAAGAAGAGGGGACACATGTTGATGTAGAAGAGACATGAAGAAGAGGGGACACATGTTGATGTAGAAGAGACATGAAGAAGAGGGGACACATGTTGATGTAGAAGAGACATGGAGAAGAGGGGACACATGTTGATGTACAAGAGACATGAAGAAGAGGGGACACATGTTGATGTAGAAGAGACATGAAGAAGAGGGGACACATGTTGATGTACAAGAGACATGAAGCAGTGGATTTTGCACAATAGGTGACCTAATGTCCCGATGTGACTATTAACATTTGACTTTATTATTTGTTAATCATATGACACGTGTAGAAACATGTTCTTTTAACAACAAATGAAGTCTCTCCTGATTGAATGAGCTTGTAAATCCCCTGCTGCTCCGCTCTGTTAGCGAGCTATGATGCTAACACAGAAAAGCCAGCAGTTGTTACAGATGTTACTTTTATTTAGATCTCCAGACACATATTTCTGTTACACTGTCGTAGCGCTGTTAAAGTTTACAAATATATCAGCAAATGTACATCCTCTCTTTCCCCTTTATCCTCCACATCGACTTAGAGTGTAAAGCCCCGCTAGTCGCACACAGATAGATGTAAGTGGATCTTGGGATTTAAAGTTTGTCCTGAAGGTGGCGCTAGAGCAGTGGTTACCGAATATTTTGCTTAAATAATCACATAATTGCTTTTCAATTATTGCTTTCAGAATGACTCTGTAAATGGATCTGTTTTAGAATCCGCAAAATGTACTTGTGGCGTCCCTCAGGGATTCGTTGTTGGGCCACTTTTATTTTCTTTAATTTCAAGAATTACTGCTAATTTGTCTTTTTAACTTGTTTCTTTTATATAACAAGTTATTGTTATGAATACTCTGAGCTAGATGTGCATTTATAATTGGTTTAAATTGAACAGACCTCCTTTAAAAATTGATAAATCTCATTTCAAAATTAGGACAACATGTTGGTTTTCAGACCACACAGGAATTGCATGTTTTATGGACACACTTATGCACTAAACAAAGCAAAAGCATTAACAGAAGTACAACATTTAAGACACAGCAAAAGTGTTGGACATCCCTTTTGCTAGCGGGGCTATCATCCTCATCATCATCATCATCATCATCATCATCATCATCATCATCATCATCATCATCATCATCATCATCATCATCATCATCACTCTTCCTCTTCTGTAAGAAAGAACGTTAAAGTAAGGCCACACCATCGTCACAGAAACTGATCTCTCTCAACTCCAGCTCGTTGCTGATATTCCACATCCTGGTATCTTCTATGAAAACCCACTACACCACACACACACACACACACACACACACACACACACACACACACACACACACACACACATTATGGAAGCAAAGAAAGGACCTAATTATTTCATGTTGTAAGCCGGTAATGTGACATTTAAATTCATAATTTAAAACAAAGCGGCAAAGACAAGTGAACGTTAACTATGTCGGTAAATGTCTCTTATCTGACTCAAAAATGCAAATCTGATATCTGACAAAATGAATTTATTAGGTGGTCAAAGCTCCATGATATAAATAAACAGACAAATATATGCAGACTTCGATGGAAGAAAATCACATTTCCCATCGTGCAAATCAAAACTGATTTAATTGACCCTATCTGTACATGTGTTGTAGCGGTAGCCAATGCAGTGTTAATTTCGTCAACGAAAAATGTTCCTCAATACCTTTTTTACACGACTAAGACGAGACGATGACGAGCTAAAAATTGATTCTTGATAATAAAAACTATGACGAAATGTATATTTAGTTTTCGTTGAGGAGAAGAGACGGGACTAAGGTGTTAATGGTGGACTATCGGACATTCAAATGCAGGGTATTTTCCCCCAAGTGTCCGTCTTGTCTGTCAAAATTCATCTTACGTTTCTAACTTGCAGTATCAATATTTCCGCTCTCTTCACTCCAGAAGAGCGATCTCCCTGTGTCGCTCTGTGCGGGGGCGGGGCCTAACTCTCTCCGTGTCTCTCTGTGCGGGGGGCGGGCCTACTCTCTCCCTGTGTCTCTCTGTGCGGGGGGCGGGGCCTAACTCTCTCCCTCTGTCTCTCTGTGCAGGGGGCGGGGCCTAACTCTCTCCCTCTGTCTCTCTGTGCGGGGGCGGGGCCTAACTCCTCCTCTGTCTCTGTGCGGGGGCGGGGCCTAACTCTCTCCCTCTGTCTCTCTGTGCGGGTGGGGCCTAACTCTCTCCCTGTGTCTCTCTGTGCGGGGGGGGCGGGCCTAACTCTCTCCCTCTGTCTCTCTGTGCGGGGTGGGGCCTAACTCTCTCCCTGTGTCTCTCTGTGCGGGGGCGGGGCCTAACTCTCCTCCTGTGTCTCCTGTGCGGGGGGCGGGGCCTAACTCTCTCCCTATGTCTCTCTGTGCGGGGGCGGGGCCTAACTCTCTCCCTGTGTCTCTCTGTGCGGGGGCCGGGGCCTAACTCTCTCCCTCTGTCTCTCTGTGCGGGGGGCGGGGCCTAACTCTCCCTCTGTCGCTCTGTGCGGGGGCGGGGCCTAACATACACGCTGCAGCGGTGTGCACACAGATTTTTAAGAGTAGTAGCACCGTTAAAAACCTTAACGATACCCGTCCCTAGATATCACACAAGTAAAGTGTTAAGAGAGTGAAATGTTGCTTTACGAATGTCAACACTTGATGCTGTCACCTGATTCAGATTTCAGATTCCTGTATTTGCCAAACTGAATTAGTTTAAAGAGAGAAAACATATTGACTAAAAGTTGACTAAAATGTAATGATTTTTCATCGACTAAAACTATGAAGGATAAAAAGGACTAAAACTAATAACCATTTTCGTCTAAAGACTAAATCAAAAACAGCTGCCAAAATGAACACTGAGCCAATGGGAGCGCGAGTGTAACATAGTGATGTCACCATGTTCTGGTAATAAACTAGTCCAATATTTTTTTTTACTTTTAAATATTACTTATTTTTAGATATCATAACCTCCATGAGATCCGTAATATACATTTTGTGAGACATGTAACCTATAAGGTGCATTTTAAGCACATTTCATGATAAGATTTCACAGGTTGTTTTTTAGTTGCTTTACTCCTTTCTTCGCTGCCATTCACACTGATCATCCGCACACAGATACACACACACTCACGTAAAGGAAGACACACAAACTTGCGCTCACACAACTATACATTTACAGAATGTGAAATACACACTCTTCCATTGAGATTTTTTTTTCTTTTTTTTCATATTTCACATTAAATGACGTTTTTACAGAATGTCGTCACAAAATAAGACCCGCAAAAAGCACACTGGTGTACAGCATGAGTGTGTGTCCGTGTTGGGACCCTGTTTGCCCGCTAACAATGTGTGTGTGTGTGGGTGTGTGTGGGGTGTGGTTGGTTGTGTTGTGTGTGTGTGGTGTGTGGTGTGTGTGGTGTGTGTTAGAATAGATTTGTTGTCCAGGAGTGATACATTGAGCTGACACACACCGAGGAAGATCCATCCCATCTGTCCAGCTTTCTCCAGTCTTCAGATTTGTTGTCAGTGTGTGTGTGTGAGTGTTTGTGTGTGTGTGTGTGTGTGTGTGTGTGTGTCTGTGTTTTCAGTCCAGCTGTCTCCGATCCAAATAAACCGGAGGGGGTGAGAAGAGATCCAAAATCCCAAAAGTCTCTCACTCACAAAGTCCACTTTCTTCTTCTCCTCCATCCTGTGTGTGTGTGTGTGTGTGTGTTTGTGTGTGTGTTTAAATGCTTGTGTATGTGTGTGTGTGTTTAAATGTATGTGTGTGTGTGTGTGTGTGTGTAGAGATAATCTCACTCCTCGTCGTAGATGTTTGTCAGTTGGCATTTTCTCCGTGACTCTCGTGACATTTCTCCGGGTCTTTTCAATTTTTTTCAAGAGCGTGTGTGTGTGGTTTGTAATTGTGTGTGTGTGTGTGTGTGTGTGTGTGTGTGTGTGTGTGTATGTGTGTGAACAGTATGCATTTGTGAGTTTACGAGACGAGGAGCAGGGACACACACACAGTCACAGAGAGGAAGAGGAAGAGGAGGAGGTGAGGAAGAGGAGGAGTGGAGGTCCGGCTGCTGATCTTCGCTCCTGCAGAATCCTGAGAGTCCATCGACTCCTGAGCGAGCAGCGCCTGTTCAAACAGACACAACTTTATTATCAACCAACAGCAGGGACAGAGTGGGGGCGGGGGGGGACGATGCATTCTATAAAGTCATGAATGAACTCAGAGCCAATCAGAATAGTTTAGGAAACACCAAATAATTATCAAAATAAAATAGAAAAGAAATCAACCCTAAATTAAATGAAGGTGAATATATAAAATAAAGACAGAAAAAACTAAGAAAATAAGTTGAACTCAAATGAAGGTTCAATTAAATATACAATAACTAAAACATTAATTTAAAACAACAATAAATATGTTAAATGTAATCAAATGTAATTAAATTCTATGAAATAAAGAATCAAATGCAATTAAAATTAATAACACTATTAGAAAAAATAGAAATATTTATATAAGCATAACAACTTAAAGTAAACATATGCAATATTGGGATTAAATAAAATGGGAAATAAAAACAAATTACATAAATATAAGATGTTAGTGGCGTGTCAAATGATCATATAATCCTTTATAATCATATATCCAGTAGATATGAGATATACTCTCATTGGTACTCCGTTAAATGCATTTTTAGTCTCTGTTCAGGTTGGCATAAGGTGGATTTGCAAATGGTTAAGGACTGGGGGTGTTATGGTTTCATGGTGGGAATTTGATGTCAGACAGAATTTATGAAAGTGTGTGTAGACAGTCAGCTGTTCGATGACTCTGTCGACGCTCTGAGTTCACATATTTTATAATAAATATGTTCCCTTTCCCACTCGCTCGCCCTCGACACATATGTTATCTCTGTTAGTCACTGTGTGTGTGTGTGTGTGTGTGTGGGTGTGTGAATAAGTCAGGTGTTAATGAGACAGATCCTCAGGAGGTGACCCGTGTTAACAAGTCCAGTTAAGTAGCTGAGACACACAGAGATGTGAGGACGAGTTACAAAGATACTCAGAGATCAGCAGCAGCTAAACACCATCACATGTGTGTGAGAGTGTGTGTCCTCACCTCTTCACACTCAAACTCGTCAGAGGGGATGCACTTTTGTCCTCCGTCCTGTAAGAGAAGAACTCAGCGTCATATGAACAGAAAATAAATCTTATAAAATAATAATGTCTCTGCAGAACCAGGACGACATCAGTTAAATCCCAGCTGCGCCATCATTAGAATACACACACACACACACACACACACACACACATTAGCATATCTCCTCCCGTACCTGGGCGGGAGAGCCAATCAGATGCTATCTCTCGCTGAGGGAGGAAAAGTCTCTTCAGAGAGAGATAAACCATAATGGAGAGCATCATTATCAGCGCTGATGATACACACCGTCACGGGGGGTGGAGGCGCTCATTATCAAACTGTGATTGCCTGCAGACTGCAATGATAGCTGTATATAAATATGTATAATTATATATATATATAGTGTATATCATACAGCCGTATTCATGGCTGTGGGGAAGCGATATGATTCAGAAGCACAGATTGCCTCCTGAGGGACTCTACGTCTCAGTATCTGCCGCTCCTCCGGGGATCCATTTCTTACGGGAAATGAACAATATTCCAGTTTTTATGAATGTTCTCATAGTGCTGACAGACAGCAGTTTGCACACATTACTGCACAAATTCAATATAGGGGCGAAGGGGGGGGGGGAAATGTGGTAAAAGGCAAAAGGTTCACTGCAAAACTGAGCTGCTAGTTTCTAACTCAGCGTACTTTTAATACACAGTTTTTCACTAAATGTAAACAAATACAGGCTAAAATCTATGACGCGCTCTGCAACATCTTGCCAGTATAATTGTCTAATTTCTAGTCAGAATATGTCGTTGCACTTGATATAAGACTTAATAACCTAAGTCTTGTTTTTAGACGAGGCATCTGAAGCATCTTTTTAAGTCAAAGTCTCTTAAAAACATCTTATTTTAGAGGAACGACTCCAGCTAACATCAGAAAACAGAAAATGTCGAAGCATTTCTGGCTTTTTTTGTTACAAATTCCCCAATTCTGGTCAAATATAGTTCAAAATGAGTTCTCTCTTCCTGTCCCTCCCCCGGTAGACGTGACCGAAGATCTGGAGTGGAGCATGCCGGGCCGACTCTCCAATCCCCGCACACACCTTCTCAAGACCGTGTGCCCCGTGTTAGTGGACAGGTCTGAATCTGTGGCGCCTCCCGTTACTCCCTCCGTACTTTCTGTGATCGCCCCGCTCACAGCGTCAACTTAGTGGTTTGTATATTTGTGCTTATACGTGTATCTGTTTATCCTAAGCACAACGTTAACTGTTGTGAACTTGTCTCCAGGCTGTGATTTGTAACAGCCTATTTGTGTTAGACCAATTCCTTTTTCCCACTTTAGAAGTGAGGTTTTCTTTTGTTTATTTGTTTGTTAGTTATTTAGCTTGTGTACTAAACTGTTAAACTCTTATTTAAAGAGTCTTCCTTAGTTCCTTTTGTTTAAACCGGTGCCTTTGTGGCCCTTTCGTTTTGATTGTGGCTGCTTGTTGCCAGTTCCACGAGCCGGGACGTAACATGGTATTTTCCTACTTCCGTTGACTTGATGAAAAGATAACCGAACATGTGGAAGCAGCTTTCAGCTTCTATGCACCGCAGATCTGGAATAACCCTCCTTTTTTTAAATGGAGGCTCAGAACTTCTCTGTTTACCGCAGCTTTTCCTGTGGTCATTTAAATATATTATATTAAAATACTTCTGCAGCTCTTGCAGAGTCTGCTGTATTTCAAATGCTGATTGGTATCGCTCTTCTACATTTTGTTTTGCCTCCCATTTGTTTTGTAATAATACTTATATGAATCCCTTTTAGCTGCCTTTGTGTCTGCAATGTTCTCTATAAATAAAGCCACCTTACATCCAGCTCATATTTTATCATTGTTCGAAATGAAGCTGTTGAGTAAACCCCGTCTATTTTCAGTAATATTATATATGTAGAGGTATTCTATAATTCATCTCTTACATAATGGAAAGCAATTTATAACGTCCTTTAACCTCTCCTGTACGTAATGGACGGGTTTGACAGTCTAATGTGTGTGAAGGTGACGGAGAGAGCGGCGGGTAAATAAATCTGTTCCGACAGTCTGGATACACTTTACTGTCTGAGTGCATTTATTTCTCTTTCTATACAGACACTTCCTCTCTTTCCAGTGAACACCAGAGGAAACTGATGCTCTGTCAAAACACAGAGAACAGGAACTATAGAGGCAGGAGAGTTCAGAGCAATAGAAGGTTTGGAGTTTTATGGGCAGGAAACGGTGCGACGGAGGTTGTATCTAACTTTTTTACTGAAGATGAATATTGCTTAAACTCAACATTACACCTTAAAATCCAGTTAATACATTGCTAATTGAAATGTTGATGGAGAATGACACAGTATGTGCAACAAAATGTGTTTATAGTAATATTCTGTTCATTGAAATTTGTTTTGTCAAATAAAAAACAACTATATTGTGATTTTAATAAGCTAAAAACACAACGGAGACCAGGGGACACTAAAGAGTGACGCACACAGCTGGGAGACCAGGGGACACTAAAGAGTGACAGAAGGACTCTAATTGAGGGAACTTTCTAATCAGTTTTGGAGTCATTTTATTCATGAACGCTTCAGCTACAGATTGTGTTTCTCACTCAGAGTTATTGCTGCAGATAATTATGACTCTCTGTGAGTCTTTCTCTCTGTGAGTCTTTCTCTCTGTGAGCCTTTCTCTCTGTGAGCCTTTCTCTCTGTGAGCCTTTCTCTCTGTGAGCCTTTCTCTCTGTGAGCCTTTCTCTCTGTGAGTCTTTCTCTCTGTGAGCCTTTCTCTCTGTGAGTCTTTCTCTCTGTGAGTCTTTCTCTCTGTGAGCCTTTCTCTCTGTGAGTCTTTCTCTCTGTGAGTCTTTCTCTCTGTGAGTCTTTCTCTCTGTGAGTCTTTCTCTCTGTGACCCTTTCTCTCTGTGAGTCTTTCTCTCTGTGAGCCTTTCTCTCTGTGAGCCTTTCTCTCTGTGAGCCTTTCTCTCTGTGAGTCTTTCTCTCTGTGAGCCTTTCTCTCTGTGAGCCTTTCTCTCTGTGAGCCTTTCTCTCTGTGAGTCTTTCTCTCTGTGAGTCTTTCTCTCTGTGAGTCTTTCTCTCTGTGACCCTTTCTCTCTGTGAGTCTTTCTCTCTGTGAGCCTTTCTCTCTGTGAGTCTTTCTCTGTGAGTCTTTCTCTCTGTGAGCCTTTCTCTCTGTGAGTCTTTCTCTCTGTGAGCCTTTCTCTCTGTGAGCCTTTCTCTCTGTGAGTCTTTCTCTCTGTGAGCCTTTCTCTCTGTGAGCCTTTCTCTCTGTGAGCCTTTCTCTCTGTGAGTCTTTCTCTGTGAGTCTTTCTCTCTGTGAGCCTTTCTCTCTGTGAGCCTTTCTCTCTGTGAGCCTTTCTCTCTGTGAGTCTTTTACACAACCAAACACTGCTTCGTGTTTGTCTTCAAAGACATTCCAATGATTGGATTCAGGTGCCGAATGTTTGACTAAATAAGTAAATATGGAGTATATGGAATAACGTGCAAAATAACCCAAAGGTTACATCACTTTTATCCTTAGGGTGATTTACATTTTTAATGTTGTCCCATTTCACTTGCAGTTGTTCCAGTTTTAGTTTATTTAATTGCTTTAATAATTGAACTGCTCTATAATTGAGGTTGTTAATGTGTTTCTTGTCGGATCTCCTGTTAGGGATTTAACTCTGGCTTATTGTAAAGAGGTTCTATCTCAATGGATTCACGTCAGAATAAAGGTTGTGATGAATGAATAATGAAATGCATTTAATACGTTCATATACTACCCATGTACAATTGTGATTAATTACACAACGAATCAAACTGCTTAAAATATCCGTTCACTAATAGACCAATTTTAGGCTTAGCGGTGGTGACGTGAAGTCATGTGACCGTGCTGTAGCTCCTTTATAGCCCAACCAACATCCAACTTTAGCTTAGCGGTGTTGACGTGAAGTCATGTGACCGTGCTGTAGCTCCTTTATAGCCCAACCAACATCCACCTTTAGCTTAGCGGTGGTGACGTGAAGTCATGTGACCGTGCTGTAGCTCCTTTATAGCCCAACATTAGCCACCTTTAGCTTAGCGGTGGTGACGTGAAGTCATGTGACCGTGCTGTAGCTCCTTTATAGCCCAACCAACATCCACCTTTAGCTTAGCGGTGGTGACGTGAAGTCATGTGACCGTGCTGTAGTTCCTTTATAGCCCAACATTAGCCACCTTTAGCTTAGCGGTGGTGACGTGAAGTCATGTGACCGTGCTGTAGTTCCTTTATAGCCCAACATTAGCCACATTTAGCTTAGCAGTGGTGACGTGAAGTCATGTGACCGTGCTGTAGTTCCTTCATAGCCCAACATTAGCCACCTTTAGCTTAGCGGTGGTGACGTGAAGTCATGTGACCATGCTGTAGTTCCTTTATAGCCCAACATTAGCCTCCTTTAGCTTAGCGGTGGTGACATGAAGTCATGTGACCGTGCTGTAGTTCCTTCCTAGCCCAACATTAGCTTTTTACTTCAGAAATAATAGATTTATCCTGCTGAACTAAACATTTAAGTATGATAAACCTTTGTTAGCGTAACACATTCAGCCTCACCTGCAGGTTGGCGCAGGTGGAGAACATGCAGGCGTTGTCAAGGGGCTTCAGAGTGTTTCCCTGCAGCGGGGGGGCGGGGGGGAGGAAGGTGGAGGGCGGTTCAGTGACGTGGAGAGTTCCTCTGTCTGATCCATAACCAAAAGACTGGATGGCATTCTCTGTAACAGAATCAGAATACTTATTGACTGTTAGGAAAATCAGTACACGTTATAACAAATGTACCCCAACTGTAGCTGTGAACATGACAGGATGTATGATTACCTAGAAGAGCATCAGGACTGTTTTAGGCATATGATAGCTATGTGATTAACATGATGATTCAGCCTCTATGGAGATAGACATATGACAAGCATGATCATTTCTGACGTGGAGCTAATCTGAAGTAAACATTGAATACTGCTTTCTATTCCTCCATCTTGTGACTGTGTAACTCCCTCTCTTGGATATCAGCATGTGAAGGACACTGTTCAGGAACTAGTTGATGCTCTGTATGTGATGACTACTTCCATTCTTGAGAGGATCATAAATACATGCATCCTGATATTGATCCAGAGACGACGAAGTGCAGAGTAGCAACCAATCGGATTTAAAACATTCATGTGAAACAGAGGGAGTATTAACCTTTATTCTCTGAGATAAATCATTCATATCCTTCAGCAGTGCGTCATTAAATAATCTGCACTGTGAGTGGTTTCTAAATCCAAAGACAGACCAGGAACAGGAGGAAGATGAACTGGATCCATTGTGTGTGTAAGATAATAAGAAGTACTTTATTGATACGTCTCAATTAGAAATAAAATAGCATTAAAAAGTTACAAATATACATGTGGAAATATAAAATGTACAGTAACAAAATATCAGCAGGATATTATATATCTGTGTGTGTGTGTGTGTGTGTATGTGTGTGTGCAGACAATAATAACTGTTTGTGTTGTTGAAATTAATTTGTGAAGAGAGAATTGAAGGCATGTGATTGACATCAGTGTCTGAGGGGTTAAGTGTTTATTTACAATGAGTGTGTGTGTGTGTGTGTGTGCGTGCGTGTGTGTGTGTGTGCGTGTGTGTGTGTGTGTGTGACTCACTGAGGCAGGAGTTGTGTGTGAAGTCTCTATGGAAGGCCTCACACTCTTCCTGAGCTCCTGTCCCCCTGCAGGAGCACCAGAGGCTGAGGCTGATGTTGGAGGGGCTGCTGTCGCTGTAGTTGGGTCACATCAGACCCTGGAACAAAAATAAATACAATACAATATGACCAGAGGTGGGAAGTAGTGGAGTACAAATACTTTGTTTACTGTACTTAAGTACATGTTTCTGGTATCAGTACTTACTCCACTACTTATTTTTCTGACGACTTTTTACTTTTACTTCTTACATGTTGAACCCAAATACCTGTACTTTCTACTTCTTCCATGTTGAACACAAATACCTGTACTTTCTACTTCTTACATTTTGAACCCAAATACCTGTACTTTCTACTTCTTCCATTTTGAACACAAATACCTGAACTTTCTACTTCTCACATGTTCCAAACAGGCTGGTTCCTTTAGTCTGAATGTGTGTTTGGTGGCGTGATCATTATTATTTAGAGTCATTGCGTGCCTATTGATTTGAACACGATCCGTGTATCCATCATTTCCTGGTCTTCTCTAAAGAAGAGGGACCAATGGAAACGTTGTCATGTTGCCGTTGTTCAGCATGGAAACATTCATTAGCTAACAATGATATTATTGTTCTATTAATATAAAGGGAGGTCAGGTACTCTTTAAAACAGCTGCTAGTTATGGGTACTTTTTACTGAAGTACATTTCAAAGCCCTCTTTACTTTTACTTGAGTAAAGAAGTTTAGTCAGTACTTCTACTTTCACCAGAGTATTTTAAACACCAGTATCTGTACTTCTACCTGAGTAAAGGATGTGTGTACTTCTACTTGAGTAAAGGATGTGTGTACTTCTACTTGAGTAAAGGATGTGTGTACTTCTACTTGAGTAAAGGACGCGTGTACTTTTGCCATCTCTGATAATTAATCATCATGCGTGCTGTGCTTTAACACAGGTGAAGGGAAAGGTGTCTGTGAAGAGATGCATTAACATCGAGACTGCATGTCGCCTTATTCTCCATTAATTTGATTTGTTTGTAATAGTTTTTGCTTCACCTAATTTCAATCCTCGCTCAGATTGAACCCCCAGAGATCCAGATCTGAGCCTGGAGTCACTTTGGCTCTAAATGAAACTGTAAACAATATTAGTTTTAGTTTTATTTCCTTTATTCCACTCACCGATGAGGCCCACGTAGGCCATGAGGCAGCCGTGGAAGTGTTCGTTGGGGCAGCTGGTGACGGTGAGGCGTCGGCCGGCAGTTCATGTGGTAGTCAGCGAGACGAGACCTGAAGAAACACGGAAACACTTTCAGTATTAATCAGATAACTCATGAAGTAATGTGCAGATTGCCTCTCAGTGGAAAAATCATATATTGGTTAATTTCTCTGGTTTTTCTCACGCTTTTGGTCAACACTGAAATTAGTTTTTTTTATTATTTTGTTTTATTTTAATTCAATTCTTTTTAAATATTGTTTTGTTTTTTTGTGTTATAAATATTATTAATTATTTTCCTTATTCTATTTTATTATTTATTTTTTATATTTCAGAGTCCTTATTGAATTTCACTTTATTGTTATTATATTTCATTTCTTTATTTTATTTACCTTTTTGATTTGATATTGTTGTTTCTATTTATCATTTGAATCTACCGTCACTCAAAGGTGCAGCCTCTTCCTGAAACCCGATCTAACACAGATTATCTCTCTGACGGTTTGAGAGTCTGCAGGTCCTGCCGTTTCTACAGTCACAGCAGATCATCTCCTGTCTTCTGCCTCTCTGTGTTTCTCTGCTTTCATTCCTGCGCCTCATTTCTCTATTTTATATGAATATTTGTAAGAAAGTAGTGCTGTTTGTTATTATTAAAATAGTCATTTTTTAAATGTCACAGGACCTATGACTCTAATTCGATACAGAATTGTATTGTGTACAGTGTACTGTGTGTGTGTGTGTGTGCGTGCGTGCGTGCGTGCGTGTGTGTGTGTATATGACACATTCGCAGCTCACTGTGAGTGTTTGTGTTTCCTCGTCTGTCGGCTGCAGCGACTGATACAGTGTGACAGGCGGAGTGATGCTCTTTTGACTTTCACACAGGGGTCAGAGTGTGTGTGTGTGTGTGTGTGTGTGGTGTGTGTGTGTGTGTGTGTCGTGTTTGAGTCATCCTGTCAACGGTGTCAGCTCGAGACAAAAGAAAGAACGATAACCTGCAGCGACACACACACACTTTCCTCCAGTCTCTCTCTGACTGTGTTTATATAAAGTGGCACACACACACACACACACACACACACACACACACACACACACAAACACACCACACACACACACACACACACACACACACACACACACACACACACACACACACACACACACACACACACACACACACACAGGAGGCAGTGAATCCAAAGGTTGTGGAGTGTTTTCTAAGATTTTTCAGCGACTTAAAGGACAAATCTACGGTGGCCATCGAGGACAAAAGGCTTGAAGCGTTTTATTATTGAACGCTTAATGATTTATAAGGGCTGTATTCTGGATGCCATGATATCAGATCATTGCGGGTACATGTACATCGTTACTGCAAAGGGACAGTGCAGATAAAGACAAAATAAAGAGTAGGCTAACATATTTAATAAAGCGGCAAGCACCTTATTACAAATAAGAAGAAGAAGAAAGTAAGAATCAGCATTTTAAAGTAAGTGAATATATAAATGTAATGGAGTAGCAGCATGTTATAACATTATTAAAAAGAAAGGACAATTTATTACACGGCTTAGTTGAATACTCAATTCTGATTGTTCAATTTGGACATCTCAGAGGTTGTTAATACTCGCTAACAGACTGTTGCTAAGGAGAAGAGAACAGACCGTTACTAAGGAGAAGAGAACAGACCGTTACTAAGGAGAACAGACCGTTGCTAAGGTGAACATACTGTTAATAAGGAGAACAGACCATTGCTGAGGAGAACAGACCGTTGCTAAGGAGAAGAGAACAGACCGTTACTAAGGAGAACAGACCGTTGCTAAGGTGAACAGACCGCTGCTAAGGAGAAGAGACCGTTGCTAAGGTAAAAGACCGGGAACAGACCGTTGTTAAGGAGAACAAACCGTTACTAAGGAGAACAGACCATTGCTGAGGAGAAGAGAACAGAGCGTTGCTAAGGAGAAGAGAACAGACCGTTACTAAGGAGAAGAGAACAGACCGTTACTAAGGAGAACAGACCGTTGCTAAGGTGAACATACTGTTAATAAGGAGAACAGACCATTGCTGAGGAGAACAGACCGTTGCTAAGGAGAAGAGAACAGACCGTTACTAAGGAGAACAGACCGTTGCTAAGGTGAACAGACGCTGCTAAGGAGAAGAGACCGTTGCTAAGGTAAAAGACCGGGAACAGACCGTTGTTAAGGAGAACAAACCGTTACTAAGGAGAACAGACCATTGCTGAGGAGAAGAGAACAGAGCGTTGCTAAGGAAAACAGACCATTACTAAGGAGAAGAGAACAGACCGTTACTAAGGAGAACAGACCGTTGCTAAGGTAAAAGACCTGGGAAACAGACCGTTGTAAGGAGAACAACCGTTAAGGAGAAAACCGTTACTAAGGAGAACAGACCATTGCTGAGGAGAAGAGAACAGAGCGTTGCTAAGGAAAACAGACCATTACTAAGGAGAAGAGAACAGACCGTTACTAAGGAGAACAGACCGTTGCTAAGGTGAACAGACCGCTGCTAAGGAGAAGAGACCGTTGCTAAGGTAAAAGACCGGGAACAGACCGTTGTTCAGATAAATGTCCTCCAGTCACGTCTCTGTAACTCATTTGCTGAGTGTGTTTTAATTGTCTTTTCGTCCCAGATTTAGCGACGCAGTCTGAGTTTGTTTCTGTTTTTTCTGACACGTTTTCTGTCTCCACTTCCTGTCTCTGACACAGAAAGTCCTCATTCTGTAACACCTGACCCACATAAGGTCTGATGTGGTCTAAAAATATAACTAATAGGACAGGAGAGGAGTGAGGGGTTTTTGTGTTTTCTTTCAAACAGAGCTGCAGAAATAATCCCTGTTAAATATCTCAGGACTCTTTAAAAAGTTCTCTCTGTTTTAATGAAACCAGCCGGACCGAGGACGCTCACACAGTTTTATTTGGAGCGTTTCCAAAGAAATCTGCAGTGCTTTTCTGTCTCAGTGAGAACATCATCTGAGCAAATTGCAGGAAGTGAAGCAAGACGCAGGATTATGTGGAGAGCCCTTCTGTTATCAGCAGGTTTAAAACTGAAGACTCTGAGAACAAACTAAATACACTTTACTAACTGAAGTCCACATAATAGTGACGTTCATAAAGTAATTGAGATAAACTGGAGCAGAAGAGATCCCTGAGTCGAAGAGACCAGACACAGAGAGGTTATACACTTCAAAATGAAACTGGAAAACAAACAATGACAATCCTGCTAAATGTAGTGACTTTTTTGTTATATTCTTGCTAGATTTAGCAACTCTCCTGACTAAATGATATCACTTGATGTCCATCACAAATAAAGTTCCTCAGAAATCATAATGAAAAACCCGTCCTTACTGCACTCCATTATTAATGTTTTAAAAATGTGGCAACTTTCTCGCCAGATTTAGAAACTTTTCACTAAATCATTAAAGGTCCCGTCTCATGGCCATTTCTCCTGATCATAGTTCCATTGTTGAGGTCTACTAGAAGAGATTCACATTGTTCAATGTTCCAAACTCACATTGGTTTCTCATACAGCATCTCTGTATAGTATGTGTATTCACTCTCTGTCCTACACGGCTTGTTGGAGCTCCTGCCCCCCCCCCTCCCTATGAGCCCACTGTGCTCTGATTGGTCAGCTCGCCCACTCTGTTCTGATGAGTCCACCACCGTTACAGCGGAACATCAGTGATTATGTTTTACAATGGCGTTTGTTAGCAACCAGGAAATGACACCAGTAATGACAAACAGATGGGAATGCTGCGTGGGGTCTGGGTGCCGTGTTGGGGGATGGGGGGCTCGCTGCTCCGCCCTTTGAGGCTCGAGGAGCGGACAGTGTGAGCTGGATTACTGGGGTCGTTTCCTGGTTGCTGCGTGACACCGCGGAACTCAGCCTGAGTGAGTGTGTGTGTGTGCGGATTGGTCCATTTGGACCAATTTGTCCATTTGTACGTAGAGACGTCAACCTGCCCCGGAAGAAACAATGGAAAAAGAGAATTCCCCAACGAGGCGTTCTGGGGCAGCATAGACAGGTCTTCTCTGTGTTAGAGTTTTACTCCCTACAGGGTGCACTTTGAGGGTTTGAGACTCTGCAGACCGTTTACATGCAGAAAAAGCTTCATAACACAAGGGGACGGGTCAGAACCGGAAAAGCATGACATGGGACCTTCAACCTTTTGGGTAGATTTCGAGACTTTCTTGTTATATTCAGCTCATTTCTTGCTAGATTTAGGGTCTCTCCCAACTAAATGATATCTCGGTGTTACGCGCTCCCCTCCGTGTTGTCTTTTCTGTCTCCCAGGTGCACCTGGTCTGCCCCTGGCTCCGCCTTTCCACAGGTGTTCCCAATTCCACTTCACCCGTTATAAGGAGAAACCGCAGGAGAAGGAGGCCCCGCCTATCTTAACGCCAGCAGACACGCTCTCCAGAGATTACCTCTTTGCCATTTTGAGCTTTAGGCTGTGTTTGTAGACGTTTTTGTGTTTAGCCTGGAGGACCTGGTAGTCCAGCTTTCGCGCCTTTATTTTGTTTCCCATAGGGTTTATGTTTGATTTCTGGTTAGGGGGGGGAGCTCTGGGTCCTACGGCCCATGGTGTGGCTGGCTCGGGTTCCCTCCGTCTGTTTGTTCTTTTTGGCCAGTCCTCCAGACCTCCTTTCGTTACCCTTTACGCTTGTGTGAGTAACGGCTGTACCTTTAATGAATGATCGCTGATTAGTACTGGTTGTTTGGTGTGTTTTCTTTTATGTTGCGGGTCTCTCCACGAGCCACTACCACGGAGTAGGGGGCGGGCCGTAACACTCGGGTATCACTTCCTGTTCATCACAAATAAACGTGCTCAGATATCATAAGGAAACCGCCCTTCCTGCACGACCTGCTGATATCACTCATGTTTTCCAGTATTATTTAAACCCTCTAATGTTCTGAACAACCTGAGCTCCACATGAACACAGACTGAACGAGTGGTGCCCCCTGCTGTGATCCCCTAACTGAACCCTCAAGGTTTCATCACACATTACAGCTCTGATCTTTACTGACACCTCCTCCTTCATCTCTTATTTAAATCTGTTTATTTTTCATGTCCAAAGCGGCGCAGAGAGTCTGGACGTGATTCACAGGAAGCACGTTTCAGGTCAGAGAGTCTCAGCTTCTCTCTCTGTGATTAGTTCAGATGCATCTTTAACGAGGAGAGCGTCTCCTCCTCACCTTCATCTGCACTAAAGCGCTCTGATTAAAGATCAATTAGAGTCTGTCTCCACACCTGGGACACCTTTAAACTCCCTATGTAGAAACACTCATCCCAGGAGCAGCTTCCACGGGGAAAGGGGAACGTTTCTCACTAGATTAATAACTTCCAGGCTACATTTAGTGTCTTTCTTGCTAAATTAAGCAACTTTCTTTACACCTTGCACAACTTTAAAACTCCAAAATGTAGAAAGACAGATCCCAGGAGGCAGAGTCACAGCCAGAGTCAGGGTTTGGTGACGCATGACGATTAAAAGATTACAAATACATTTTTTAGTACAGTCAAATACATGAATGTCCGTCTATCTACCCGGCAACAGGCTGCTAGCTTATAGCTAACGATAGCAATGTTCTTTGTTTACGTTCATAATGCCTCTTTTGGGGCTGCTTGTTAGATTCAGAATTTAGAAGTTCGATTTAGCTAAACTAGGTTTCTCTATCGCTATAAGCGTCTTTTTGGCCAGATAAGCCTCTATCGTGCTAAATTAGACGACTTTCTAACTAGATCCACTGACTTTCAGTGACTTTTACCGACTAGATTAGAGACTTTCTCGCTAGTTTAGTCAAATATCTTGCTAGATTATTACATTTTTTGCTAGATGAAGCCGCAATGTCGCTAGTTTAAGCAACTTTCAGGCTAGATAAATCGACTCTCAACAACTTACTATATAGCGACTTTCTTGGTAGATTTAGCGACCTTCCTACTACATTGAGCATCTTTCCTGCAATATTAATCGACTTTCTTTCCAGATTTTGCAACTTTCAGAAAACTTTCTCACAAGATTTAGCGACTTTTAAATACCCAAAGCAAAGTGCAGCTCGCTGTGGATCAGGCAGCGTTAGCTCACGGTGACATTTGAAGAAAGAGAACAAAGAGATTATCAGTTTATGATCCAGAAGGTGAAGACATAATTAATACCGTGATATATAAGCGTATATTATTTAATCATGTTTATATGAATATGGATTACAGGGAGACGCACGTCGCTCCTTGTGCAGCATGTGATGAAGATGAGGAACACACACACACACACACACACACACACACACACACACACACACACACACACACACGATTATATCACACGTTAAAACCCTATATTATGATTTAATATTAATTGTGAAATCATCTGTATTATATTACAACAAAAAAATGATCGTCCTTCTTCCAATGAGTATACTAACTGTGTACTTTTACATGAAGCTAGAAACATTTTTGTACATTTAGGCAAAGTTGGTAGTATTTGTGTACTTTTATATAGAAATATTGTATACGCAGTACTTTTACTTGTAATGAAGTACTTTTCATGACGTACAGGATGTAAGTACTTTGTTTACTTCTGCTTATTTCCTCTTTAAAGACTCATCTCTCTCCTCATCGCTTCTGTAAACAGACAGAACACACACACACACACACACACACACACACACACACACACACCACACACACACACAGCGTCCTCTGTGACCTCTGCAGATATTTCCCTCACTGACGGAGTAATGGAGCGACGCCGGCCTCAGATTGGTTCCTCGCCTTAAAACACACTCGGGGATCGGTGCACGATGTATGTGTGTGTGTGTGTGTGTGTGTGTGTGTGTGTGTGTGTTTCGCATACACACATAGACAGTGTTGATGGGGGTCATGGGGAAGATAATGCTCATAAATCTCCACATCCAGCAGATGAGACCTGAAGGAAACCTCCAACAGTCAATAAGGAAAGGAAACAGTGTGTGTGTATGTGTATGTGTGTGTGTGTGTGTGTGTGTGTGTGTGTGTGTGTTTTGAAGGTCGTAAAGGGCCACTTCATCTTCATTTGAAATGTATATATTTCTTCTGGAGGCTGATATCTGAAAACCTGAGCAGGTAAACGGTGTCACCCTGTAGACACACACACACACACACACACACACACACACACACACACACACACACAGTGACCAAAACCATGATAGTGTGGTTTTATCAAGCTTTTATCAAGTCTGTTCTGATTGGTCAGCTGGCCGGCTCTGTTGTGATTGGTCCACCAGCTTAGAGATGTCCCGCCCCCTTAGTTTATCAGGTACAATGTGTTGGAGCCAGAGATGGACTCCTGGACTCGGACTTGAGCTGGACTCGAGTGCTGATTTTCGGGACTGAGTCCTTCGTCATCTATCCGTCCTTATACATGTGTGTTTACACTGCTCCGTTGTCCATTGACTTCCGGTAAAAGTTCCTTCAAAATAAGAGTCCCGATCTTATTACTATCAAAATAAAAGTGACTTGGACTCGGACTCGAACACAGGTAATGATGACTCGGACTCGACTCGGACACTCCTTGGGTGACTCGGACTTGGACTCGGACTCGACTACGACTCTCCCTAGGTGACTCGGACTTGGACTCGGACTCGAAGAGTGGTGACTCGAAAGTGACTTGGACTCGTGAATTGGTGTTGACTACAACACTGGTTTGAGCGCTAGCCAATAGGAGCGTGACTCAGGGACTACAGAGGAATACAAACGGTGACGCATTCAAATGGATGTTTATTAAAGTGCACGGTTAAGTTAACTCATAGAAAGCACTTAAAGACTGATCACGTTAACGAGGTAAACTTTGATCGGCTTTCTAAGTGCTGGAATCCAGAATTCAGCACTTAGAAAAAGACCAATTTAAAACCTTTATGTAAAACCGAGGAAGCATTAACATTCCTCCTCTGAGATAAAGCATCATATCCTGCAGCAGTGAGTCATTACAAATCATTTCTAAATCCAAGGACAGACAGATTTATTTTACACTGCAGAGTTTGGATGATATAAACAGGTTAAAAAATCTGATTTAAAAAACGCAAAACACTCTGAGGTGAAGCCGGTTAGATTTATTCATTCATTTTTAATTATCTTTTTACATTTTGTTATTATTTTTAATTTTCTTAATTTTCTTAATATTTTTACCTAATTATAAAAACTTAAATGTATATTTATTGTATAATTTTGAATTTATTTGTATTTTCTATTTATTTTAACCATCTTTGGATAGTTGTATTATTGCCCTTTTTCCCAACACACTCTTTCCTGAAGGGCACCCAGTCCCTGATAAAGAGGGGTGAGACGAGGGTGTCACTCCCCCACTTCAGTCTCTCTAACCTTTAAAGCTGGTAGTTACCAATCAAACGGGTAATTTTGACCCACAAGTGTGCTGACTTCCTGTCTAATTAAACCCTCCTTCAGCTGATTTCACTGATTACTTCCTGCAGAATCAGAGAGAAGAGACGCATCACAAAGTCCTCACAAGGGTTACTGTGTAAATGTGAAAAAGGCCCAATAAAGTGGACTAAATGCAGCTTGTCTTCAAGTCATATTTATAAATCTTATTCGTATGTTTCAGGCTGTCTGTTTATGAATTTCTACGGAGGCCAACAGGTGCAACACTCTTCCATCAGGAGAAACTGCAGCTTCAGAAAGGATGCAGATATCAAAACCCAAATGTTCCGCATGAAGAAACCTCTTCAGCGACTTGACAACACATGCAGCATTTAGAGAACATTCAGTAACTTGAGGAGACATGAGCAGCGTTTACTAAAAGCTGCAGAAACCAAACGCTGAAGAAGCTCAAAACACAACGGAGACCAGGG
Organism: Dissostichus eleginoides; assembly: GCA_031216635.1. NCBI lineage: Eukaryota > Metazoa > Chordata > Actinopteri > Perciformes > Nototheniidae > Dissostichus > Dissostichus eleginoides. Next base: position 2,495,922 of record CM062282.1, on the reverse strand, counting down.
GACACTAAAGAGTGACGCACACAGCTGGGAGACCAGGGGACACTAAAGAGTGATGCACACAGCTTGGAGACCAGGGACACTAAAGAGTGACGCACATAGCTGGGAGACCAGGGGACACTAAAGAGTGACGCACACAGCTGGGAGACCAGGGGACACTAAAGAGTGACGCACACAGCTGGGAGACCAGGGGACACTAAAGAGTGACGCACATAGCTGGGAGACCAGGGGACACTAAAGAGTGACGCACACAGCTGGGAGACCAGGGGACACTAAAGAGTGACGCACACAGCTGGGAGACCAGGGGACACTAAAGAGTGACGCACACAGCTGGGAGACCAGGGTTGCGGTCGAATAGTCCATTTAGCTCAGGAACCTTCCTAACGGAGTGAAATGACCCGGAAGTCCCTCAGTGGCAGCCATGATAAGAGCCGTTCGAATTCTCTAGATGATAGGAAAGGAGGTTTCAAACTTCCTTTATAACCTCCTTTAGCTTAGGAACCACTGGACCTCCCTTTAGGAAAGGAGAGGAGAAAGTGCTGCCCCACAATGCCTTGCAGCCGCAGCATTTGCCGCCACACAACATTCGGCCGTTCACGGAAACAACCGATTATGACCGAGAAATGATATCATGAAAGTTACGGTGCTTATTAAGCATTTTAAAACGGTAAGTTGCCAAAGTGCTTTGTTTTGAACGATCATCAGTATTATAATCAAAAAGAGAAATATGAACGTTAGTTTTTACTGAAAAGATCAAATAAAGTCAACATCTCAGTCTTTACTGAGCTGTGGGGGGTTTGTTCAACTTTTAAAAGATGTCTGAATGGTGATACACACAGTGATAGATGTTAAGGACTAACGGTTATAATAAATACATTTGTATTGATTTTCAGATCTTTTCATACAATCATACGTATTGGGATCATCTGTATTAATGTGGACCGGAGGGAGAGGGTGACGAGCATAAGTTTCACTTTCCTTTTTTATCTCAGTTCCAGCTTTGGTCCTGAAGAATCTGTTTCTCTGTTGTCCACGTTCATAAAGCCTAAAGCAACAGCATCAGAGCACGGAGCAGAGTCTCTAGATGAGTTTACAGTAGTCCCTCGTTCTTATTATTCATCCATGTTGTAGTCCGCTGTATAGAGAACTGTAGTTTCCATAGTTTCCCCACAGCAGCAGACGCACATTCATGACGTCCGCTGGCGCATCATAAACACGTGGGATATGAAAGTGCAGTCGGATTCTCTAAAGTACCGCAGTCTCTTCTCCTAAGTCCTTTTGAATTCTCCTATCCACTATTCCTTAACCCCGTGACGTTTCACACAGAGGTCAAGGAACAGACGATAGGAATAGACGATAGGGATAGACAATAGGGATAGACGATAGGGATAGACGATAGGGATAGACGTTAGGGATAGACGATAGGGATAGACGTTAGGGATAGACGTTAGGGATAGACGTTAGGGATAGACGTTAGGGATAGACGTTAGGGATAGACGTTAGGGATAGACGTTAGGGATAGACGTTAGGGATAGACAATAGGGATAGACGTTAGGGATAGACGATAGGGATAGACGATAGGGATAGACGATAGGGATAGACGATAGACGATAGGGATAGACGATAGGGATAGACGATAGGGATAGGGATAGACGATAGGGATAGACGATAGGGATAGACGTTAGGGATAGACGTTAGGGATAGGGATAGACGATAGGGATAGACGATAGGGATAGACGTTAGGGATAGGGATAGACGATAGGGATAGACGTTAGGGATAGGGATAGACGATAGACGATAGAGATAGACGATAGGGATAGGGATAGACGATAGGGATAGACGATAGGGATAGGGATAGACGATAGGGATAGACGATAGGGATAGACGATAGACGATAGAGATAGACGATAGGGATAGGGATAGACGATAGGGATAGGGATAGACGATAGGGATAGGGATAGACGATAGGGATAGACGATAGGGATAGACGACAGGGATAGACGATAGACGATAGGGATAGACGATAGGGATAGACGACAGGGATAGACGATAGACGATAGGGATAGACGATAGACGATAGGGATAGACGATAGGGATAGACGACAGGGATAGACGATAGACGATAGGGATAGACGATAGGGATAGACGACAGGGATAGACGACAGGGATAGACGACAGGGATAGACGACAGGGATAGACGGCAGGGATAGACGTTAGGGATAGACGATAGGGATAGACGACAGGGATAGACGACAGGGATAGACGACAGGGATAGACGACAGGGATAGACGGTAGGGATAGACGATAGGGATAGACGATAGGGATAGACGATAGGGGCAGATTTTTGGACTATTCAACCGTAACCGAAGGGACACTAAAGAGTGACGCACACAGCTGGGACCGGAGCGCTTGGTACGTTCAGATTATAAAGTAGTTAAATATAATAAAATATATAAGTAAAGCTCCTGTGCATTTGATAATATCTGAAATATTGTTTGATTGCTCGTGGCTCAGATTATTGTCTGGAGGCAACGATCTGCAGCAGGAGAGAAAACATGATTTAATTCCGAAACAAACGTTTTAAAGAGGAAAAACCTGTTTGTGAGAGCTGCAGGATGTGAAGCTGTGAGTGTTTACACAAGGACTCAACAGGGAGCGCACACACACACACAGCACACCACACACACACACACACACACACACACACACACACACACACACACACACACACACACACACACACACACACACACACACACACACACAAATATTAATCCAAATTCTCAGTGTGAGAGAAACAGCCTGAAGCTTTCTCTGCAGCTTCATCTTTTTCAAATCTAAAAAACAGACAAACTGCAGCCGTTCGTTCCGTTATCTCGTGCAGCAGAAACAACAATGTGGGAGAATGTCTAAAGTTTATATAAATATATATCTTTTTTTAATGAAGATGTTAAAATGATCAAGTCATCCAATATTTGAATTGCAAAACCAATAAAATAATCATCCCAATTCAGTAATATATTCAATGTTTATACGTTTGTACTTTCCTTGTTATGGTGCGTTCAACCCGGACGTGATGCAACTTTTGGGCGCGTCGCAAATTCATTTAAAGTGAATGTCAAGACGCGGATAGACGCCAATTTGCTCCGGCGGTGTGAACAACTCGATCGAAGGGGGCCGCGTCAATCACCAGTCAAATCTTTTCAACTCGAGCGTCAAATGTGCATTCTCACGAAAGCCAATCAGTGTTGGGATTCCCTCTGACGTCCTGCGTTGTTCAGATGTGAAGATGGAAGAAAACATTGTGGTCGCTGTTTATGGGTTCCTGGAGAAATACGACTGTAGTTTGTGTGCATCCGAGAATCCTGACACCAATCGGAGTTCACAAGATCATCAAACTGATCTAGTCCTCCTCAAATACCGTAGGGAAACGTCAGTCATCAGTTCCTGGATGAGAAGATGAAATTCTCCAAACTGTGTGCGACGCTGGATGATAATGAACCGAGACACGACGGCGTTTGTTGCAACGTTTGATGGTCTTCCACAGAAGGTATAAAGCGGCAGTGGTTGTAATATGTTCTATAATGAGGACAGAAAGAAAGAACTATTTTGCCTGGACGCGAAACAACATCAACGGAGCGACTGTTTGAATGACGCGATAAAAACAACTGCAAGCCGTGGTGAAACTCGTATGATTAGAGCAATGCATCGGGTGTGAACGCACCATAACAGAATATTCCTACACTCTGGTACTTACACTTTTACTCAAGCACAAGATCTGAGTACTTTTACTTTTACTCAAGCACGAGATCTGAGTACTTTTACTTTTATTCAAGTACAAGATCTGAATACTTCTACTTTTACTCAAGCACAAGATCTGAGTACTTCTACTTTTACTCAAGCACGAGATCTGAGTACTTCTACTTTTACTCAAGTACAAGATCTGAGTAATTCTACTTTTACTCAAGTACAAGATCTGATACTTCTACTTTTACTCAAGTACAAGATCTGAGTACTTCTACTTTTACTCATGTACAAGATCTGAGTACTTCTACTTTTACTCAAGTACGAGATCTGAGTACTTCTACTTTTACTCAAGTACAAGATCTGAGTACTTCTACTTTTACTCAAGTACCAGATCTGAGTACTTCTACTTTTACTCAAGTACAAGATCTGAGTACTTCTACTTTTACTCAAGTACGAGATCTGAGTACTTCTACATTTACTCAAGTACGAGATCTGAGTACTTCTACTTTTACTCAAGTACAAGATCTGAGTACTTCTACTTTTACTCAAGTACAAGATCTGAGTACTTCTACTTTTACTCAAGTACAAGATCTGAATACTTCTACTTTTACTCAAGTACAAGATCTGAGTACTTCTACTTTTACTCAAGTACCAGATCTGAGTACTTCTACTTTTACTCAAGTACCAGATCTGAGTACTTCTCCTCCTCTTAGTTGAGCCTCCATTAACCTGATATTATTCAGAGTCCTCTGGGGCTGGACCCCCTGCTGTGATGCAATGACTGCTGGGGCTCTGATTGACAGAAAGAGTAATTAAATACAGTCTTTGTCTCCAGTAATGCAGACCTGCGGGAGCTCTGAGGGGTTTTGGACCGGAGGAACATTAGCATTGCAGATTCAGAGTTCAGTCACAGCTGCAGCGAGGAAACACTCAGCAGGAAGTAGAGATATATGAGAAGTATAATATATATACACACAAGGAGCAAATATCTGTTTTATCTTCATAGTTTGCATTCAATATTTAACCTCGTCTTTAAACCCTACATGCTGTGGATCTCGTTTATTTTCAAAAACTTCCATGTCTGGAGACCCAACGACTCCAGAACCATGCACCAATGTTTACAGAGCTGTAGGAATGAGTCCTAAAACCTTCAAATTACTCAGCATGTGATCACTCCAGATAACGTGAAGTCATGTGACCGTGCTGTAGTTCCTTTATAGCCCAACATTAGCCACCTTTAGCTTAGCGGTGGTGACGTGAAGTCATGTGACCATGCTGTAGTTCCTTTATAGCCCAACATTAGCCTCCTTTAGCTTAGCGGTGGTGACGTGAAGTCATGTGACCCTGCTGTAGTTCCTTTATAGCCCAACATTAGCCTCCTCTAGCTTAGCGGTGGTGACGTGATGTCATGTGTCCGTGCTGTAGTTCCTTTATAGCCCAACATTAGCCTCCTTTAGCTTAGCGGTGGTGACGTGATGTCATGTATCCGTGCTGTAGTTCCTTTATAGCCCAACATTAGCCGCCTTTAGCTTAGCGGTGGTGACGTGAAGTCATGTGACCGTGCTGTAGTTCTTTTATAGCCCTCTTTTTATTAGCTGCCTAAGTGGTAAACAGTAGTTTCCTCAAGTTTATAAACGTGCAGCATGCAGAGCGCGTCTGAGCGTGCTGTAGTTCCTTTATAGATATAGATATAGATCAGGGTTTCTGTTAGCCGGTAATTACCGTTTTTTAGCTGGTAAAATGTATTAAAAACCGGTAAATTCAAAACCTACCGGTCAAAATGTCCGGTAATAATTAGGGATGCTCCGATCGATTGGCCGCCGATCATTATCGGCCGATATTCACTCTTAATAGTTTGATCGGTGCTCTCTATAAAGGCCGATCAGGAGAACTGGATCTGATCGATATGGACATAAACGCGAGAGAAGTATAACCGGACGAGAGAGAGATCAGATCAGCTGCTGAGTCTGACGGAGACACGCAGCTCGGCAGGATCACCTGAAGCCCCGCCCACTGTTTAGCGAGCAGCATGAGAAACTGACGGGCTGTCAGGAGAGAGAGGGAGGGAGAGAGAGAGAGAGAGAGAGAGAGAGAGAGAGAGAGAGAGAGAGAGATAGAGAGAGAGAGAGAGAGAGGGGGAGAGGGAGGGAGAGAGAGAGAGAGGGAGGGAGAGGGAGGGAGAGAGAGAGAGAGGGAGGGAGAGAGGAAAAGAGAGGATCCGTTTCTCCCGTGTTATTATCCAAAGTTAATGTAAACTTTTGAATAATGTACTTTATCTACAAGTAGTTTCTTTGAATGTAATAATTATGTTGTTTGTTTTTGTGGAATCATTTATTGAAAAATTAATCTGAATTTTTCGATCTGTTACGATTATAAACTGAAACAATATAAAAATGACTCCCATTAACTGAGTTTTAAACATCAGGATATCCGGTCATAGTCCGGTAATTATCTGCTAACGGAAACTCTGCTACACAATTCTTATTATTATTATTGAAACATGACCGGTAAGTTCAAATCCTAGCGGAAACCCTGATATAGATATGTGTATCCTAGCGTTAGCTCTCACCTGCAGAGCGCGTCTGAGCGGCAGTTGGCCCTCAGCTCCAGGCAGGACGGCCTGGTTCTCTCCTGGTGGGAGCAGGACGGGACGATGGTGCGGCGGCGGCGCTCGGCGCAGGCCTGATCCGAGCAGGAGCAGAACAGCAGGGGGTAGCTGAGCTCCCAGGAGACTCGCTCGAAGAACTGACGCAGAGCCTGGGCACAGAGCGGGGCGTTTATTACATTCATTACATCACATGGTTGAATACGCACTTCTGATTGGTCCATATGGATATTCTTAGCGAAACTCTCGTGAGTTCCGGCAATGTAAAGACCTAATTAAAAAAAATCTTGTGTGTTTTTCAGTTTTTTATTTCTTTATTTGAACATATTATATATTATATTGTACAATGCCATGTCTTTTTATGCTGCTGCTTGGTTTTTAGAAATAAACCCAGTTTTTTAAAATATATTTTTTAAGGTATTTCTGCGCCCACCTTCTGACACCTCTTGCGGCTGCAGGGCTCCTGATTGGCCAGCGTGGGCTGAGGGGGCGTGGCCTTGCTGCAGATGGAGTTGTACGCAGATCGAAGGCGTTTGCACGTCTCGTTCAGATTACACGACTTCGCCGCGTCCAGACACGGGTTACAGGGTTTCCCCGCCTCCGAGCAGGGGCTCATCCTCGACAGAGACGAGTCTGAAGGGTACGAAGAAGAAAAGATTTAAGATTAAAGGGACGTCAGAGGAAAATAAATCATCTGAGAGACACTAGATGACTGCAAGATCCGTTAAAAGAGTCTTAAGGTAACCGAAAAGAGATGCAAAGTGACATCAAAGAGACACAAAATGACAACAAGGGGACAAAAAGGGCTACAAAGAGACGAAACAACACAAAATGATTACCAGCCTACAAAATTACATCAAAAGATACGAAACGACTTCAAAGAGACACAAGATGACTACAAAGAGACACAAGATGACTACAAAGAGAGACTAAATTACTACAAAGAGACACACAATGACTTCAAAGAGACACAAATGACTTCAAAGAGACACTAGATTACTACAAAGAGAAACAAAATGACTATAAAGAGAAACAAAATGACTACAAAGAGACACAAAATGACTTCAAAGAGACACACAATGACTTTAAAGAGACACAAATGACTTCAAAGAGACACTAGATTACTACAAAGAGAAACAAAATGACTATAAAGAGAAACAAAATGACTATAAAGAGAAACAAAATGACTACAAAGAGACACAAAATGACTTCAAAGAGACACACAATGACTACAAAGAAATTCAAAATGACTACAAAGATATACAAGATGACTACAAAGAGACACAATGACTACAAAGAAAGACTAAATTACTACAAAGAGACACGAAATGACATCCAAATGACTACAAAGAGACACAAAATGACTACAAAGAGACACAAAATGACTTCAAAGAGACACTAAATGACTACAAAGAGACACTAAATGACTACAAAGAGACACACAATGACTACAAAGAGACACAAAATGACTACAAAGAGACACTAAATGACTACAAAGAGACACACAATGACTACCAAGAGACACTAAATGACTACAAAGAGACTCAAAACGACTTCAAAGAGACACACAATGACTTCAAAGAGACACAAATGACTTCAAAGAGACACTAAATGACTACAAAGAGACACTAAATGACTACAAAGAGACAGTAAATGACTACAAAGAGACACTAAATGACTACAAAGAGACACAAAACGACTTCAAAGAGACACAATGACTACAAAGAGACAGTAAATGACTACAAAGAGACACTAAATGACTACAAAGAGACAGTAAATGACTACAAAGAGACACTAAATGACTACAAAGAGACAGTAAATGACTACAAAGAGACACAAAACGACTTCAAAGAGACACTAAATGACTACAAAGAGACACTAAATGACTACAAAGAGACAGTAAATGACTACAAAGAGACACACAATGACTTCAAAGAGACACAAAAATACTACATAGAGAATCAAAACGACTTCAAAGTAACATAAAAATACCGTAGATACTGTACACTAATCAACTTTTTATACGATTGAGAATTACTGAAAAATACATTTGAAATGACCAGAGAGACAAAAACATCTGGAGCAATGTTTACAAAACAACTCCACAGTTCTTAAAGTTAGTGTGAGCATCACATTATTTACTTTAATAAACAGTATTTTCTGCACTAAATACAATATCAGTTTAAGTGAAGCGAGAGAAAGAGAGAGAGAGAGAGAGAGAGAGAGAGAGAGAGACAGAGAGGTGATGGAGATGCCACCGCTGTGAGCTGTCAACACCTGTCACATGCAATTAAGCACAATTAACCAGAGTGTGTGTGTGTGTGTGTGTGTGTGTGTGTGTGTGTGTCTGCAGTATCAGTGTGTTCAGTGAGCGATTCACACTGTGCTGCTTCCCCTGCGGATAACCTCGATGTTTGACACTGTATGCTAACACCAAAAGCACACACACACACCGACAGCGCACACACTGACAGCGCATATACACACACACCGACAGCGCACACACTGACAGCGCATACACACACACACCGACAGCGCACACACACACAAACACACACAAACACACAGTCAGGAGAGTACACGATGGGAGTACTGCAGTGAGTGTTTAATTCTTACTGACAAAGTCTGCTTCGATTTGCTCTAAAACCTCAAACACCTACTGACAGCAAACACACACACTTACAACACACACACACACACACACACACACACACACACACACACACACACACACACACACACAGTCTGATCTACTGTAGTGTTTCCAGGAAAGGCTGCAGGATTGACGAGCAGTATATTCCTCTGTTGGTTTGATAAAATCAACTTAAGTAAAGAAAGTATTGGTAAATATCTGAGGAACTTTTAATTTAACGAGTATTATATTTCTCAAACTAAACTGTCTGAAACGCCTCCGTTGGACTCCTTTGTTTATTTACGTAACACAGGGACTCAGAAGGTGGCCTTTTTTTCCTGATCTTGACCGTTTCTCAAAAATATTCAATTATCAGAAAAAAAACTATATATTCATTTTCAGAATTTTTAATTGTAACATTTGTTGAGACTTTTTTCTTCAGAATTCTTTGATTTTCATAAAAAAAAAATGTTTTATGGGAATTTTGAATTTTTTTGAGAACCGTGAAAAGACATCTGAATATCGAAACTTTTTCAGGAATTTTGACATTTTGTCATACATCTTATTTTAACAAAAATATACATATTTTTAAAAAAATTCAAAAATCTCCAATAAAAAAAAACGATATATTTTTTCAGAATTCTTTGATTTTCCGAAAAATATTATTTGATTTTTTTCAGAATCTTGAAAATGTTTCAATAATTTTGAAAAAATATTCAACAATTTTGACATTTTTCTCAGAAATCTTCTAATAAAAAAAAAATATATATTTAAAAAAAAGAAAAATGTTCTTAGAAATTCAAATGTTTTGATGAAAAGTCAAAATTCTGCAAAAATAATATATTTTTAAATTTTTTTATTGAAGAATTCTGAGAAAGTCAGAATTCTGAAGGAAAAGTCAAAATTAAGAACTAAAAACAAATCTCTCTTTTCACGAAAAACAAAATGTTGTGTGCTGTTTTTTCAGAGAAGAGCTTGAATATTTTATGATTCTTAACTTCCTTTCAACTGTTTAAAAAAAATGAATTGTTTCTTATTTTCAGGTGAATTTTCCATGATGATTTCAAACATAAAACACTGTTCATATGTACTTATTGCTAGTGTTCATGGTCTCTCTGTATAGCGGTTATGTTCACATTTCTATATGTTTAGACCCTTGAAAAATACATTTCAGACAAGAAGAAGTAGAAGAAAGCAACAATAGGTATATATACACTAGCGAGGGATCATATATATAACTAGACTTAAATAAATATATAAATATGAATGTACAGAGGCAGAATCCTGGCAGGAGTTCGGCCAATTAGAGACTTGCCCTGGGTCGTCCTGTTATCTCCCTCACACACAACCTCTCAACACACACACACACACCACACACACACACACACACACACACACACACACACACACACACACACACACACTCTTTATTATATATATACTCAGCAGTGAGACGTGATCTAACGAGGTCAGCCGCAGAACTGGAGGGAGTTAGGGGGGAGAGAAGGAGGGAGGAAACAGGAAAAGGAGGTCGGGTTGTGACAGAGAGAGAGAGAGATGAAGGAAGGAGGACGTGAAGAAGAAGAAGAAGAAGAAGAAGAAGAAGAAGAAGAAGAAGAAGAAGAAGAAGAAGAAGAAGAGAAGATGATAATACATTTTTTTCACAATACATTTTATTTAAGGCGTCTTTCATCACACCCAAGGACGCCGTACAAAATATTCTAAGAGGTAAAAGCAACAGAACATGAAGACACAAACATACCGTCATGGAGAGACAATTAAAGTGGACACAAATGATAGGGACAGGTTATGATGTTCCTCTTAGAATAAAATAAGGTTTTCTGTTTACAGGATATGCTGCGGGTGGGATTAACACTTGTATTGATTATATATACTGTATATATTGTGAGAAATCCTCTTAAATATATTTTTTTTTTTATTAGAAGATTTCTGAGAAAAATGTGAAAATTGTTGATTCTTTTTACGAATTATTGAAACATTTTCAAGATTCTGAAAACAAAATTAAATAATAAAATATTAAATAATCGAAATTCTAAGAAATTAAATATTGTTTTTCTTCTAAAAATTGAGGATTTTTAAGAAAAAAAAAACAAATGTAATTTTTTCATAATTTAAACCTTTAAAACATCTTAATACTATATTATGCACTTTCTTATTTAGTCTCAAGCATTGTGAACCCAGAAAGTGTTATTTTAGCCTTCATAGATGTTTCTTCATTAGGTTTCTCCTAATGGAGAGCTTTAGGTTGTTGTGGCACCTGCAGGCCACCGTACATTTAAAGCACAATGATTGCTTTTACTTTGTGTATTTTCACTACATTATGCTGCACAATCTTAATTTCAGAAGGAGCTGTGTGAAGGTAAATATTCAGATACAGACGTCACAGATTATAACACATTATAATTTGCTTTGATTGAGTTTTTAGAGCACTTCCTGAGTCATAGGTTAAACTGCGTTATTCATGCATTAATCGTGACTGTTAGCAGCATTGCAAAGAAAAACTTTAACGAAGAACAGAAAGTCCAAACAGACGGAGGATGAACTCAAAGCCCTAATTGCTGTTAAAATAACAGACTTTTCTTTTTTTAATAGTGTGTTTAAACCATGTTGAGTGAATGGCGTCCTGCTGTCAGAAATACAAAATAATTGCGTTGAGCTGAAGCTGCATTCAGGCTCCGGATCATGTAGCAACAGGCTAATGCTAATCCAAATCCTAATGCCAGCGCTAATCCTAATCCAGCCTATTAAAATCCATATTAAAACGCTTTCGGAGAAAATCTTGCCTTTCACATTTAGTCCATAAATGCAAACTGTTCTGACCTGAATGGAAACACTGAGGCTCTGTGGGGTCGATCACATAAGAACTCAAATACCTTTCTTTAAGATCTACCATCTGTCTTCATGATTATCTTAAAAGTCCCAAAATGTGCACATCTTCAACGTCAAAGAGCCTGAAGTGTAACATTTCCCAAATTGGAATCAATAGAGTTCTTCTTATCTTATCTTATTATCTTAATCAACATTAAAAAGTAGTGTTTGAAGCAGAAAATACCCTTTTAAGGCTCACTGTTGTTGGAAAATTAAATAAAATGTTTTATCTGCTTATTTATCAATGTGATCACATGACTCCGTCTGAAATTACTGCAGTAGCTAACCTCGAAAAGGAGAGGAAACGAAGATAGAGGAGGAGAGATAATGGTAGGAGATAAAGGAGAAGGAAACATGAGAAGATAAGAGAGGAGACGAGAAGAGGGAGCAAGAAAAGGTGAAAAAGGTGAAGAGGAAACGTGAGACGAGAGGCTGAAAAAGCAGAAAGCCGAGCAGATAATCCGTCCACAGGGAGAGGAGAAAACTACTGACACAGCTGAGTGTGTGTCTGTGTGTGTGTGTGTGTGTGTGTGTGTGTGTTTTCTTGTATTTCTTCCCTTCACTGTGGTGCTGCTCACTTTTTGTCAAAGTGAAATGAAACGTCTCTTTGCAGTGAGCTAATACGGTGTTTAACAGCGCTGAAATAAAAACATCATAACGGTGCTCATAGGAACAACAACGCGTGCTTAGCTTGTTTCTCTGATAATTTAACTCGGTCCAAAACAAACAAGCTGGTCACATGACTTCACGTCACCACCGCTAAGCTAAAGGAGGCTAATGTTGGGCTATAAAGGAACTACAGCACGGTCACATGACTTCACGTCACCACCGCTAAGCTAAAGGAGGCTAATGTTGGGCTATAAAGGAACTACAGCACGGTCACATGACTTCACGTCACCACCGCTAAGCTAAAGGTGGCTAATGTTGGGCTATAAAGGAACTACAGCACGGTCACACCGCTAAGCTAAAGCTAAAGGAGGCTAATGTTGGGCTATAAAGGAACTACAGCACAGTCACATGACTTCACGTCACCACCGCTAAGCTAAAGGAGGCTAAAGTTGGGCTGAAGACTTCAGAAATCATGAAGTGGTGTTAATATGTGGAGATTTTCCTGCTGAATTAAACGTGTAAATCTAATAAACATTTGTCTGACACAGATTATTTTCTCTAATAATCCAAAAACCAGTGGCGAACCGTGTCCATCACAACTGGACCTTCTGTAGACACACACACCCCCAGCCGCCGCCCCCCCCCCCCCCCGGCATTATATTGTCCGTCTTTTCACTGAATTGTCGTCTTGAAAAAGGTACTCACAACAATTCCGCAACAACTTCATCTTCACCTGCTGCACTTGCCATTTCAACGTTAAAACAATAAAACGGCATGAATTGCTTCGTCGCATTCATCTAGATCCTCTGTCTCGAGCCAGTTAACTACCGGGCCTTCGAGAGTACCCTGGAACCGAGGGAAACTCTGAAAGAACACGCCCATTGGCTACAAATCAATATATGATTGGTTGATCAAACTGTCAGTCCAAACGTACGCTCTCATTCAGTGCAACGGCCAGGGCTTTCTATCAAGGATATAGAATACCTTGTTGAAGGATATTCTACCCAGAGACCCAGAACAAGATCTGATTGG
>CM062282.1:2464911-2477411 GCA_031216635.1 Dissostichus eleginoides | reverse complement strand
AATAAATATGATATTTCTGTTATATTCAGTTACATCATTCCCTACGATAATCAAAAATCACATGGAGAAATCCCATTGGACTACGGCGATGCTGCCTTCAGGGACCAACACAGAAATACGACATCTCTTCATAACTCATAACGGATGTCCTGATCCAACGTAGGCCTCTTCTTAAGTTATTGGTTTCGATTCTTTGTAACACTGAATGTTATCAACGTTTTTTAGTGGATACGAGACTTTGAACTCTTTAAATGCACAACCATTTTAATCATAAAGCAGCTTTTATGCAGAAGTTCAGTGTTGAGCTCATATCACAGCAGCTGCAGGCGGACATGGACATTAACACGTAATATGTCAAAGGAAACACAAACACACACAAACACACACAGACACACACACACAGACACACAGACACACAAACACACACACAGACACACACACATACCATGTATACATCACTTCAGGGAACATTACATTGACTTCCATGCATTTCCTGGAGACTTATCCTAACCCTAACCAAGTCTGCACCCTAAAATTAATAAATGTCCCCATAAGGGAGGCGAGTCCCGACACGCGACTGTGTAAACAGATTTAGGTCCCCACAAGGACAGTAATGCTAGGCCACACACACACACACACACACACACACACACACACACACACACACTCCACCGGTTCATCAATGTGTCAGAATATGTTAATTTAAGCGTATTAAATCAGAACAACACAAACACAATATCCAGAGCATTATGTGACCTTTGATTAAATGTAAAGGTCAAACAAACGTACAGATTGCTAAGACTCTAGCTGACGTTGGGCTATAAAGGAACTACAGCACGCCTCATTTAAACAATTGTTAGCAACCTCTGTTTTTAAATTCACTCGTGGGGTATTTATGACGTAATTAATGTCCTTTAATAAAAATGTCTTCAGCTCGTGTTAACCACAGACCTTATATCAGAACATCAAATACATAAAGTAAAGAATGACTTGGTAAACATGTCTCTTCTGAAGCTAACTCCTTAGCATTCTGTTTGTGTCCTCCTGGCTCTCAGATGCTCACTTAGCCCTTGTGTTGTGTTCGAAAGCTGTTACCGTTCATGGTGTTCGCGGGTCAATTTTGACCCATGATTTATTTCAGTCCAAAACACTCAACAAAAATGACTATCATCCAATATTGTTTTAAGTACATCATAACTAACTTATTATGCATCAGAACCGTACAATCCTGTTGTCATTTTATTTGATGGCCCCGAAACACATCACACCACATATTGCACACGTGCATGTGTGAGTTCAGGTGCAAGTGTTAGTGTATATATTCTTTGAGAAAGGTCGAGTTCCCGTGGGGGGAGGGGGCAGAGGGAGGGGAGACCAGGGGTATGTTGCAAAAAATGATTGTTACAGTGGATGAAGGGGGGGGGGGGGTGTCTAAAGTCAAAGATGAATCTTGATTGGGCCAAATTTGACCCCGAGTCACCCACAATAATGCTGCAGGGTCTCCCCAGACCCGAATAACAAATTATACACTTTTTTTTTTCGAGACCTTCAGACTTGGCTAAAATGGTCAGAATCAGTTTTGTAGTGTTTATATAGCTGTTGTGGAGGATATCATGAAGCCTTGTTCCGATAACAAAAACTAGAGCGTAGTTATTATATCATTTTCACTTGAAACGGGTCACGGGAGACCCGAACACAACATAAGGGTTAATCACACCATCACTCCACAGCTGATGACCGGCTTAATCAATATTGAATTTCCATTAAATCTGCATCCATTAGACATCAGATTTTACTCTCCTCTCACAGACCTTATTTCAGGCTAACAACCAAAAATAAAACACCCTTGTTTGCCAACAGGAAGTGTGTTATCAGCATCCTCCCTTTCTCCTCCAGGTAAACCTCACAGCTGATTCACACTGTGTGACATTTGAAACAGCATTTTTAATCCGTGCACGTTAGCATGGCGGCTAACTGCTGATTTACTGCAGTCCTTGTCTCTGCAGCCACCGTTAGCATCTGTCTGACATTTAGCAGATCATCGAGTCCCTGCTGCTAATCCTCTCTGACACCGGAATAATACCTCATGAGACACAAACACACACTCCTTTTAATAAATGCTGGATATGTTTGCAGACTGTTTTTGGCAGGAGGGTAATGTCCGTAGTAGAGAAGCGGAGATATTTGTATATCTGTAATTACCGGACACATTTGGAGGAGCTGCTTTTTGCTTCGGTAACTCTGGAGGAACTCTATGTGCTCACAGTTTTCCAGAGCACGAGCAAGTGAGATGATTATGAAGAGATTTGGAGAGAAAAGTGAATATGTAGAATTTTGACTTTCAAAATTCTGACGTTTTTTCTGGAATTTTCTGAAAAAAATGGGGCGAAGCCTGCGAGCTAGTTCAGGCAGTCAACTCGAGCACCAATCATACATTAACAGGTGACGCGCCTCGTCCCTCTTACAATCAACCAAACACATTCTCCTAAACATGCCGCTCTATTTAAGCTGCCAGGTCTGCCTGCCTCTGCCTCGCTATGCTGCTGTGCTGCTGCTGCTGCTGCTGCTGCTGCTGCTGCTGCTGCTGCTGCTGCTGCTGCTGCTGCTGCTGCTGCTGCTGCTGCTGCTGCTGCTGCTGCTGTGTTTCATGTTGCTGCTGCTGCTGCTGCTGCTGCTGCTGCTGCTGCTGCTGCTGCTGCTGCTGCTGCTGCTGCTGCCGCTGCTGCCGCTGCTGGTGCTGCTGTGTTTCATGTTGCTGCTGCTGCTGCTGCCGCTGCTGCCGCTGCTGCCGCTGCTGCCGCCGCTGCCGCCGCTGCCGCCGCTACCGCCGCTGCTGCTGCTGCTGTGTTTCATGTTGCTGCTGCAGCTGCTGCCGCTGCTGCTGCTGCCGCTGCTGCTGCTGCTGCCGCCGCCGCTGCTGCTGCTGCTGCTGTGTTCACTTGCTGCTGCTGCTGCTGCTGTGTTCACGTTGCTGCTGCTACATTCATGTTCCTGCTGTTGTGTTTCATGTTGCTGCTGCTTGCCTGCCCCACCACCACCCCAGCTTTCACCCCAGCTTCCATCTGTAGGCTCGGGGGGTAGTTATCTAATCATCACTCAATGTTCTTTGTAAATCTGTGGAGTGATGAGGCCCGAGCCTAGACGCCAAACTCAAACTATATGCTGCTTCTAATACTGTAGTGTAAACATATTAAGAAACACGTGAGATGTCTGACTGAAAAAATATTTGTTTTCAGAATTTTGACGTTTTCTCTGAAGTGTTGCTTTTTCTCAGAATCCTTCAATGTTCAAAACATTTATAATTTTTCAATAAAATGAAAATATTTCACTTTTTTCAGGATTTTGACATTTTCTGAAAAAAACCATCAAGACATTTAATTTTTTCTCAAATATCTAATAATAAAAAATCAGTAAAGCAAGGACACGTATCACAGTAGAGCCACTTAATACTAATATCAACATGAACTGAGCGAATGTGTCCTCTATAAGCATGTAGTCATGAATACCACTTTAAATATCCAGTCCAAACTTTAAAAGGCTTTATCATTATTATTGTGTATATGAAGCTCATCCAGGGTCAAGCTAAGCCCCTCCCCTTCAGACCGACCCCAACTATCCATTCACCACCACCAGGGTCAAGCTAAGCCCCTCCCCTTCAGACCGAACCCAACTATCCATTCACCACCACCAGGGTCAAGCTAAGCCCCTCCCCTTCAGACCGACCCCAACTATCCATTCACCACCACCAGGGTCAAGCTAAGCCCCTCCCCTTCAGACCGACCCTAACTATCCATTCACCACCACCAGGGTCAAGCTAAGCCCCTCCCCTTCAGACCGAACCCAACTATCCATTCACCACCACCAGGGTCAAGCTAAGCCCCTCCCCTTCAGACCGAACCCAACCATCCATTCACCACCACCAGGGTCAAGCTAAGCCCCTCCCCTTCAGACCGAACCCAACTATCCATTCACCACCACCAGGGTCAAGCTAAGCCCCTCCCCTTCAGACCGACCCCAACTATCCATTCACCACCACCAGTGCCTAGACCCCGGGGGGTTTCATCTGATCGGTTCTCCCCTCCCGAATGATACTCCCGCACAACGGGGCCTAATCGCCAAAACTCCATTACATTCATTTTTGTATTCCTGGCAATAAATATGTATTCTTATCAAAACCGTCTCCTGATTGAAATATATTCAGAACATCTGTGGGATTTGTATATGTTATATTTATTTTGCCAATACAACAGTCAGGCTGGTGTTTCCTTGTTTACTCTAAACCTGTAACTTCTGTTAAAAATGTTTCTCAGGAACCTTTAAGCTTCTATTTGAAAGCCTCTTTGCACATGATCAGGGGTATTGCTGTATATATTAATATTTAAATAAATAATAGGCTCACATTTAAAGGCGCTCACTGACCGGTGATCTTCGTCACGCAGAAGAACATTTTTTTAATTCCTCATTTCAATTTCTGCTCAGCCACACGGCTAATGATAACACTGTTCCACCTGAAGGTTAATTACCACAGACATGTCTCCAATTATAACCCACCTTCACACACCCAGAGATCGAGTGTGTGTGTGCGTGCGTGCGTGCGTGTGTGCGTGCGTGTGCGTGTGTGCGTGCGTGTGTGTGTCTGCGTGTGTGCGTGCGCGTGCGTGTCGGCATTACATGGTGGGGGTGGAGGTGATGATAAACAGGGCAGATGTTTATGTGCTGTACAAGTGATTCCTCCTGCATGCATGGATACACACACACACACACATACACACACACACACACACACTTATTAACATGCTTGTGTTCTCTGCTGCAGGCGTTTCTTTCTGAAAGTGTTCTCACATTCAATAATTGAAAAATAATCCTCTTCACAAACGGCTCTAAAATACTGCAATACATTCAGAGAAGTACTTACATCCTGTACTGCATCAAAGGTACTAATACACACTGTGAAGTACTTTATTAAGAGTAACAATTTATTCATTTGTCTTTTACATTTCCAGATTGTTTATTCATTCATTTATTAGTACTTCTCCTATTTTAATTATTACATTTATTTCCAAATTTCCTTTTTTAATGTATTCCCTTATATATTTCTGTATACATTTCACAGTAATAAAAGAGGAATAAATACACTTAAATAGGATAATGGGAACAAATAAAACGAGTGTAAACGAGTAAACAGCTTCTGTCTGTGGAGCAAACACTAATTAGCTCGAATGCTAAACGCAGCGCTCATTAGCGCGCGTGCTAAACACATCCGTCATTAGTCAGGCTGCTAAATCAGCCCTTTATCCGACTGCAGAGTGAGGCGTGTGATGAAGCCTGTGATCAGAGTACCGACACATTAGCATGCATGCTAATTAGCTGCAGTCAATACTGAGCGATGTGTTAGCGTTAGGATTTAGCATCAGAGGAGCTACCTGTAAATCAGGCGGGAGGTGTTTCTCTTAAAGGAGGCGAGAAAACTGTTAAAAAATGAAAAAAATGTTTGTCTTATTTTTTTAAATGTAAAATACATGAAGTTCATTTATTAAAGTGTCCCCTGGTCTCCCAACTGTGTGAGTCACTCTTTAGTGTCCCCTGGTCTCCCAGCTGTGTGCGTCACTCTTTAGTGTCCCCTGGTCTCCCAGCTGTGTGCGTCACTCTTTAGTGTCCCCTGGTCTCCCAGCTGTGTGTGTCACTCTTTAGTGTCCCCTGGTCTCCCAGCTGTGTGCGTCACTCTTTAGAGTCCCCTGGTCTCCCAGCTGTGTGCGAAACTCTTTAGTGTCCCCTGGTCTCTCAGCTGTGTGCGTCACTCTTTAGTGTCCCCAGGTCTCTCAGCTGTGTGCATCACTCTTTAGTGTCCCCTGGTCTCCCAGCTGTGTGCGTCACTCTTTAGTGTCCCCTGGTCTCCCAGCTGTGTGCGTCACTCTTTAGTGTCCCCTGGTCTCCCAGCTGTGTGCGAGCTGTGTGTGTCACTCTTTAGTGTCCCCTGGTCTCCCAGCTGTGTGCATCACTCTTTAGTGTCCCCTGGTCTCCCAGCTGTGTGCGTCACTCTTTAGTGTCCCCCTTAAATGAGCCGATCTTCCTTAAGTCCCAGAGGAGAAGCTGCACTTTAAATCTGGTCCTGAATATGGTTATTGTCGGAGGCGTCAGAAGATAAATATTCGTTATTCTTATCGTCTGCTTGGATTTAAATTCAGGAAATGTAAAAAGCCTTTATCTCAGGAGAAGCTTTCTATGTTTTATTCAACACCATCAACTCGTCTGTCTTTGGCCTTTTCTGTAAATCCCCACATGACCAGATTATAACGTTTCTAAAAATACATTCAAATACAGCCAGTGAAATACATTTAAGAGGCCCTGTTCTTCTTCTGTGGTGTTCCCTCTCCTGTAGTGTGTTATGTGTTAGTGCATGTAAATCAGGGGTGTCAAACTCAAATACACAGTGGGCCAAAATAAAAAAATGGGTACTAGTGGAGGGCCGGACTGGTTCAATGTTTATTGAATGAACTTATTGCACATATTAAACCTGGAACTAACAAAGCTTAAACTATTGCCTATAAAAACAACATTAAACATTAAATAATCAGTTGCATTCATTTCTTACGGCTCTATCTGCAGCTTTTCTGAGTCATTTCTTCTGGCTCTATCTGCAGCTTTTCCAGAGTCATTTCTTATGATTACATTTCTCCACAGGCCAACAACAGCTTCAAAAAAACTATTTCCCTCAAAGAAAAAAACAAACATGCCCTGTTGTCTCAAGAAAAAGTGCAGAAGGAAACATCCATTAAACTCAGTGTGCTGCTCTGTGATGCTAGTTCAGATACTTGGCATCTCATCTTGGGTGCAAGTTCATCAATGTTTGGGCTCAGGCTCTGAGCTGAGGAAACCCTCAGGATGGAGTGAAGGTGTGCGTGCAATATACCGGCGGGCCAGATCTAATAGTAATTAAGAATTATCCTGCGGGCCGAAATTAAATCCACAAAGGGCCTGATTGGGCCCCCGGGCCTTGAGTTTGACACATGTGATGTAAATGGTCTGCAAAGGCTAAAATAGCTGTGTATTAGTAGTGACATCGCTATGTAACACTTGCTGTTTATCATGACTAGCGCTCAAACACATTGTACGTGATAGGCTAAGGGGCTGGACATCTCTAAGCTGTTGACCAATCACAACAGAGCCGCCCAGATAACCAACCAGAGCAGACTGGGCTCTGGTTTCAGACAGAGGGTGAAAAGAGGACAGGCAGTATGAGAAAAATAAAGAGCTTTTTGAACATTATGTTTTCCTCTCTGATGAATAAGTCCATCACATTAACATAATAACCGTCTGTTTACTCTCCTCGTTATTGTCTTAATGACTTCATAATTGCATCTTGATGTAAACACTAACGAGCTGCAGACAGGTCAGATATTTCCCAGAGGAAACATTTAGAAGATAAAATCCATTAGTCAAAGGTCTGCAAGCAAATATAAAATACATCAATGTCAAGAGACGTTTTGTTCTAACACATAAAATACGTCAGTTAATACCTGTGTGCCTAAATGAGATATTATACTTCATCACGCCCAACATTAGCTTCCTATAGCTTAGCGGTGGTGACGTGAAGTCATGTGACCGTGCTGTAGCTCCTTTATAGCCCAACATTAGCTTCCTATAGCTTAGCGGTGGTGACGTGAAGTCATGTGACCGTGCTGTAGCTCCTTTATAGCCCAACATTAGCCTCCTTTAGCTTAGCGGTGGTGACGTGAAGTCATGTGACCGTGCTGTAGCTCCTTTATAGCCCAACATTAGCCACCTTTAGCTTAGTGGTGGTGACGTGAAGTCATGTGACTGTGCTGTAGTTCCTGTATAGCCCAACATTAGCCAGCTTTAGCTTAGCGGTGGTGATGTGAAGTCATGTGACCGTGCTGTAGTTCCTTTATAGCCCAACATTAGCCTCCTTTAGCTTAGCGGTGGTGACGTGAAGTCATGGGACCGTGCTGTAGTTCCTTTATAGCCCAACATTAGCCTCCTTTAGCTTAGCGGTGGTGACATGAAGTCATGTGACCGTGCTGTAGTTCCTTTATAGCCCAACATTAGCCACCTTTAGCTTAGCGGTGGTGACGTAAAGTCATGTGACCGTGCTGTAGTTCCTTTATAGCCCAACATTAGCCACCTTTAGCTTAGCGGTGGTGACATGAAGTCATGTGACCGTGCTGTAGTTCCTTTATAGCCCAACATTAGCCTCCTTTAGCTTAGCGGTGGTGACGTGAAGTCATGTGACCGTGCTGTAGTTCCTTTATAGCCCAACATTAGCCTCCTTTAGCTTAGCGGTGGTGACATGAAGTCATGTGACCGTGCTGTAGTTCCTTTATAGCCCAACATTAGCCACCTTTAGCTTAGCGGTGGTGACGTAAAGTCATGTGACCGTGCTGTAGTTCCTTTATAGCCCAACATTAGCCACCTTTAGCTTAGCGGTGGTGAAGTAAAGTCATGTGACCATGCTGTAGTTCCTTTATAGCCTAATGTATGACATAATAGAAAAGCTTCTCTCTGTGTGGCTAGCAAGCGTTTCAATTTCATTTTTTGCAACAGAGACATTTCTGAGTCCAGGCTGTCGGCTCAGTCCTGCAGCAGCTCAGGTGATCCATGGCTAATGCTGCAATCCCCCAGCAGATTACTGAAAATCCTGCACAGCCACACTTCAGATAAAACAACATTCAAATAGTTTGTCGCCGCACAAATAAATGTCTGATCCCCTGTCAAGCTCTGACGTTACCACACTGTTTTAACCCCTCATCATAAATCTGTATCTCAGACGATGCAATTACATCCATTTCAGAGGGAAGATAAATGTCTCACAGCTGTGTGCGTCACTCTTTAGTGTCCCCTGGTCTCCCAGCTGTGTGCGTCACTCTTTAGTGTCCCCTGGTCTCCCAGCTGTGTGTGTCACTCTTTAGTGTCCCCTGGTCTCCAAGCTGTGTGCGTCACTTTTTAGTGTCCCCTGGTCTCCCAGCTGTGTGCGTCACTCTTTAGTGTCCCCTGGTCTCCCAGCTGTGTGCGTCACTCTTCAGTGTCCCCTGGTCTCCAAGCTGTGTGCGTCACTCTTTAGTGTCCCCTAGTCTCCCAGCTGTGTGCGTCACTTTTTAGTGTCCCCTGGTCTCCCAACTGTGTGCGTCACTCTTTAGTGTCCCCTGGTCTCCGTTTTGTTTTGAGCTTCTTCAGCGTTTGGTTTCTGCAGCTTTTAGTAAACGCTGCATGTCTCCTCAAGTTGCTGAATGTTCTCTAAACGCTGCATGTCTCCTCAAGTTGCTGAATGTTCTCTAAACGCTGCATGTCTCCTCAAGTTGCTGAATGTTCTCTAAATGCTGCATGTCTCCTCAAGTTGCTGAATGTTCTCTAAACGCTGCATGTCTCCTCAAGTTGCTGAATGTTCTCTAAACGCTGCATGTCTCCTCAAGTTGCTGAATGTTCTCTAAACGCTGCATGTCTCCTCAAGCTGCTGAATGTTCGCAAAACGCTGCATGTCTCCTCAAGTTGCTGAAGTTGTTTCTTCATATGGAACATTTGGGGATTTATATCTGCGTCCTTTCTGAAGCTGCTTCTCATTTATTATCTGATAATCTACTTCCTCCTGCACTTCTCTCTGTCTGCTTCTTATCCGTCTCACCACAGAAGAAGGTATTTGAACACCTCCGCAGAGCGATGACTCAGAGTAAAGAAACATTTATCTTAAACGTCTCTTTACTCCTTTCCTCTCGTCCGCCCACAGTTTAAGTGTTGGGAGGTATTTCAGTGCGATTCCAGTGTTACTGAATGAAAGTGACGCACAAATAAAGTGAGTGTGTAATGCTGAAATACACTCTTAAGTAAAAGGACATGTTAATGCATCGGAGGAACTGTCTCTGTGATTCTTGAAGCCACTTGGATGATATTTAACACCAATTTTATACACAATTCTTTCCTGATGTATTTGGCAAAATATTTTAAAATCCATAAATTCCTACCTCTCATGTCTTATCTTTATAAAGACTTTAATGATTTGCAACACCTCATAAAAAGAAGACGTTTTTATAAAAATAAAATATAATGCATTAAATGTGTTTTATATTTTGTAATCACTTATACAAACTTAATGTCCTCTGTGTTAATTAATATGCAGGAAAACAAACTGATGATAGAGATCAGACAGGAGGTAATGAGCCAAACACACACACACACACACACACACACACACACACATACACACACACACACACATACACACACAGAGACACACACACACTCACAAAACACTCTGAGAAACAAACTTCGAGATACAAACACAGACTCACAAACACACACAACCACCACAGGGAGGCCAAACACCACAGTGCTGAGACACACACATACACACACACACACACACACACACACACACACACACACATAAACACACACACACACACAAACAAACACACACACACACACAAACAAACAAACAAACAAACAAACACACTCACACACACACACACCCAAATGTCCTTGACAACTTAAAGTTGCTGATCTGAGAGTTACAGACGTCTGAGACAATGTTTCTGTTTCTCTCACACACTCCGTCTGTGTGTCCTGTGTGCGGCCGCCAAGAGTGTGTGTGTGTGTGTGTGTGTGTGTGTGTGTGTGTGTGTGTGTGTGTGTGTTCTGGCTCTACAGAGACTTCCTCAGTGGAACGGAGAACAAAGAGAGAGCCTCTTAATGAGCTCTGCCACTGCTGAGACCAAACTAGGCCAGTGTGTGTGTGTGTGTGTGTGTTTGTGTGTGTGTGTGTGTGTGTGTGTGTTAGCCAGGTGACTGAAAGCACAGCAGCTCTGCAGGACTGCTTCAGCTTGTTCTGTTCAAATTCCCACAGATCTTTTTGAATATGAACAGAAACACGAGTCATTCTGTCAGATTTAACTCGGACTCAGTTAAAAAAAAAGACCCCTAACTTGTAGAAACAGAAGAAAGAGCAGCTTTATCTGCAGACACTAAATACTTCATACCAGAGGATGCAAGCGAGTCACGTGACCTGGACTCAAGGCACAAATTTGATGGGTACAGACTTGAAAAAGCAAAAAAGATGAATTGAACTCGATAGGGATTTCAAGCTCAATGACATGTTGAGAAAGACCTTTGACTTGTGACTTAATTCAGTCTTTGCCACCAATGACTCTCGACTTTAACACCCATATTTAATGACTGAGTCCTAAGGACTTTTAACTTAAAGACTCTAGACTTCACTTGGATTTTCAGAGCAATGACTCTTTTAAAGCATTGACTTGTAGCTTAAACACTGATGACTTCACATGGACTTCAACACAAGATTTGCAAGACTCAACATTTAACGTTTGGGTGCAAAGACATGGCACAACGATGAAGTCCCACTAAACACCAATGACTCGTGACTCCGATAGAAATGACTCAGGCTTTTTACGCCAATGAATTGTGACTCTCGTACCAATCACTTGGATTGTAACACCAATTACTTCTGACTTATAAACCACAGAATCAGGAGTTTGCCACCAACGACCCTGGACTTTAACACCCATATGCTGGTTACTTGAGTACTAATGACTTTAACTTCCAACCAATGGCTCTGGACTTGGAATCGACTTGCAGCTTAAACACCGATGACTTCACTTAGACTTAAATACAAGATTTGCAAGACTCAACATTTAAAGTTTGGGTGCAAAGACATGGCACTTACCAAACAATGATTAAGTCCCACCAAACACCAATGACTCAAACCTTTAACTATATTGACTTGCTCCCGGACTTTACCAACAATAACTCATGACCTAAACACTAATGGCTTGTGACTTTCACAACAATGATTCATAACTTCTCTTGGCCTTTAACACCAACGACGCGCAACGTTAAGACCATTGGCACATTAGTCTGTTAGCTGGTTTAGCACGTTAGCTGGTTAGCACGTTAGTTGGTTAGCTGGTTTAGCACGTTAGCTGGTTTGTTGGTTAACTGGTTAGCACGTTAGCACTTACTCACGTTAGCTGGTTAGCACGTTAGTTGGTTAGCTGGTTTAGCACGTTAGCTGGTTAGCTGGTTAGCACGTTAGCTGGTTTAGGGGTATACAAATTATTTTTTTTATTTTTTTTATTTAACCTTTATTTAACCAGATAAGAGCATTGAGATAAAATGTCATTTTCAATGCTGACCTGGCCAAGAAGGCAGCAACGTTACACATAACACAAACATATAAAATACAGAGAACACAACTAAGAAAACAAAAGACGAAAAAGCAGTCACTACACTGTGCACATTAGGACAGTAAGAAAGGTAAAATAAAATGTAAAATAAAATATATATAGAAAGAGACAACAATTTTTATAAAATATAAAATAAAATGTATGTAGCACATTAGCTGGTTAGCACGCTAGCACGTCAGCTTACCCTCTGTGAGCCCCATGTGGATGCTCCAGTAGTTCTGAAGGCACTGCAGCTCCTTCTTCATGCCCCTCTTGCAGCGACAGTCGTACAGCGTGGAGTCCCTCAGA
>CM062282.1:2427411-2457411 GCA_031216635.1 Dissostichus eleginoides | reverse complement strand
TCTTTGCGGGTGCTTGTTGAGGTTTGACGTGGTGTTTGCAGCAGTGGATAACAGCTTCTGGCCTGGACACAGTTTGCACCTCACCGTCACATTCCTGTCTATTCTTCGGACGAACTCAAAATAATGGGCAGACCTCCACCCCTCGAAAGTTATCGCTAACTCAGCCATGTTTATGCAGCACTGCGCGTGGAGATGTGGACGCGCAAGTCGCGCAGATTACGTACATATAAACCTGCGGCGGAAACCCCTCTTGTGTCTAACATGATATTGAATGTGGTTTAGTAAAGTATTTAAAAATACCCCACATTGTACATGTACAGAGCAATCAGACTTTGTTCAACAAAGATCATCAGACAATTGTTTTGTGTTTTAAGGTACAGCCGCAGCAGAGAGTCTGAGTTTGAAGAAAACACTAACATTTTATTTAGTGTTGTTTAATCGATCAATATTATCTGGTCTTGAATTTCCTCACTGGATTACAAAATGCTCGAATCTTATTGTAGTAATATTTGATCGTCAAATACATTTACAATTGACAAGGACATAATGCAGATTTCATCAACTGAAGAGGAAAATATAGATTCAGCGATATGTACCATTTGAAGGAAATAGACTGTTATTGACCGAAGCTCCGCAGCTGTAGCTAGGCGCTGCTAATAGAAACTCAAGTGCTCAATTTGTTACTTTTGCTTTTTTATTAAGAGTTTACCAAGCATATCTTCCTCTTCGAAATCCCAGTTGTACTTCGCTAACACGCAGTGCCTGGGAGGGTGCGTTTGATTGTTCCCACCCTTACCACATTTATGGACTAGGTCATGTTAGACAAGCAATCCAGTGGTTAGTTTTAGGGTAAGCTCCATTGTTTTTTTTTAACGTATTCACTTTAAGAGAAAGGGATTTCAGAAACAAGTCTCACACGTTTGGCTCGAGGTAACATTAACAAAAGCTAACTGTTGTTGACTATGTTCCCCCCTTCTAGACTTATGAAATTAATGAGAAAAATATGAACGACTTCATAGAGCCACATCCACACAGCTTTAAAGTTGTAGGAAGCTGAAGCATTGCATTTGTGCCAACGCCTAGTTGTAGTTTCTAAGGTATTAGAAAGTTGGTGTTCTGGAAGGGGTTTAGGATCAATGCCCTTGGGATGCTGTCAAGAACTGTTTTACAATCAATAGTGTGTGTGTGTGTTTAAGTTTCCAACCCTGCTTCAAAGGTCCATCATACCTGATTTAGGGGATCTATTGGCAGCTGCTGATAATAACATCATCATTATGGTTGACTAATTCTTGTCTTTTTGTCCTCTAGGTTGCACTGCCACATCTACAGTAGCGCAGAATGGGCAGAGGAAACATCATTGGGCCTCAAGTCTTTTGCAGCCAATATACATTCTCCTACAAACTTGGGATAGGAGGGTGAGTGAACAAGTTATCCATTGGTTGGAACCTACATCCCCATTGTTAGACGTACTAAATGCTGCACACTGCTCCTTCAAATTGACAATGTGAAAATGTGTAATTTCTGTTATTTTCAGTTGAGAATGTTTCAAAGTAATCTTAGAAAATTAAACTTACTTGTTGTTTCTACTGTTTATAAGTCTTCTTCTTCTTCTTCTTCTTCTTCTTCTTCTTCTTCTTCCTGGTGCATGCTGGGAGTTTTTGGAGTGTGAGAGAAAGAGAAGAGCGATACTTTTGAGTTATATTTTCCGTTTATTTTTGTGTAATGGGTGTTAAGTTAATATAGTTTATCGGTGGTAGTTTGATTTGCTTTACTTTCGTGCTTTTTGGTGGTGTTTGTGGGGTGTTTTGTGGGCTTCTCCTGCCGGTGTCTCGCCGGCCGGCGTCTGACGCCATGGTAAATGGAGAATTTGCCAAACTCATGCGGAAGCACGGCATTAAAATCTCAGCCGGCTTCCCATGCACTGTGGAGGAGATCGGGCTGGCTGTGGGAGAGAAGGTCGGGCTGCGCCGAGGCGGACTGCCGCGCCAGCGGCCGATGCGCCGGTTGTAATGGAGCAGCAGGTGGCTGCTGCTGATGGAGGGGTGTCTCCCACGGCGGCGGCCGCTAACGCGGCCGCTGCAGTGGTGGGGAGCCCCCCTCCGGAGGCCGCCGCTGCTGTTGACAGCGGCGCTGCTCCTGAGCAGTCGGCGGTGGCGCGCGATGTGACGACGCGGAGCGGGCGGGGGCGTGCTACACAGCGCGGTTCTGCTGCTGTGTCCGGCTTGCGGTGCGGTGGTGTTGCACAGGGTGTGGGTGATTATGTTCAGGAAAATTAGGTGGTGGTTTTGTGTGAAGCAGAAGAAAAAGGGAATGGGAGAAAAAAAGATAAAAAAACAATGACAAATGGTGAAAAAAACCCTGAAATAATCAATGAACCACAAGGTGATTTGGCAAAAGAAAATGTAGAGACAGGTGAAGTCAGTAAAACACAGGAGGAGGATATGGATAGTGAAACACATATGGAAAAAACAGGAGAGGAGAGAAACATGGGTGAGCGGTGGAGGTTGCTGAGATGGAGGAAGAGGAGTGGCAGCAGAAATGGTAAATAAAAAAAGAGTGCTATTAAACGCAGGAGAAATAAAAAAGATGCATCAACCGTTGCAAAAAGCAGTAAAGTAGGGAGTGAGGGAAAGGAAGGAAGAGAGCAAGGACAGGCGGATGATAGTTGGGATGATTGTGTGTCTGACAGCAGCGATGTGCCAGGTTTTTTGAGCAGTAGTCAACAAAAAAAAATGTACTCAGCTGAAATGATAAAAAATTACCTGGTGCAGAAAAAAACCAACATAACGTAATAATAGAAGAATATTTCCCAGATTTGGCCGTTTTTTGTGCCTCGACTCCACATGAACAGGAAATAGCAGTCTGTCTTGGATGAGCTGGAAGTTTATAGATTAAAAAGAATTGTAACTAAAGTAAGGAAGCAAATGGGCAGCGGTGATTTTAAAAACCTCAATGTGTGTGTTTAATTTATTTGTTTTTATTTTTGCTTTTAATATCTCACTCGCAATGGATGCTTTTAGAGTGGGAAGTTTAAATGGAGCCAGAGAGGAAAGAAAGAGGGCACTTATTTATCAGAGTGCAAAAATCAAACATGTCGATGTCCTCTTTTTACAAGAGACGCACAGCGATGTTTTTAATGAGACAGACTGGAAAAAGGAGTGGGAGGGGGAAGTCATTTTAAAGGCCTCTACACACCGGCCCGACTTTGGGAGTCAGAGGCCGTCCGAAGCCGTCAGAGGCAGTCGGGCATTCGCGTCGCACTACTCAGGTTGGTGTGTCGTCTCTTTACGGCACATTTTCAACCCTCCCGCCTCCTCCCGCCGCCGATTCAACATGTTGAATCGGCCGCGGGAGGCCAAAGAACGTCGGGACAAATCAATCACTCTGATTGGCTGTTCAGCTTAGCGAATCAGTGCATCAGAAGTGAAGCGGAAGTGAGGGACCAAAACAAACGATAAGAAGGCACACACAGACGGCTAATCTTCCTCATTTTCATCTCACCCGGACGCAAGAGTTTCTTTTTTATCATGACGGCATGGAATGAAGAAAGTGAAGACCAACTGATCAACTGCTTATATTACTAAGTCTGTTCTTCTTCTCTCGGTGTATAAAACGCAGTCTGTCTTCCGGTTGTTGCCTCTTTTGAATGACGAATACACACTACCGCCGCCTGCTGGTAAGGAGAGTTATTGCCACTCGTCGGCTGAAGTATTTGCGGTGTGTTCGTAGGCGGGCGGCTTTATCCGACGAAGCCAACGAAGCCCGACGTAGCTGACGTAAAAGTCGGGACGCCTTCGGTACGCGTTCTTTGGTCTCAGGTTGGTGTGTAGAGACCTTAAGCCACAACACCTCTCTGAGTGGGGGGGTGGGCTTCCTCCTCTCCAAGTCTTTTAATCCTGTCTCACTGGAGGTCGAGCATTCTATCAAGGGGAGGTTGCTTTTAATAAAAGCACGGTTTGACCTTTTTACAGTTGTTTTTATAAATGTGTATGCTCCAACAAACGGTGCAGAGAGGAAGCTGTTTTTACTCAAAGTTAGTGATGTTTTAAACGGTTGTGCCACGGAGGATTTTTTATTCTTGGGTGGGGATTTTAATTGTACAGAAAATGCATCTTTAGATCGCAACCATGCAGAGCCGCATCCAGCGTCCCAGCATGCTCTGAGGCAGCTGGTCCACTCCCACGGCCTGCTGGATGTATGGAGAAGGATGCACGCAGACAACAGGCAGTACACCTGGTCCCACATCAGAGAGAATAGAATTTCATCAGCTAGATTAGATCGTTTTTATTGTTTTAAGCATCATTTTAACACTTTTAAAATGTGCAGCATATCACCTGCTGGTTTTACGGATCACTCTTTGCTTTTATGTAATGTTTTTATTAGAAATGTTTTACCCAGAAGTGCATATTGGCATTTTAACTCGGTTTTAACATTTGATAAACATTTTAAAGAGGCCCTTATTTATTTCTGGAGTGTTTTTAGGCAGAGGAAGGGAGATTTTAGCAGTCTTAGGCAGTGGTGGGACCATGGTAAGACTGAGATAAGATTGCTCTGCCAACAGCACACCCTCAATGTCACACAAGACATCATTAGATCTATGAAAGACCTGGAGAGTGATATAGTGGAACTAGAAACAATAAGTGAGACCACAGGAGATCGAGGATATATTGAAATCCTCAAAGAGAAAAAAATGGCTTTAGCCAACCTGCTGGACGTTAAAGTTCAGGGTGCACTGGTCAGGTCCCGGTTTCTCAACACTAATGAGATGGATGCTCCCACTAGTTTCTTCTTCGGCCTGGAAAAAAAGAATGGGCAGAGGCGAGTGATCCACTCACTGCTGTCAGACACAGGGCAGGAAATAACAGAGCCAAGCCAGATCAGGAGGCGAGCTGTGAGTTTTTATTCCACCCTCTACACAAGCGAGTATGAGGAGGGGGAAACTCTGTCCGAGGGGTTCTGTGCCGAACTACCTCAGGTCTCCGAGGAGACCAACTCACAGCTCGAAGGGCCGTTAACGATCCAGGAGCTGCAGACCGCCCTGCAAGGCATGCAGGGACGGCGGGCTCCTGGTATCGATGGCCTCTCCGTAGAGTTTTACGAAGCCTACTGGGACGTCTTGTCACATGACCTTTTAGACGTTTTTAATGAAAGTCTGGCCTCTGGCTCTATGCCGATGTCCTGCAGGAGAGCGGTGATCACGCTGTTACCAAAAAAAGGAAACCTGCAGGACATCAAAAACTGGCGCCCTGTGTCTCTGCTGTGTGTGGATTACAAACTTCTGTCCAAGGCTTTGGCCACCAGGCTGGGGAGGGCTGTGGAGCAGGTCATCCACCGGGACCAGACCTACTGTGTGCCCGGCAGGTCCATGGTGGACAATGTCCACCTAATTCGAGATGTTTTGGAGGTCTCCAGCTCATTGGGCATTAATACTGGTCTGATTTCTCTAGATCAGGAAAAGGCTTTCGACCGCGTTGAGCACAGCTTCCTCTGGAAAGTAATGGAGAAGTTTGGGTTCAGCGCTGGTTTCATAGCCAAGATCAAGGTGTTGTACAATAAGATTGAGAGTGTGCTGAAGTTCAACGGTGGGTTGTGTGCTCCTTTTAGAGTGTGTAGAGGGGTCCGGCAGGGCTGTGCTCTGTCTGGCATGCTCTATGCACTCTCCCTGGAACCCCTCCTCAACAAAATACGCTCCAAACTGCAAGGGCTGTTTTTACCTGGTTTTAATGGAAACATGGTTTTATCAGCGTATGCAGATGACATCATTGTTTTTATTGGAGACCAGAAAGATACAGACATTTTAGTTAACATCGTGAGGGAGTTTAGTTCAGCATAGGCAGCGAGGGTGAATTGGAAGAAAAGTGAGGCCCTCGCTGTCGGTGAGTGGAGTGGCGGTCTCCCAGTTCTTCCCCAGAACATGGTCTGGAAAAAAGATGGAATAAAGTACCTGGGGGTGTTCTTGGGAATACAAATATAGTCCTGAAGAACTGGGAGGACGTCATAGGGAAGATAGAGGAAAGCTCTCCAAGTGGAAGTGGCTGCTCCCTCAGATGTCTTTTAAAGGTAGAGTGTTGGTTTTAAACAACCTTGTGGCATCCCAACTGTGGCACCGCCTTACCTGTGTAGACCCTCCCTCAGGCTTACTAGCCCAAATACAAAAAAGATTGGTGGATTTTTTTTGGGAGGGCCTACACTGGGTGCCACAGGGGGTGCTGTTTTTATCTAGAGAGGAGGGGGGACAGGGCCTTATCCACCTGGCCAGCCGAACAGCCACTTTTAGGATACAGTTTTTACAGAGGTATCTGACCGGCCCGGCTGATTTGGTGTGGAGAGATGTGAGCAGCTGCATTCTCCGACGCGTGAGTAACCTGGGGCTGGATGCTGCTCTGTTTTTAACTGATTTAAACTTTTTAAAATTAAATGGGTTGCCTCCTTTTTATCAGGGTGTTTTTAAATCTTGGGCCCTTTTTAACCATAAAAGGTGTCCAAAGACTGACTCTCTGTACTGGTTGTTGAAAGAGCCTCTGATTCACAAAGCCAGGTTGGACGTCAGCAGCAGCGAAACACCCGGCCTGACGGTGGCGCTGTGCCGATCCAAGACCCTGTGCCTTCAGCAGTTGGTGGATGCAGTGGGGCCGGAGCTGAGCGATGCCCGGGCCCTGGGCTCTCTGCTGGGTCTGCACTCTGTCCGGGTGGCCGAGAGGATCCTACAACTCTGGAGCCAGATCCTCTGCCTGATGACAAAAGACTGTTAAGGAGCTACGGACAGGGAAGAGCCAAGCCGGACCCAGCAGACCCTTTCCCGGAGATCTACCTGAGCCCAGGGCTCGGAGAGCTGGCCGGCCCCCTGCTCAAGGTCGCAAACAAAGAGGGAATGACTGTCCACAGGGCTGACAAAAAACCTTTACATGAACATTGTGAAGACCACCAACAAAAATGTGCTGAAGGACAGGGCCTCCACTGTGTGGAGCACCAGACCGGGTGCAGGAAGCGGACCAGGCCCACAGTGGAGGATTTTATACAAACCTCCCATTAAAAAACGTACTGCCGACCTCCAGTGGAGAATTTTACACGGTGCCATCGCCTGTAATTCTTTTATCTCCATTATTAATCCTGCTGTTTTTAACAAGTGTCCATTTTGTGGTTTTAAAGAGACTGTTTTCCATGTTTTTACAGAGTGCAAGAGACTCACGGGTTTCTTCTCTCTTTTAACATTGGTTTTTAGTCTTTTTAGTATAGCTTTTACCGAGAGTGTTTTTATCATGGGGGCTCCATATAAAAAGAGAAATAAAGAAAAGTGGCAGCTCCTGAATTTCCTCTCTGGCGAAGCAAAAATGGCCATTTATTTAAGCAGGAGAAACAGGGTTGAAAATAAGAAAGGGGAAGAGGCAAAAGCGATCTGGCTGTGTAACATCAGAGCCAGACTCTGGCTGGAGCATCATTTTTATAAGCACATTGGGGACTTGGACGCTTTTAAACAGCGTTGGTGTTATAATGATATCGTCTGTTCCGTTGTTAATGAGGATTTGCACTTTGCACAAGTTTTTATGACATAGGTTTTATATTAATGTATTTTAAGTGAAACGTTTTTCTTGCACAATGAAGCACTTTATTTGAAATATATGTTTAATTGTTAGTATGTAAATAAAGTGTTTTTGCAAAAGTCTTCTTCTTCTTCTTCTTCTTCTTCTTCTTCTTCTTCTTCTTCTTCTTCTTCTTCTTCTTCAAAGTGAATGGTCACATTAGGTTGGCCTGCAGTGAATGCTGACAGCTATGAGCTAGTTAATAGATTTATGATGGCATAGACAAATGTCTCCTATATAACCCACATTCACACATCCATTTCTACAGTTTGTTTTTGTTAAAATACATGACACATTTCAATAAACCCTTTATTCTTGTAATTTAGTGGGAACGCTGACACAGGATTCCCACTACTTGTTATGCTACGCACGAAATTCTTTATTATTATTCCGCTGGGTTATATTGCTGCTCTTCTTCTCCCACATTCCACATCGCAGAAACTCCGTTCAAACATCAAAACATTCAGCTCGGTCGGGAATCGATGGCTATTACTTTTCTCATTCATAACTTTCATAATTCCAGAGATACATCCCATAATTCATCACATTTTTAACATGGAAGTCAATGGAGAAACTCTTCAGACTTCAACAATCTTCATGCGACTTCAACTGCTAACTGCTCCTTCTTCAACTGCTAACTGCTCCTTCATACTTTCACTCAGAAACCTCATTCCAACTTTAAATTTTTACACATCTTTCTGACATTATTCGTGTAACACAACTTTTAAATCTGATTCATACTTTTAGAGATATTAAACATTCAGACTTTGGTAAAGAGGCCTTCTTCAGATTTTAGAGTGTGTGATGTCACAGCTAGAGTGGAGGACAGATTGAAATTCGCCTTCATATTGTTTTTTTAAACCTGCCATAATTCCCAAACCCTACATTCCTGAGACACCATTTTTCATGAGAAACGTAGGAAAACATCTCGTAGCTTGAAAAAAAAAAAAAATTAAGCAAAACAATTAAACAAAATGACTCTTGAGGGCATGAATTGACAAAAACTTTCGACATGTCTCCATTAAACCCCATTGCACATTCAGGCTCATCTTCCCTCACAGCAGCAGCCGCACACCTTTAGTTAATCTGCCAAAAAGGCCACATTATTAACCCGAAAGTACACAAAAAGCACACTTCAGATGCTCAAGGTCCTTGAGATGCTTCACGCTTTGAAATTTCACCGATATCTGTTACGGTTCTTCAACAAAACGTTCACATGTAAGAGGTTTATCTCTCATTCAGAACAATGGAAATGCTCTCCTCTCACTGATTACTGCACATCACCATGGAAACCTTTGATCTCTGGACACATCGTTAGCTCAAATATAAACACCTGTGTCATGGAACACGATGATGTCATAACTCCAACTGACACGCTCAGAGCAGCAGACTTCAGATAATGGTTAACACAGCTCTACATCAAATCTGATGTTACGTAATGTGTGTTACTATGGCATTACTATCATCTGAAGTCTGCTGCTGTTTTATGGCCAGGGATGCGTATCCCTCGCATAAAACAGCAGCAGACTTCAGATAATGGTTAATGGTCGTGCCCTCAACAGCTCTACGCCAAATCTGAGATCTCACCATAGGCTGTTGCCATGGAAACGCATCCCTCGCCATGAAACACGATGTTGCTGTAACTCCAATGGACACGGTCCGGTCGTCCCCCAAACTTCGCATGTATATCACCGGTCCATGCCTCAACAGCTCTATGCCAAATCTGAGATCTCACCATAGGCTGTTTCCATGGAAACGCATCCCTCGCCAAAAAACACGATGTTGTCGTAACTTATATGAAAATGGTCAAAACACCACCAGACTTCAGATGACAGTTACGGCCCGTCCACACAGCGGCGTGCGTTGAAGCTTGCCGGCGGGGGGTGCTGAAACTCGACCAACAACCAATCACATGAATCTCCCACCCCGGACACACAAGCACGCGGTTTGATTGGCTAGAGCTTGTACTGGCATATGATTCGATTGGCTGACGGTTCCGCCGAAGCTTCAAAAGTTGAACATTGCTCAACTTTTGCAGCGAGCAACGCGAGCAAAGCTACGCTTCGCTCCCACAATGCAGTTCGGCAAAGCGTGACGTCACCCCATTCAAAGTGAATGGGCAGAAGCATTGAAGCTTCAACGCACGCCGCTGTGTGGACGGGCCGTTAATGGTCCAGCCCTCAACATGTCTATGTGCCATTAGTGAGTTTTCCTCAAAAGCTGTTGCCATGGCAACGTATCCCTTGCAATAAAACACGATATTGCTATAACTCCTATGAAAATTGTCAAAAAGTGCTAAAACTTCACATGTGTGCTAACAGTCCAGACGTGAAGACATCTACGGGACAGTTTTGAGATTTCTTCAAATGCCGTTGCCATGGCAACACAATGCTCGCCATTCAGTGAAAATGCTCCAAACAGCTCAAAACTAAACAGGTTTGGTGACGATGCAGCCAGCAACATATCTAAGCGTATTATGGGGTGTCATCAAATACCGTTGCCATGGCGACAGATCATTCGCCATCAAGTTAGTTCAATAGTTTGCAGTTCAATTATTCTGCTGCTTTTCCAAGCCTTTTTACTTTCTTTTCTTCTCTCATCACACATTCAAGCCCCCAGTGTTCATGTATCATTTCAATCTAAATTCTTCACTTTCTTCTTACACATTACATTTCAGCATAGAAATTCAGCGTCAGCGTTTCAGCATAAAACATTCCAACTAGCAATTTCTTCAGGAATTGCATTCTCTAGTTTTAATATGATTTCCTGTAATTATGAAATACAATAAAAATGTGTTACATTTTTGGGTGAAAAACTGTAAAAAAAACATTTTTTTTTTACAGTGTGGGTTGACCCTCAATGACTCTGGTGAACAGCTATAGATTTTCTCAGGCATTTCTAGAGGCAACAAATATCATAAATGTGAATTAAGATCATTTGTATTGACTTGGAAATGTTACATTGTGATGTGAAGATGTATCTAACCACTAGGGCTTCACTTAAAAAAAGGGGGGAAAAAGGCTCAATAGCTCTGAAGTATATTGCTAAAGACTCACTGAGGGTCTCTGAAGTATATTGCTAAAGACTCACTGAAGGTCTCTAAAGTATATTGCTAAAGACTCACTGAGGGTCTTTGAAGTATATTGCTAAAGACTCACGGAGGTCTCTGAGTATATTGCTAAAGACTCACTGAGGGTCTCTGAAGTATATTGCTAAAGACTCACTGAGGGTCTTTGAAGTATATTGCTAAAGACTCACTGAGGGTCTTTGAAGTATATTGCTAAAGACTCACTGAGGGTCTCTGAAGTATATTGCTAAAGACTCACTGAGGGTCTTTGAAGTATATTGCTAAAGACTCACTGAGGGTCTCTGAAGTATATTGCTAAAGACTCACTGAGGGTCTCTGAAGTATATTGCTAAAGACTCACTGAGGGTCTCTGAAGTATATTGCTAAAGACTCACTGAGGGTCTTTGAAGTATATTGCTAAAGACTCACTGAGGGACTTTGAAGTATATTGCTAAAGACTCACTGAGGGTCTTTGAAGTATATTGCTAAAGACTCACTGAGGGTCGTCAGAAAGCTGAATAACATTGAGTATACAAAAAATGCAAGATGGAAAAATAAGAGCCAAAAAGGCATTGTTATATTTGTCAACTAATGATGAAGTCCAAGAAAGAAATACATTTTGTTTTGGACACTTATCTTCCTGCAAAACAAGTTGTTGAAGGCTGTCTGGTATCTCTGTTGTGAAGGACATGTCTGGTGTGCACGCTTACATCACAAGCAGCAGCTGGGTTGCTCCCACACTGTTGGCAGATGTGCTTTGCCACATTTTCTCGTGCTGCTGTGGTGTTAGCCTCAAATCTATGAGGTTTTACATCATATTGTGAAACTTGATTAACACTTCTCAGTATGATGTAGTGTGACATAATAATTCTGACAAGAATTGATTTAACTCTAAAAATGTAACATTATGTCCAGTGTTACTTTTACACTCTGAAGATTAGCACTAACTGACTTAGTGTGACTATTCTCTTTTCTATCATACATGCTGAGCAGTCTGCAGCAGATTATTTGATTGCCTCTTTTTACCTGCAAATAAAAACATAAAGGAAAAGCATTATTTTGTTAACACCATCCACACAAATTGAAAAATATAATCATTGTATAAAACTACATTTAACTTGTATACTTGTGATGTATACTCACTGGTTTTGCATATTAAATGTATGAATGCTTAAATTATTTTTAATTTAATCTGCATTTTTGTTAAAGTCCCTCTTGCTAGATCTGAATAAAGGATTGTGGTGCTGTAGTCCTCTCATCAGATATTGGATAAAGGGACCAATAGGCCAAACAATCCATAAAGCTCAAGGCCTAACATTCTAAGTCTGTCATGTTGTAAAATGCTGAAGGTTGTGTAGCAGGTTGTGTAGCAGGTTGTGCAGCAGGTTGTGTAGCAGGTTATGTAGCAGGTTGTGTAGCAGGTTGTGTAGCAGGTTGTGCAGCAGGTTGTGTAGCAGGTTGTGTAGCAGGTTGTGTAGCAGGTTGTGCAGCAGGTTGTGTAGCAGGTTGTGCAGCAGGTTGTGTAGCAGGTTGTGTAGCAGGTTATGTAGCAGGTTGTGTAGCAGGTGCTGTGGTCGATGTGTGGTGGGAGGGCGGGATGAAGCTGATAAGACGTTTGCTGGCCTTTAAAAACGTAAGGAAAAGCACACAGTGTGCAGAGAGACAAGCATCAGGACTACAGGTAATACTGCACTGTTCATAATAATAATGATAATAATAATAATATTATTAAAATGTTCCTGTCATTTTGCTTAGAACAGCGTTTGTGCTTTACCTTTTCATTTCTTCAAAGTAATCTGAGACCATGTGTTCTTTGTCTAGCAGCAGTATTCCCATTTTATCAAACATTTATTTTGGGTCTCAACAACAGGCATGTTCGCTCAATGTGTTGCTAATGTTTGTCACTGTTTTGCGATCGCGTGTTGCACATGTCAGGAGAAGCTGAAGCTTGAATTGCAATGCAAACATCTGGATGCTAGCTAACATAGTGAGCTGATAACATGTTTGTATAGACTCTTCTCTTAATAACAGTTTTAAAGATACTGTAAAAGCAACAAGACATTAAATAGTTTATAGGAAAAAAATGACATGAACCATTAAGGTCAATTGCAATGGTGTATACACCTGCTAAATAAATCATTAGTAGTTTGAAAGGAATTTCTTTACTATCATTTAATTACATTTATCTCCTTTTCTCAACCTTAAAAAGGGACTCTTATACCTGGGCAATGACACTGGTGGTGGTGAATGGATAGTTGGGTTCGGTCTGAAGGGGAGTGGCTTAGCTTGACCCTGGTGGTGGTGAATGGATAGTTGGGTTCGGTCTGAAGGGGAGGGGCTTAGCTTGACCCTGGTGGTGGTGAATGGATTGTTGGGGTCGGTCTGAAGGGGAGGGGCTTAGCTTGACCCTGGTGATGGTGAATGGATTGTTGGGGTCGGTCTGAAGGGGAGGGGCTTAGCTTGACCCTGGTGATGGTGAATGGATAGTTGGGTTCGGTCTGAAGGGGAGGGGCTTAGCTTGACCCTGGTGGTGGTGAATGGATAGTTGGGTTCGGTCTGAAGGGGAGGGGCTTAGCTTGACCCTGGTGGTGGTGAATGGATTGTTGGGCTCGGTCTGAAGAGGAGGGGCTTAGCTTGACCCTGGTGGTGGTGAATGGATAGTTGGGTCGGTCTGAAGGGAGGGCTTAGCTTGACCCTGGTGGTGGTGAATGGATAGTTGGGTCGGTCTGAAGGGGAGGCTTAGCTTGACCCTGGTGGTGGTGAATGGATAGTTGGGGTCGGTCTGAAGGGGAGTGGCTTAGCTTGACCCTGGTGGTGGTGAATGGATAGTTGGGGTCGGTGTGAAGGGGAGGGGCTTAGCTTGACCCTGGTGGTGGTGAATTGATAGTTGGGTTCGGTCTGAAGGGGAGGGCTTAGCTTGACCCTGGATTCAGAGGGACAGGAGGTGAAAAGGGCGGGAGGAGGGTTGCGTCGAGTCACCTGAAATGACAGCTGTCAGAGGGAGAGCAGATTTAAAAGGGTTAGCAGAGTGCTATGATAGGCTTGTGAGAATAGAGCGAAGTGATTGGTTAAGCTGGGGAGTGACGCCCCCGATCACTTATTGAGAGGAGAGAGAGTAGTGACATAGAAATAGTAAATGAATGAGAAAAGACGGTCTTCCTGGTTGAACTTGCGCTGAGCTTCATTTGATCCTTGACTTGTCTCAGCCGAGAAAGGTTTTTAAACTCATTATTCTGCAAAGTAAGTCTGCAAGTCAATGCTAGTTTGCAGAAATGTCCTCTCCTCCTACCCTAGGACTTTGCTCCTGCACAGCAGTCTAAAAGACAATGAGTAAAGAATTTGAAGTTGTTGAATTCCAGTTTCTTGTTTAAACAAGAATCGTTTTCTTTTATTAATTAAAGCTCCAATTTGCCCTTTATTAAGGATTACGTTTTTATATCTGTTTAAAAATGAATGTGCTTTTTTCAAAGCAAATATGAAAACAAATTTAAAAGTACATGTTTGAGGGTTTCATCCTTCTCTGTCCAACACTGACAAACGTCTGAAAAAAAAAATATTGCAATCAACATTTCAAAACGGATGCCATTTGTTTTGGGTGATATCAGAAATGGCTCATCACTCCATCTACCACCTCTTAACCCCACCTCTAACTGGGCAAGACACTTCACCCCAAAGTGCTCCTGTGGGGATTGCCCACAGTATTGAGTATGTGAGTTGCTTTGGATAAAAGCGTCTAACAAGTAACATGTCATGTAATGTAACTGTAGTGTGGTATACACCATTTTTAAACTTAATTTAAGATTTACATTCTAAGTTTAAGACAAAGTCACTAATATATTGTGTTTATTTAAAGCCAATGATTCTTATTGTAAGCTTTCTTTGCTAATTATAAATCTTAATTTAAGAAATACATTCTTAGTCAACTCAACCAAAACACTCATTTTAAGTTATTCTTTCTTAAATAATGTGGAATCATTGCTTGTAATAAGCATTTTTGTCTAGTTTCAAGGCCCGTTACGGTCTTTCAGTAGCTAGATTTTAATTCTAGTTTTACGAATTCTAGCCAAGCAAATTTGGCTCACCCCATTGGCAGATTGTTTTGCTTGATACAGGAACATCTGACTTGATTCAAGAATATGTTGCTTGTTTTTGGAAGGGCTTTTTTTGCAGTGGGAGTTTTCCACACCATAGATATGTGTGTTTTGAAGGTTAAGAGATAAAAAAGTAAATGGAAACCCAGTTCAAACAAACACCAGTATTCTTCCGTCTTGTTGACTGTAACACCCTCTCTTGTATATAAGCATATCAAGGACTCTACTAAAGTTACTCTTTTGTCCCATGCAACCTGATGTATGTGATGACTACTTCCATTCTTGCAAGGATAATAAAGACATGTATCCTGATATTGAAGATCAAGCCGGTGACGAGTGATATTTTTCTAACATGTTCATCTTCCACAGCTTCTGCAGCCATGGCCTCCTGTTCTCCGCTCCTGCTCTTGGTCCTGTGCACTCTGACAGTGGCTGAAGCCCAGCTCAAGCTGTTTAACCTGCGGGCCAGGAGACTGAATTCAGGCATTCTGGGAACTCCGGATGCCTATGTCGAGGTTTTTTGTGGATCTGCCAATCTGGGTGAAACATCAGTTCGCCGCAACAACCGAAACCCCTGGTGGGAGGAAGACTTCACTTACTTAGACTCCCAAGAGAATGACATGATGAGGCTTGAGGTTCATGACCAGGACATTGGGTTCGATGACCTGCTTGGAGTCTGCCAGCGGCAAATTAAGCTGGGAACCCATGAGCATGAATGCTTTCTTAAAAAAGGTGGCACCCTTCGTTACACCTACTCCCTCAGCTAATTCAGTCAGTAACACTTGAAAGATGTATCCGACCATAAGTCTTTACATGCAGCCTTTGATTCTCTGAGAAACAAACAAATAGATTTGCAAAATATGTTGTTCTGGTTGCTGCCATAGAGCATCGTTGGCTATTCTTCCCTGTTTCAAAAGTGATTAACAAAAATAAAGAGTGCTGAAACAACTGAAATGTGTTTCATGTAATTTATCATGATATTACGAGTATATAAATGAATGATTCCATATTCCATATTTTCCATGTCTAACCTTCAAAACATATTCTTAGATAGAAATACCAAATGTTTTGTTATTTAGACACAATTAACACTTATAGTTTCACGTCTTGTTACATAAGAATAGATCATATTTCATAAGTGTTATTATGGGAGAATTACTATTCTTGTGGTACTGCTGCCTCATTAGGCCCATATTGAGTAGAGCATATTAAGACCCAAACTCATGTACAA
This sequence comes from Dissostichus eleginoides, assembly GCA_031216635.1. Classification (NCBI taxonomy): domain Eukaryota; kingdom Metazoa; phylum Chordata; class Actinopteri; order Perciformes; family Nototheniidae; genus Dissostichus; species Dissostichus eleginoides. The sequence goes on along the minus strand of CM062282.1, from coordinate 2,441,442 downwards.
CAACTTCCTTACTTGCAATAAATCAGCACTAATTAGAGGGTTATTGAGGAAAGACTCTCAACTAATGGCTTATTACTTGTAGAATACGGTCATGTAGAATAAGGCATTAATAACAGTTTTATAATGACTAATAAAGAGCCAATATACTGCTAATATGCATGTTAATTAACAACTAGTTGATGGTGAATGTCTGTACCTTAATATAAAGTGTTACCAAAAGTTCTTTAGCCTTCCCAAACCTGAGTCACGCGCCGCCTATGTGTTTAGCGTGGTTCTACAATCAGAGAGTTACAAGGGTCTGTAAATGCAAGGAAAACAATTGGCCTCAGCAAATCATTTATATTAAAGTTATGTTTACACATATAAATCATGAGTCAAAACAGGGCTAAATTTGATTGAATTATTATTGTATATGTGGTAAAATGAAGAGCCGCTTGGGAGCCGAAAGAGCCGGCTCTTCTTCGTGAGCCGAGCCAAATGATCCGGCTCACTAAAAAGAGCCGGAATTCCCATCACTACCACACACATATGGGGCGAAGCCTGAGAGCTAGTTCAGGCAGTCAACTTGAGCACCAAGCATACATTAACACGTGACGTGCCTCGTCCCTCTTACAACCAACCAAACGCATTCTCCTTAACATGCCGCTCTATTTAAGCTGCCAGGTTTTTTTTTTATGGCTGCTGCTGCTGCTGTGTTCATGTTGCTGCTGCTCGCCTGCCCCACCACCACCCCAGCTTCCACCCACCACCACCCCAGCTTCCACCCCAGCTTCCACCCCAGCTTCCACCCCAGCTTCCACCCCACCACCACCCCAGCTTCCACCCCAGCTTCCACCACCACCCAGCTTCCACCCCAGCTTCCACCCCAGCTTCCACCCCAGCTTCCACCCCAGCTTCCACCCCAGCTTCCACCCCAGCTTCCACCCCAGCTTCCACCCCAGCTTCCACCCCAGCTTCCACCCCAGCTTCCACCTGTAGGCTCGGGGGGTAGTTATCTAATCATCACTCAATGTTCTTTGTAAATCTGTGGAGTGATGAGGCCCGAGCCTAGACGCCAAACTTAAACTATATGCTGCTTCTAATAATAATATTAACATGTGAGTTGTCTGACTGAAATATAATGTTTCCTACGATTATTATATTATTATATATTCTGTAGCCTGACTCTGTGAATCCTGTCTATACAAGTGTTGCTAGGAAATAGTAAGGACATTATTATAAGGAAATTATTGTGTACAGAAAAAAGGGTGGCGTGCAATAGTTTTATTTGTATCTGAAAAAATATCCATCACTTTTCAAAACAAAGGCCCATTGAGGAAAAAAACAAATAATTATATTAAAAATATCATTTTTATTTCGAAATGTTATCCTGTAGCTTCAATCTCAGAGAACTTGAGTTTTTGTAATAACATAATATAGCAAGTAGTTGAAAGACCACGTCACTTTGGTATTTATGACATGTTGAGTGATTGATTTATGACCCCCCATAAAACCTTAGTCCCGCCCCTAAATCCCTTTGATGGGACAGGTGTCAGTGCACCTGTTGTAGTGACCCCTAATAAACCATTGTCTTTACTCTTGTATGACTTGATTGTTTAGCTGGTTATTGTTTTAGCTGGTTATTGTTATGCTGCCCTAATAGAGAGTAACACAACGACCCTCTCCTTGGACTTAACAAATAATAAAATGTTAATGTTAAATGCAATAGGTTTCTGTATATTTAGCACATTTAAACAAATGAGTAGTTGCTGGCATTGATGTATACTCACTGGTTTTGCATATTAAATGTATGAATGCTTAAATTATTTTAATTGAATCTGCATTTTTGGTAAAGTCCCTCTTGCTAGATCTGAATAAAGGATTGTGGTGCTGTAGTCCTCTCATCAGATATTGGATAAAGGGACCAATAGGCCAAACAATCCATAAAGCTCAAGGCCTAACATTCTAAGTGTGGGGGGAACTTCTGTAGCAATGGAGAGTCAGGACTCAAAGAGACACGAGGAGAGCTGGAGCTTTGATGTCAAACACTGATGGTTTATTTTGGAGCTTCGGCCAGAGAATTCACAAGACATGTCATAGAGAGCCAACGGTCTGACCCACACGGATGAGTTGCCACAATCAATTCTGAAGAAACCGTCCTCTCGTAGAGGTTTTAACTAATTTGGATGAGGCTAATCAACATTCTTCACTAGATAGACTAAACAGCTGGGGACACTGAATTACTTGCAGTTGACGCTTATGGCCTCGAAGATTTCACACCTTGGGGTCATCAAGCCCCGAGCAGGAAGCGTTCCATATGTCCTCATACCAATAAACCATGTTTGACCGAAAGATGCCCGGTCATAAACTGGCAACAACAACAACATGCTAAAGCAGCCCCCTCCTTAAGGGAGATAACAGATGCCAAGGTTGGTCATCTGTGCCAGAGGGCAAAAGGTAAACATCTATGGGAATAATTCCCTAACACTAAGTCTGTCATGTTGTGAAATGCTGATTGTGCAGCAGGTTGTGTAGCAGGTTGTGCAGCAGGTTGTGTAGCAGGTGCTGTGGTCGATGTGTGGTGGGAGGGCGGGATGAAGCTGATAAGACATTTGCTGGCCTTTAAAAAACGTAAGGAAAAGCACAGTGTGCAGAGAGACAAGCATCAGGACTACAGGTAATACTGCACTGTTCATAATAATAATAATAATATTATTAAAATGTTCCTGTCATTTTGCTTAGAACAGCGTTTGTGCTTTACCTTTTCATTTCTTCAAAGTAATCTGAGACCATGTGTTCTTTGTCTAGCAGCAGTATTCCCATTTATCAAACATTTATTTTGGGTCTCAACAACAGGCATGTTTGCTCAATGTGTTGCTAATGTTTGTCACTGTTTTGCGATCGCAAATATGAAAATGTATGTAAAAGTACATGTTTGAGGGTTTCATCCTTCTCTGTCCAACACTGACAAACGTCTGAAAAAAAAAATATACAAATATTGCAATCAACATTTCAAAACGGATGCCATTTATTTTGGGTGATATCATTACATTACATGTCACTTGTTAGACGCTTTTATCCAAAGCGACTTACTCAATACTGTGGGCAATCCCCACAGGAGCACTTTGGGGTGAAGTGTCTCAGGGACACAACGACATGCTGACTGCAGTGGGGTTTGAACCTGTGCCCCCCTGATCCCAACACCAACGCACTACTCCACTGCGCCACAGCCTATCAGAAATGGCTCATCGCTCCATCTACCACCTCTTAACCCCACCTCTAATATTCGATTTCGAAGATTAAGACTTAAAACAATTGCTTTTTAGGTACACTTACTTGTAACACAATGAAGGCTTTGGCATAAGCTAGCTAATAGTTTAATTTTTTAAAAATGGACAGAGGTTCTCAAGAAAATAGGTGACAAGTGCACACTGCAAAAAAGGAATTTTAAGAAAGTAAAAAAAACTTGTTTCTGGGAAACAGTTCTTATTTTTCGTCTAAAAAGTCAAATAATGTTGTTAAAATGTTTTGCTTAAGAAAAGTCTTACTTTGAGAAAATATATCTTACTTTTTCTTATTAAAAAATGCTATCTTATATTGAGCTAGAATTAACCAGTAACAAGTTAAAGTATTGGTCTGCATAAATTCCCGGCATGGAACAGATTTATTTTTTTCTTAATTTAAAGGGGACCTATCATGCAAAATGCACTTTGTGATGTCTTAAATACATAAATATGTGTCCCCGGTGCGTCGGGGAACTCACGCAGCGTCAGAAAATAAAACCCTCTCTCTTTTCCTCCGTACCCAAATCTTTTAAAAACGGGTGTACAGCGAGCGGATACAGATTCCATCCGACCTGACGTCAAATCGGCAGCGGACCCACAGAAATTTGCCATCAGAAACAATGCCTGACGTGTTTTGGACGTAATCTCGTCTTTGTTTACATTAGCAAGCCTCGCTAACACTCAGAGCTAACCTGTACTGGAGCACATGTGTTTAAAAAGCAGGAAATAAAAAAAGAACTCACCTCGTGATAAACCTGCAAGAGAAAAAGCATTTGAGCTCCATACTGTTTCAGAAATAATCCTTGATGTGGTTAAACAGGATGGCGTTTTATCACAGCGAATTTAACTTTATCTCCGGTAGAATTCTGATCAGGCATTAGCTCCGCCTCCTCTTCTTTTTTTTTCAAGCTAAGGACCCAAAATCCGCGTTTCTCTAACAGGGCTGCAAAAGAGGGGTTTGAGCAGTAAGAGGCATGGCTACAATGGGTGCTGTTTGGGATTTTGAAAAAAAGCTTCACAGACATGTTTTGTATGGCCCCACAATAGATGTTTCAAATATAGCATGATAGGTCCACTTTAAGAAATAAAACATTACATGATATGTTACTTGTTAGACGCTTTTATCCAAAGCGACTTACATACTCAATACTGTCACAAAACATCACACAACTTCTCAATTTAAGAATCTGATGAAATGACACCAATTTTACATTTCATATATATTATTCATTGTCGAGAGCTGTCTATTCACTTTACACATTGAGACCACTGGAGGCGTGTGGCGCAGTGGATTAGTGGGTTAGTGTTCAGATCAGGGGGGCACAGGTTCAAACCCCACTGCAGTCAGCATGTCGTTGTGTCCCTGAGACACTTCACCCCAAAGTGCTCCTGTGGGGATTGCCCACAGTATTGAGTATGTAAGTGCTTTGGATAAAAGCGTCTAACAAGTAACATGTAATGTAAAGTAACTGTGGTGTGGTATACACCATTTTTAAACTTAATTTAAGATTTACATTCTAAGTTTAAGACAAAGTCACTAATATATTGTGTCTATTTAAAGCCAATGATTCTTATTGTAAGCTTTCTTTGCTAATTATAAATCTTAATTTAAGAAATACATTCTTAGTCAACTCAACCAAAACACTCATTTTAAGTTATTCTTTCTTAAATAATGGAATCATTGCTTGTAATAAGCGTTTTTGTCTAGTTTCAAGGCCCGTTACGGTCTTTCAGTAGCTAGATTTTAATTCTAGTTTTACGAATTCTAGCCAAGCAAATTTGGCTCACCCCATTGGCTGATTGTTTTGCTTGATACAGGAACATCTGACTTGATTCAAGAATATGTGTTTTTGGAAGGGCTGTTTTTGCAGTGGGAGTTTTCCACACCATAGATATGTGTGTTTTGAATGTTAAGAGATAAAAAAGTAAATGGAAACCCAGTTCAAACAAATCCAGCTGTTACCAGATTAACATTTCACACTCTTTCCTTTGACGATGATGAAAACTTATTTGGCTAAGCTGGAACTTTTTATAAAGCAGCAGGAAGTAAAAGGCGTCTTATCTACATGATTGTACATGTGTGCACTATTTAACTATTGATAACTTTTTCATAGTAATACTAAAAAAATACCTCATAATGGTGAATGGGTTTTGTTACGTTGTGTCAAGGTAAACTTGAGAGTAACACAAATGATTAAGTGTGAATAAAAGATTACACTTTACAGTGGATTTAACATAGGCAGACAACTAGTAAAGGTTTGTGTCAAAGTCATCTCATTTGCAGGGCTATGCATTCACCTTGTTTGCACATATCACCGGTGCTCCAGAGTTTACAAAGTTGTAACACAAGTATAAAAATAGGACTCACTCTGTGTTGGGGGGACCACAGTCCTCTAGGTAAACTGCCATTTACTATTAATGGAATGGAATACGAATAAGTACTGAACATGTTTAAGTATTAAAAAAATAAATGTATATCTATTTATTTATTTATTTTATAATTGTTTGTGCCCATAACATGGAAGCAGAAAGTAGTCGTGCTATGCTCCCCTTTATGGTCCCACTGAATCCAAGTAGTTACCATACAAACTCCCTAAACTACCATGAACAAGATGAAGCAGGAAATATATAGCCTAATAGTGATTCGTCGGTGACCCCACATGGACACCATTTTAGCAGTATAGGAAAATGCCCATAATGACTGAAAAAATGGCAGAATGATGGATTAACCAGTCAAATATTCCGTTTTTAACACCAGCTTCATTCTTAAAACAGCATTGTGAGCTACGAGTGTGTCATAAAACCTCACAATGGCTTATTCATTGCAATATGTTTCCAAACTTAAATGTTTGTTGGGAAAATACTGAATGTTCCTTCTATATCAGAGTAGCACATGATAAGAGAGCCCTACGTAGCTGTGTACGTAGCCGGATGTATGACTACATGGATGACGCTCATGAGACACTGTGTTGAAGTCATGATAGCTATGTTCCTAAGATTGGCATGATGACACAGCCCCTAGAGAGATAGGCATATGACTGTCATGTGTATTGCCTACGCAGGCCTTAGCTAATCTTAACTTAACTAAATAGTATTCTTCCGTCTTGTTGACTGTAACACCCTCTCTTGTATATAAGCATATCAAGGACTCTACTAAAGTTACTCTTTTGTCCCATGCAACCTGATGTATGTGATGACTACTTCCATTCTTGCAAGGATAATAAAGACATGTATCCTGATATTGAAGATCAAGCGGGTGACGAGTGATATTTTTCTAACATGTTCATCTTCCACAGCTTCTGCAGCCATGGCCTCCTGTTCTCCGCTCCTGCTCTTGGTCCTGTGCACTCTGACAGTGGCTGAAGCCCAGCTCAAGCTGTTTAACCTGCGGGCCAGCAAACTTCATTCAAGCACTCTGGGAAAGCCGGATGCCTATGTCGAGGTTTTTTGTGGATCTGCCAAGCTGGGTGAAACATCAGTTCACAACAACAACCCAAACCCCTGGTGGGAGGAAGACTTCAATCACTTCAAGGCCCGAGTGAATGACGTGATGAAGCTTAAGGTTTACGACCAGGACTTCGGGTTCGATGACCTGCTTGGAGTCTGCCAGCGGCAAATTAAGCTGGGAACCCATGAGCATGAATGCTATCTTGAAGAAGGTGGCTCCCTTCATTACACCTACACCCTCGGCTAATTCAGTCAGTAAAACTGTAAAGATGTATCCGACCATAAGTCTTTACATGCAGCCTTTGATTCTCTGAGAAACAAACAAATAGATTTGCAAAATATGTTGTTCTGGTTACTGCCATAGAGCATCGTTGGCTATTCTTCCCTGTTTCAAAAGTGATTAACCAAAAATAAAGAGTGCTGAAACAACTCAAATGTGTTTCATGTAATTTATCATGATATTACGAGTATATAAATGAATGATTCCATATTCCATATTTTCCATGTCTAAGCTTCAAAACATATTCTTAGATAGAAATACCAAATGTTTTGTTATTTAGACACAATTAACACTTATAGTTTCACGTCTTGTTTCATAAGAATAGATCATATTTCATAAGTTTTATTATGGGAGAATTACTATTCTTGTGGTACTGCTGCCTCATTAGGCCCATATTGAGGAGAGCATATTAAGACCCAAACTCATGTACAACGACTTCCTTACTTGCAATAAATCAGCACTAATTAGAGCAGGGATGGGCAACTTGGATGGTGGTGGGGGCCACGTAATGTATGTACTGGCCACCAGGGGGCCGCAGATTCACTTGGAACACACACAAATTCCATGTGTTGTATGTAATTATTAACAAATATACTAAGTCTGACATCTTCATTGACATTTTACAATCTTTCAGGGAACACCCTCTAATAAGCTCACTAAACAAATATCAGTTCACAGAAATGTTATTTAATTTTTACAAGTGGCATGTTTGTATTGAACAGGTTATTTAACAATGGAATAAAACTATTGGAAAGCACGGAAAATGTGTGTTCATTGAGATGAACCATTAAGATGACATAAACATGAAGTCATGAACACTAACCAGACATTAGTTGTCTAACTTGAACCTGAGGCACTTGTAGCCTCTGCTGACGCACAATAAGGGGAGTGTCCACACAGACACCTGTCAACCCCACTCTGCTGTTCCTCAGCGCCGCCCCCCCCCTCCCGCTGAAATTATGAATGAAAAGCGTATAGTAATCATAGATCACACGACAGGGTCCGTGACAGTTTGTTTTCATCTGATTTCAAATAAACAGGGTCTTGGTTTTTAGAAAATTAAACTTGTTTCGCCAAATTCAGATGATAAATACAACTTTGAAGCTTGTAACGGCACAATTACAAGCGGCAACTTAACGTCACAGCAGGCATAACAACAGCCGGTGTTTCTTGTGAGTGTTTCCCCGGGAAACAAACACAATACACACAAACGCGTCACAGATTATTTCGCGGTATTTGAAATCATGTACGCAGCTCGCGACGTAACGAGGAGTCTAGTGAACGCTATCAGTACTAAAAGTAAAACAATTTAATTTAAGATTTACATTCTAAGTTTAAGACAAAGTCACTAATATATTGTGTCTATTTAAAGCCAATGATTCTTATTGTAAGCTTGCTTTGCTAATTATAAATCTTAATTTAAGAAATACATTCTTAGTCAACTCAACCAAAACACTCATTTTAAGTTATTCTTTCTTAAATAATGCGGAATCATTGCTTGTAATAAGCGTTTTTGTCTAGTTTCAAGGCCCGTTACGGTCTTTCAGTAGCTAGATTTTAATTCTAGTTTTACGAATTCTAGCCAAGCAAATTTGGCTCACCCCATTGGCAGATTGTTTTGCTTGATACAGGAACATCTGACTTGATTCAAGAATATGTTGCTTGTTTTTGGAAGGGCTGTTTTTGCAGTGGGAGTTTTCCACACCATAGATATGTGTGTTTTGAAGGTTAAGAGATAAAAAAGTAAATGGAAACCCAGTTCAAACAAATCCAGCTGTTACCAGATTAACATTTCACACTCTTTCCTTTGACGATGATGAAAACTTATTTGGCTAAGCTGGAACTTTTTATAAAGCAGCAGGAAGTAAAAGGCGTCTTATCTACATGATTGTTGAAGTCATGATAGCTATGTTCCTAAGATTGGCATGATGACACAGCCCCTAGAGAGATAGGCATATGACTGTCATGTTTATTGCTTACGCAGGCCTTAGCTAATCTTAACTTTTTACTGTGTTCAATCTGAATTTACTTTAAAATAAAAACATCTATATTGATTTTGACACTTCTACATCCAACTCACAGATGTGTCATTGCTTTGAGAAAACAGATTATTAATTTATCCCTTTTAGAAGGGAAGATATGGTCATTTGTTCTGGGAATGTCATTTTCGAGCCTGAGACCTGAAAAACAGGCTCAGGGTTTGACAGGTGAATTGACCCTTTGTGTTAATATATGGTTATATGACATTAAAGGTTGTCTTATGAAGTTGTATAGGTAATAATAATACTTTATAGACCCTTTGTGTCAATATAGGGGTTAAAAGGGTATTCTTAGATAGTTTCTTCTTATTTCCCCTCCACTGATCTGTGTGACCCTGTCAGGTATCAGATGACCCGCCCCCCCCCCCTTTCCTGTTTCATGCTTAGTCCCCCTCTGGCATCTTTCAGATAATCTAGTTCGTTTCTCACAATATGGGTTTAAAAAAAGAAGAAGAATAGACATCTCTGAGGGATGTGACATCAGCGTTGGTGAAAATAATGTCTTTACAGGTCACAGTTTACCCCTTTACTCTTATCAAAATATTTCAGATAACAGTCTCTCTCCATCACACACACACACACACCATGTATACATCACTTCAGGGGACATTACATTGACTTACATGCATTTCCTGGAGACTTATCCTACCCTTAACCATAACCAACACATGCCTAACCCTAACCCTTGTCCTTACCCTAACCCTAACCCTAACCCTTGTCCTTACCCTAACCCTAACCCTTGTCCTTACCCTATCCCTAACCCTAACCCTAACCCTAACCCTTGTCCTTACCCTAACCCTAACCCTTGTCCTTACCCTAACCCTAACCCTAACCAAGTCTTCACCCTAAAATTAATGATTCCCATAAAAAAACTATGTCCCCATAAGGGAGGCGAGTCCCCACACATGACTGTGTAAACAGATGTAGGTCCCCACAAGTATAGTAATGCAAGGCCACACACACACACACAACACACACACAAACAAGCACACACACACACACACACACACACGTGACTCTAAAAGGCTAGCTTGTGATTTGTAACACTTTTGGTGTGAAACTAGGCAGTTTTATACATTTACTGATTGTTGCTTAATTCTCTCACCAAGGTACTGTAAGATACACTTGTATGCATGTGTTACGTTCCCTCCTGGGCTGGGGTACAAAGGGAAGTAACAAAATATAAAATAACCGGGAGAGAGAAAAAAGAGAGGAAACTGATCGCTGAAGCCACAAGGCGATGTTTTAATTAGTCAAAAAGTAAAGAGGGCTCACCAGGAGGAGAGGCTGCACCTGGAGGGAGACAATCAGGGGGAGAGGGGGAGAGGGGGAGAGAGACACACACACACAACACGGCACGTAACAGTATGCAAAACCTTATAAACTAGAAAAAGAGTACTTGGTCTGAATAGATGTTGTTGAAGAATCTGACTCCAAACGGTTAGCTTGTGATGTAACACTTTTTCAGGAATAACTAAAGCATAGCATCGGAATGTGGGTTTTAGTACGTTTCCCAAGTATACCTCGATACACAACATGTATCGCCATACTTTTAAATCGCCTCGGCATTACAAACAAAAAAGTACAAATAAATACTTTTTATTGAATTTTACACATTTTAACACAAAACACAGAACAATGAACGACAACCCCCCCCCCCCCCCCCCCTCCCCCTCAACGTAATCGCAATAATACAGATAGACCAGATGAGCTCTGGCTATTCTGGCTCTTAAACTGTTGTACAACAATATAATAATTCCTTCAATCATCAGTGTGCCCGTGTTTCTATTTTGTTGTGTATTGCTATGTCTCTCTTAAGGGTCTAAGGTTTATTCCCTGCAGCATTTAGACACTAAAGAGCTTTAATAAATGTGTTTGTGTGTTATTGAGACTGCAGATCTGCTCTCAGTGATCAGTGTGTGTGTGTGTGTGTGTGTGTGTGTGTGTGTGTGTGTGTGTGTCTGCTGAACCGTCACACACACACTGCAACACGTGTTTTCTGGCTCTGAAATCTGGCTCCAGGAGCGCCGCGGCTTCATTATAATTCAGAAGATTGATCGAAGCTTTTCTGCACAAACGGCGTGATCTGCAGCGTCCGCCTGCAGCACGGAGACAGACGTTGGCAGATTGCAGACGCAGAGTTTTTAAAAACAATCATCTCGACACGACGAGACAGCAGCCGTCGCTTTATTCTGAAAGAGTGAACAAACACAGAGTCATATTACAGTTTCTGAGCAGTACGAAGACAGGAAGCAGGTGCAGTCTGCGGGGAAATCACTTTGAAACATGATGAGCTGCAGAGAGGAGGACAGCTGATTATCTTCCTCTTCCTCCTCCTCCCCTTCCTCCTCACGTCCTTCACATGTGACCTGCAAAGATGGCATAAGTACAGACATCCTTTACTCAAGTAGAAGTACAGATACTCGTGTTTAAAAATACTCTGGTGAAAGTAGAAGTACTGACTAAACTTCTTTACTCAAGTAAAAGTAAAGAGGCTATGAAATGTACTTCAGTAAAAAGTACCCATAACTAGCAGCTGTTTTAAAGAGTACCTGACCTCCCTTTATATTAATAGAACAATAATGTCATTGTTAGCTAATGAATGTTTCCATGCTGAACAACGGCAACATGACAACGTTTTCATTGGTCCCTCTTCTTTAGAGAAGACCAGGAAATGATGGATACACGGATCGTGTTCAAATCAATAGGCACGCAATGACTCTAAATAATAATGATCACGCCACCAAACACACATTCAGACTAAAGGAACCAGCCTGTTTGGAACATGGAAGAAGTAGAAAGTTCAGGTATTTGGGTTCAACATGAAGAAGTAGAAAGTACAGGTATTTGGGTTCAACATGTAAGAAGTAGAAAGTACAGGTATTTGGGTTCAACATGTAAGAAGTAGAAAGTACAGGTATTTGGGTTCAAAGTGTAAGAAGTAGAAAGTACAGGTATTTGGGTTCAACATGTGAGAAGTAGAAAGTACAGGTATTTGTGTTCAACATGTAAGAAGTAGAAAGTACAGGTATTTGGGTTCAAAGTGTAAGAAGTAGAAAGTCATCAGAAAAATAAGTAGTGGAGTAAAGTACTGATACCAGAAACATGTACTTAAGTACAGTAACAAAGTATTTGTACTCCAATACTTCCTACCTCCTTTAAAACCAGTCAGATCTCGAGTTAAATACCCCGTCTGAAAGAGGAGATTCCCAGCCTTCCAGTGATATCCTTACTGTGTGTGTTCTCCATACATTTAGGAAAATATATCACATAACAGAATGACTGTTAGCATCATGGGTGTCACTTTGTTAGAAAAGCTTGTGGGGACACTTTTTTGGACGCACACAGCTGGAGGACCAGGGGACACTAAAGAGTGACGCACACAGCTGGGAGACCAGGGGACACTAAAGAGTGACGCACACAGCTGGGAGACCAGGGGACACTAAAGAGTGACGCACACAGCTGGGATGTCTTTAGTAGTGATCGCACACAAGAGTCAATATTTATATCGACAGAATAAAGATATATATCTAAATCTAATTTCTATGGAAGAGTAGATTCGCTCGAGGCACGTAGAGAGAAAGACGTGATGCGGTGTACACACACACACACGCACACACACACACACACACACGCACACACACACACACACGCACACACACACACGCACACACACACACACACACACACACACACACACATTCACGCTGCTCTCCCCCCGGACGAGTTTCTCCACAATCAGAACTTTCCTGGTTATTTAATCAGTGAAATTAGAGTTACCTTAATGTGAGGGAAGTGAAGAGAGGCGACTGATTCAGAAGTGTTTCAGGTGAAGGGAAACTTCTAATCAAGAAGAGGAAGGAGACGAGGAGGAAGGAGACGAGGAAGAAGGGAGGAAGAGGAGGAAGGACACGAGGAGGAAGGAGACGGGGAAGAAGGGAGGAAGAGGAGGAAGGAGTCCAGGAGGAAGAGGAGGAAGGAGTCCAGGAGGAAGGAGTCCAGGAGGAAGGAGTCAAAGAGGAAGGAGTCAAAGAAGAAGGGATGAAGGAGTCAAGGAGGAAGGGGTTGAGGAGGAAGGAGTCAAGAAGGAAGGAGACGAGGGGGAAGGAGTCGAAGAGGAAGGAGTCAAAGAAGAAGGGAGGAAGGAGTCGAGGAGGAAGGGGTTGAGGAGGAAGGAGTAATGGATGAAGGAGTCAAAAAGGAAGGAGTCCAGGAGGAAGGAGTCAAGGAGGAAGGAGGAAGAGGAGGAAGGAGACGAGGAGGAAGGAGTCCAGGAGGAAAGAGTCCTGGAGGAAGGAGTCAAGGAGGAAGGAGACGAGGAGGAGACGGGAATTGGAATAAACACTAAATGAAATAAAATTGCTTTTAAACAAACTAAAAATGTAGCAAAGCATTTTCCATAAACTCATTATTTGTGTTTTTTTCTTTGCTTTGTAACTTCTCTCAGAATGAAAGAGATCAATCTGAGGAGTTTCTTCCACTGAAATCTGAGGAGTTTCTTTCACTGAAATCTGAGGAGTTTCTTTCACTGAAATCTGAGGAGTTTCTTTCACTGAAATCTGAGGAGTTTCTTTCACTGAAATCTGAGGAGTTTCTTCCACTGAAATCTGAGGAGTTTCTTTCACTGAAATCCTCCTTTGATCTCTCGGTAAAAAGGAGACATGTTTGTTGAGTTTGATTGATGATTCATTTGTGCTTAACTTTTTCTTAAAAATAAAGATCGTAGAAGTCCCTCGTTGGACGACAACATGCTGTGGTCACTGTGTCAGACACACACACACACACGCACGCACGCACGCATGCACGCACGCACGCACACACACCTGATGTAACTGAACTATAAATGATGATTAAGATGCTATTGTGTCTCATAATAAGGTTCTCATGTTCTAGAGGAGGTATTTGAAGTATTCAAAGATATAAGCTGCTGTGTGTGTGTGTGTGTGTGTGTGTGTGTGTGTGTGTTGTGTGTGTGTGTGTGTGGGTGTGTGTGGTGTGTGTG
>CM062282.1:2399693-2426411 GCA_031216635.1 Dissostichus eleginoides | reverse complement strand
TTAGTGTCTAAATGCTGCAGGGAAAAACCTTAGACCCTTAAGAGAGACATACAATACACAACAAAATAGAAACACGGGCACACTGATGATTGAAGGAATTATTATATTGTTGTACAACAGTTTAAGAGCCAGAATAGCCAGAGCTCATCTGGTCTATCTGTATTATTGCGATTACGTTGAGGGGGAGGGGGGGGGGGGGGGGGGGTTGTCGTTCATTGTTCTGTGTTTTGTGTTAAAATGTGTAAAATTCAATAAAAAGTATTTATTTGTACTTTTTTGTTTGTAATGCCGAGGCGATTTAAAAGTATGGCGATACATGTTGTGTATCGAGGTATACTTGGGAAACGTACTAAAACCCACATTCCGATGCTATGCTTTAGTTATTCCTGAAAAAGTGTTACATCACAAGCTAACCGTTTGGAGTCAGATTCTTCAACAACATCTATTCAGACCAAGTACTCTTTTTCTAGTTTATAAGGTTTTGCATACTGTTACGTGCCGTGTTGTGTGTGTGTGTCTCTCTCCCCCTCTCCCCCTCTCCCCCTGATTGTCTCCCTCCAGGTGCAGCCTCTCCTCCTGGTGAGCCCTCTTTACTTTTTGACTAATTAAAACATCGCCTTGTGGCTTCAGCGATCAGTTTCCTCTCTTTTTTCTCTCTCCCGGTTATTTTATATTTTGTTACTTCCCTTTGTACCCCAGCCCAGGAGGGAACGTAACACATGCATACAAGTGTATCTTACAGTACCTTGGTGAGAGAATTAAGCAACAATCAGTAAATGTATAAAACTGCCTAGTTTCACACCAAAAGTGTTACAAATCACAAGCTAGCCTTTTAGAGTCACGTGTGTGTGTGTGTGTGTGTGTGTGCTTGTTTGTGTGTGTGTTGTGTGTGTGTGTGTGGCCTTGCATTACTATACTTGTGGGGACCTACATCTGTTTACACAGTCATGTGTGGGGACTCGCCTCCCTTATGGGGACATAGTTTTTTTATGGGAATCATTAATTTTAGGGTGAAGACTTGGTTAGGGTTAGGGTTAGGGTAAGGACAAGGGTTAGGGTTAGGGTAAGGACAAGGGTTAGGGTTAGGGTTAGGGTTAGGGATAGGGTAAGGACAAGGGTTAGGGTTAGGGTAAGGACAAGGGTTAGGGTTAGGGTTAGGGTAAGGACAAGGGTTAGGGTTAGGCATGTGTTGGTTATGGTTAAGGGTAGGATAAGTCTCCAGGAAATGCATGTAAGTCAATGTAATGTCCCCTGAAGTGATGTATACATGGTGTGTGTGTGTGTGTGATGGAGAGAGACTGTTATCTGAAATATTTTGATAAGAGTAAAGGGGTAAACTGTGACCTGTAAAGACATTATTTTCACCAACGCTGATGTCACATCCCTCAGAGATGTCTATTCTTCTTCTTTTTTTAAACCCATATTGTGAGAAACGAACTAGATTATCTGAAAGATGCCAGAGGGGGACTAAGCATGAAACAGGAAAGGGGGGGGGGGCGGGTCATCTGATACCTGACAGGGTCACACAGATCAGTGGAGGGGAAATAAGAAGAAACTATCTAAGAATACCCTTTTAACCCCTATATTGACACAAAGGGTCTATAAAGTATTATTATTACCTATACAACTTCATAAGACAACCTTTAATGTCATATAACCATATATTAACACAAAGGGTCAATTCACCTGTCAAACCCTGAGCCTGTTTTTCAGGTCTCAGGCTCGAAAATGACATTCCCAGAACAAATGACCATATCTTCCCTTCTAAAAGGGATAAATTAATAATCTGTTTTCTCAAAGCAATGACACATCTGTGAGTTGGATGTAGAAGTGTCAAAATCAATATAGATGTTTTTATTTTAAAGTAAATTCAGATTGAACACAGTAAAAAGTTAAGATTAGCTAAGGCCTGCGTAAGCAATAAACATGACAGTCATATGCCTATCTCTCTAGGGGCTGTGTCATCATGCCAATCTTAGGAACATAGCTATCATGACTTCAACAATCATGTAGATAAGACGCCTTTTACTTCCTGCTGCTTTATAAAAAGTTCCAGCTTAGCCAAATAAGTTTTCATCATCGTCAAAGGAAAGAGTGTGAAATGTTAATCTGGTAACAGCTGGATTTGTTTGAACTGGGTTTCCATTTACTTTTTTATCTCTTAACCTTCAAAACACACATATCTATGGTGTGGAAAACTCCCACTGCAAAAACAGCCCTTCCAAAAACAAGCACATATTCTTGAATCAAGTCAGATGTTCCTGTATCAAGCAAAACAATCAGCCAATGGGGTGAGCCAAATTTGCTTGGCTAGAATTCGTAAAACTAGAATTAAAATCTAGCTACTGAAAGACCGTAACGGGCCTTGAAACTAGACAAAAACGCTTATTACAAGCAATGATTCCGCATTATTTAAGAAAGAATAACTTAAAATGAGTGTTTTGGTTGAGTTGACTAAGAATGTATTTCTTAAATTAAGATTTATAATTAGCAAAGCAAGCTTACAATAAGAATCATTGGCTTTAAATAGACACAATATATTAGTGACTTTGTCTTAAACTTAGAATGTAAATCTTAAATTAAATTGTTTTACTTTTAGTACTGATAGCGTTCACTAGACTCCTCGTTACGTCGCGAGCTGCGTACATGATTTCAAATACCGCGAAATAATCTGTGACGCGTTTGTGTGTATTGTGTTTGTTTCCCGGGGAAACACTCACAAGAAACACCGGCTGTTGTTGTGCCTGCTGTGACGTTAAGTTGCCGCTTGTAATTGTGCCGTTACAAGCTTCAAAGTTGTATTTATCATCTGAATTTGGCGAAACAAGTTTAATTTTCTAAAAACCAAGACCCTGTTTATTTGAAATCAGATGAAAACAAACTGTCACGGACCCTGTCGTGTGATCTATGATTACTATACGCTTTTCATTCATAATTTCAGCGGGAGGGGGGGGGCGGCGCTGAGGAACAGCAGAGTGGGGTTGACAGGTGTCTGTGTGGACACTCCCCTTATTGTGCGTCAGCAGAGGCTACAAGTGCCTCAGGTTCAAGTTAGACAACTAATGTCTGGTTAGTGTTCATGACTTCATGTTTATGTCATCTTAATGGTTCATCTCAATGAACACACATTTTCCGTGCTTTCCAATAGTTTTATTCCATTGTTAAATAACCTGTTCAATACAAACATGCCACTTGTAAAAATTAAATAACATTTCTGTGAACTGATATTTGTTTAGTGAGCTTATTAGAGGGTGTTCCCTGAAAGATTGTAAAATGTCAATGAAGATGTCAGACTTAGTATATTTGTTAATAATTACATACAACACATGGAATTTGTGTGTGTTCCAAGTGAATCTGCGGCCCCCTGGTGGCCAGTACATACATTACGTGGCCCCCACCACCATCCAAGTTGCCCATCCCTGCTCTAATTAGTGCTGATTTATTGCAAGTAAGGAAGTCGTTGTACATGAGTTTGGGTCTTAATATGCTCTCCTCAATATGGGCCTAATGAGGCAGCAGTACCACAAGAATAGTAATTCTCCCATAATAAAACTTATGAAATATGATCTATTCTTATGAAACAAGACGTGAAACTATAAGTGTTAATTGTGTCTAAATAACAAAACATTTGGTATTTCTATCTAAGAATATGTTTTGAAGCTTAGACATGGAAAATATGGAATATGGAATCATTCATTTATATACTCGTAATATCATGATAAATTACATGAAACACATTTAGTTGTTTCAGCACTCTTTATTTTTGGTTAATCACTTTTGAAACAGGGAAGAATAGCCAACGATGCTCTATGGCAGTAACCAGAACAACATATTTTGCAAATCTATTTGTTTGTTTCTCAGAGAATCAAAGGCTGCATGTAAAGACTTATGGTCGGATACATCTTTACAGTTTTACTGACTGAATTAGCCGAGGGTGTAGGTGTAATGAAGGGAGCCACCTTCTTCAAGATAGCATTCATGCTCATGGGTTCCCAGCTTAATTTGCCGCTGGCAGACTCCAAGCAGGTCATCGAACCCGAAGTCCTGGTCGTAAACCTTAAGCTTCATCACGTCATTCACTCGGGCCTTGAAGTGATTGAAGTCTTCCTCCCACCAGGGGTTTGGGTTGTTGTTGTGAACTGATGTTTCACCCAGCTTGGCAGATCCACAAAAAACCTCGACATAGGCATCCGGCTTTCCCAGAGTGCTTGAATGAAGTTTGCTGGCCCGCAGGTTAAACAGCTTGAGCTGGGCTTCAGCCACTGTCAGAGTGCACAGGACCAAGAGCAGGAGCGGAGAACAGGAGGCCATGGCTGCAGAAGCTGTGGAAGATGAACATGTTAGAAAAATATCACTCGTCACCCGCTTGATCTTCAATATCAGGATACATGTCTTTATTATCCTTGCAAGAATGGAAGTAGTCATCACATACATCAGGTTGCATGGGACAAAAGAGTAACTTTAGTAGAGTCCTTGATATGCTTATATACAAGAGAGGGTGTTACAGTCAACAAGACGGAAGAATACTATTTAGTTAAGTTAAGATTAGCTAAGGCCTGCGTAGGCAATACACATGACAGTCATATGCCTATCTCTCTAGGGGCTGTGTCATCATGCCAATCTTAGGAACATAGCTCTCATGACTTCAACACAGTGTCTCATGAGCGTCATCCATGTAGTCATACATCCGGCTACGTACACAGCTACGTAGGGCCTCTCTTATCATGTGCTACTCTGATATAGAAGGAACATTCAGTATTTTCCCAACAAACATTTAAGTTTGGAAACATATTGCAATGAATAAGCCATTGTGAGGTTTTATGACACACTCGTAGCTCACAATGCTGTTTTAAGAATGAAGCTGGTTTAAAAACGGAATATTTGACTGGTTAATCCATCATTCTGCCATTTTTTCAGTCATTATGGGCATTTTCCTATACTGCTAAAATAGTGTCCATGTGGGGTCACCGACGAATCACTATTAGGCTATATATTTCCTGCTTCATCTTGTTCATGGTAGTTTAGGGAGTTTGTATGGTAACTACTTGGATTCAGTGGGACCATAAAGGGGAGCATAGCACGACTACTTTCTGCTTCCATGTTATGGGCACAAACAATTATAAAATAAATAAATAAATATCATACATTTTTTTTTAATACTTAAACATGTTCAGTACTTATTCGTATTCCATTCCATTAATAGTAAATGGCAGTTTACCTAGAGGACTGTGGTCCCCCCAACACAGAGTGAGTCCTATTTTTATACTTGTGTTACAACTTTGTAAACTCTGGAGCACCGGTGATATGTGCAAACAAGGTGAATGCATAGCCCTGCAAATGAGATGACTTTGACACAAACCTTTACTAGTTGTCTGCCTATGTTAAATCCACTGTAAAGTGTAATCTTTATTCACACTTAATCATTTGTGTTACTCTCAAGTTTACCTTGACACAACGTAACAAAACCCATTCACCATTATGAGGTATTTTTTTAGTATTACTATGAAAAAGTTATCAATAGTTAAATAGTGCACACATGTACAATCATGTAGATAAGACGCCTTTTACTTCCTGCTGCTTTATAAAAAGTTCCAGCTTAGCCAAATAAGTTTTCATCATCGTCAAAGGAAAGAGTGTGAAATGTTAATCTGGTAACAGCTGGATTTGTTTGAACTGGGTTTCCATTTACTTTTTTATCTCTTAACTTCAAAACACACATATCTATGGTGTGGAAAACTCCCACTGCAAAAACAGCCCTTCCAAAAACAAGCAATATTCTTGAATCAAGTCAGATGTTCCTGTATCAAGCAAAACAATCTGCCAATGGGGTGAGCCAAATTTGCTTGGCTAGAATTCGTAAAACTAGAATTAAAATCTAGCTACTGAAAGACCGTAACGGGCCTTGAAACTAGACAAAAACGCTTATTACAAGCAATGATTCCACATTATTTAAGAAAGAATAACTTAAAATGAGTGTTTTGGTTGAGTTGACTAAGAATGTATTTCTTAAATTAAGATTTATAATTAGCAAAGAAAGCTTACAATAAGAATCATTGGCTTTAAATAGACACAATATATTAGTGACTTTGTCTTAAACTTAGAATGTAAATCTTAAATTAAGTTTAAAAATGGTGTATACCACACCACAGTTACTTTACATTACAAGTTACTTGTTAGACGCTTTTATCCAAAGCAACTTACATACTCAATACTGTGGGCAATCCCCACAGGAGCACTTTGGGGTGAAGTGTCTCAGGGACACAACGACATGCTGACTGCAGTGGGGTTTGAACCTGTGCCCCCCTGATCTGAACACTAACCCACTAATCCACTGCGCCACACGCCTCCAGTGGTCTCAATGTGTAAAGTGAATAGACAGCTCTCGACAATGAATAAATATATATGAAATGTAAAATTGGTGTCATTTCATCAGATTCTTAAATTGAGAAGTTGTGTGATGTTTTGTGACAGTATTGAGTATGTAAGTCGCTTTGGATAAAAGCGTCTAACAAGTAACATATCATGTAATGTTTTATTTCTTAAAGTGGACCTATCATGCTATATTTGAAACATCTATTGTGGGGCCATACAAAACATGTCTGTGAAGCTTTTTTTCAAAATCCCAAACAGCACCCATTGTAGCCATGCCTCTTACTGCTCAAACCCCTCTTTTGCAGCCCTGTTAGAGAAACGCGGATTTTGGGTCCTTAGCTTGAAAAAAAAAGAAGAGGAGGCGGAGCTAATGCCTGATCAGAATTCTACCGGAGATAAAGTTAAATTCTGCTGTGATAAAACGCCATCCTGTTCTATACCATCAAGGATTATTTCTGAAACAGTATGGAGCTCAAATGCTTTTTCTCTTGCGGGTTTATCACAAGGTGAGTTCTTTTTTTATTTCCTGCTTTTTAAACACATGTGCTCTCCAGTACAGGTTAGCTCTGAGTGTTAGCGAGGCCTGCTAATGTAAACAAAGACGAGATTACGTCCAAAACACGTCAGGCATTGTTTCTGATGGCAAATTTCTGTGGGTCCGCTACCGATTTGACGTCAGGTCGGATGGAATCTGTATCCGCTCGCTGTACACCCGTTTTTAAAAGATTTGGGTACGGAGGAAAAGAGAGAGGGTTTTATTTTCTGACGCTGCGTGAGTTCCCCGACGCACCGGGGACACATATTTATGTATTTAAGACATCACAAAGTGCATTTTGCATGATAGGTCCCCTTTAAATTAAGAAAAAAAAAATCTGTTCCATGCCGGGAATTTATGCAGACCAATACTTTAACTTGTTACTGGTTAATTCTAGCTCAATATAAGATAGCATTTTTTAATAAGAAAAAGTAAGATATATTTTCTCAAAGTAAGAATACTTTTCTTAAGCAAAACATTCTTAACAACATTATTTGACTTTTTAGACGAAAAATAAGAACTGTTTCCCAGAAACAAGTTTTTTTTACTTTCTTAAAATTCCTTTTTTGCAGTGTGCACTTGTCACCTATTTTCTTGAGAACCTCTGTCCATTTTTAAAAATTAAACTATTAGCTAGCTTATGCCAAAGCCTTCATTGTGTTACAAGTAAGTGTACCTAAAAAGCAATTGTTTTAAGTCTTAATCTTCGAAATCGAATATTAGAGGTGGGTTAAGAGGTGGTAGATGGAGCGATGAGCCATTTCTGATATGCTGTGGCGCAGTGGAGTAGTGCGTTGGTGTTGGGATCAGGGGGGCACAGGTTCAAACCCCACTGCAGTCAGCATGTCGTTGTGTCCCTGAGACACTTCACCCCAAATTGCTCCTGTGGGGATTGCCCACAGTATTGAGTAAGTCGCTTTGGATAAAAGCGTCTAACAAGTGACATGTAATGTAATGATATCACCCAAAATAAATGGCATCCGTTTTGAAATGTTGATTGCAATATTTGTATATTTTTTTTTTCAGACGTTTGTCAGTGTTGGACAGAGAAGGATGAAACCCTCAAACATGTACTTTTACATACATTTTCATATTTGCGATCGCAAAACAGTGACAAACATTAGCAACACATTGAGCAAACATGCCTGTTGTTGAGACCCAAAATAAATGTTTGATAAAATGGGAATACTGCTGCTAGACAAAGAACACATGGTCTCAGATTACTTTGAAGAAATGAAAAGGTAAAGCACAAACGCTGTTCTAAGCAAAATGACAGGAACATTTTAATATTATTATTATTATGAACAGTGCAGTATTACCTGTAGTCCTGATGCTTGTCTCTCTGCACACTGTGTGCTTTTCCTTACGTTTTTAAAGGCCAGCAAATGTCTTATCAGCTTCATCCCGCCCTCCCACCACACATCGACCACAGCACCTGCTACACAACCTGCTGCACAACCTGCTACACAACCTGCTGCACAATCAGCATTTCACAACATGACAGACTTAGTGTTCGGGAATTATTCCCATAGATGTTTACCTTTTGCCCTCTGGCACAGATGACCAACCTTGGCATCTGTTATCTCCCTTAAGGAGGGGGCTGCTTTAGCAATGTTGTTGTTGTTGCCAGTTTATGACCGGGCATCTTTCGGTCAAACATGGTTTATTGGTATGAGGACATATGGAACGCTTCCTGCTCGGGGCTTGATGACCCCAAGGTGTGAAATCTTCGAGGCCATAAGCGTCAACTGCAAGTAATTCAGTGTCCCCAGCTGTTTAGTCTATCTAGTGAAGAATGTTGATTAGCCTCATCCAAATTAGTTAAAACCTCTACGAGAGGACGATTTCTTCAGAATTGATTGTGGCAACTCATCCGTGTGGGTCAGACCGTTGGCTCTCTATGACATGTCTTGTGAATTCTCGGCCGAAGCTCCAAAATAAACCATCAGTGTTTGACATCAAAGCTCCAGCTCTCCTCGTGTCTCTTTGAGTCCTGACTCTCCATTGCTACAGAAGTTCCCCCCACACTTAGAATGTTAGGCCTTGAGCTTTATGGATTGTTTGGCCTATTGGTCCCTTTATCCAATATCTGATGAGAGGACTACAGCACCACAATCCTTTATTCAGATCTAGCAAGAGGGACTTTACCAAAAATGCAGATTCAATTAAAATAATTTAAGCATTCATACATTTAATATGCAAAACCAGTGAGTATACATCAATGCCAGCAACTACTCATTTGTTTAAATTGCTAAATATACAGAAACCTATTGCATTTAACATTAACATTTTATTATTTGTTAAGTCCAAGGAGAGGGTCGTTGTGTTACTCTCTATTAGGGCAGCATAACAATAACCAGCTAAAACAATAACCAGCTAAACAATCAAGTCATACAAGAGTAAAGACAATGGTTTATTAGGGGTCACTACAACAGGTGCACTGACACCTGTCCCATCAAAGGGATTTAGGGGCGGGACTAAGGTTTTATGGGGGGTCATAAATCAATCACTCAACATGTCATAAATACCAAAGTGACGTGGTCTTTCAACTACTTGCTATATTATGTTATTACAAAAACTCAAGTTCTCTGGGATTGAAGCTACAGGATAACATTTCGAAATAAAAATGATATTTTTAATATAATTATTTGTTTTTTTTCCTTCAATGGGCCTTTGTTTTGAAAAGTGATGGATATTTTTTCAGATACAAATAAAACTATTGCACGCCACCCTTTTTTCTGTACACAATAATTTCCTTATAATAATGTCCTTACTATTTCCTAGCAACACTTGTATAGACAGGATTCACAGAGTCAGGCTACAGAATATATAATAATATAATAATCGTAGGAAACATTATATTTCAGTCAGACAACTCACATGTTAATATTATTATTAGAAGCAGCATATAGTTTAAGTTTGGCGTCTAGGCTCGGGCCTCATCACTCCACAGATTTACAAAGAACATTGAGTGATGATTAGATAACTACCCCCGAGCCTACAGGTGGAAGCTGGTGGAAGCGGGGTGGAAGCTGGGGTGGAAGCTGGGGTGGAAGCTGGGTGGAAGCGGGGTGGAAGCTGGGGTGGAAGCTGGGGTGGAAGCTGGGGTGGAAGCTGGGGTGGAAGCTGGGGTGGTGGGGTGGAAGCTGGGGTGGAAGCTGGGGTGGGTGGGGTGGAAGCTGGGGTGGAAGCTGGGGTGGAAGCTGGGGTGGAAGCTGGGGTGGTGGTGGGTGGAAGCTGGGGTGGTGGTGGGGCAGGCGAGCAGCAGCAACATGAACACAGCAGCAGCAGCAGCAATAAAAAAAAAACCTGGCAGCTTAAATAGAGCGGCATGTTTAGGAGAATGCGTTTGGTTGGTTGTAAGAGGGACGAGGCGCGTCACGTGTTAATGTATGATTGGTGCTCAAGTTGACTGCCTGAACTAGCTCTCAGGCTTCGCCCCATATGTGTGTGGTAGTGATGGGAATTCCGGCTCTTTTTAGTGAGCCGGATCATTTGGCTCGGCTCACGAAGAAGAGCCGGCTCTTTCGGCTCCCAAGCGGCTCTTCATTTTACCATATACATATAATTCAATCAAATTTAGCCCTGTTTTGACTCATGATTTATATGTGTAAACATAACTTTAATATAAATGATTTGCTGAGGCCAATTGTTTTCCTTGCATTTACAGACCCTTGTAACTCTCTGATTGTAGAACCACGCTAAACACATAGGCGGCGTGTGACTCAGGTTTGGGAAGGCTAAAGAACTTTTGGTAACACTTTATATTAAGGTACAGACATTCACCATCAACTAGTTGTTAATTAACATGCATATTAGCAGTATATTGGCTCTTTATTATTCATTATAAAACTGTTATTAATGCCTTATTCTACATGACCGTATTCTACAAGTAATAAGCCATTAGTTGAGTCTTTCCTCAATAACCCTCTAATTAGTGCTGATTTATTGCAAGTAAGGAAGTTGTTGTACATGAGTTTGGGTCTTAATATGCTCTCCTCAATATGGGCCTAATGAGGCAGCAGTACCACAAGAATAGTAATTCTCCCATAATAACACTTATGAAATATGATCTATTCTTATGTAACAAGACGTGAAACTATAAGTGTTAATTGTGTCTAAATAACAAAACATTTGGTATTTCTATCTAAGAATATGTTTTGAAGGTTAGACATGGAAAATATGGAATATGGAATCATTCATTTATATAGTCGTAATATCATGATAAATTACATGAAACACATTTCAGTTGTTTCAGCACTCTTTATTTTTTGTTAATCACTTTTGAAACAGGGAAGAATAGCCAACGATGCTCTATGGCAGCAACCAGAACAACATATTTTGCAAATCTATTTGTTTGTTTCTCAGAGCCAGTCTGAGAGAATCAAAGGCTGCATGTAAAGACTTATGGTCGGATACATCTTTACAGTGTTACTGACTGAATTAGCTGAGGGTGTAGGTGTAACGAAGGGTGCCACCTTTTTTAAGAAAGCATTCATGCTCATGGGTTCCCAGCTTAATTTGCCGCTGGCAGACTCCAAGCAGGTCATCGAACCCAATGTCCTGGTCATGAACCTCAAGCCTCATCATGTCATTCTCTTGGGAGTCTAAGTAAGTGAAGTCTTCCTCCCAGGGGTTTCGGTTGTTGCGGCGAACTGATGTTTCACCCAGATTGGCAGATCCACAAAAAACCTCGACATAGGCATCCGGAGTTCCCAGAATGCCTGAATTCAGTCTCCTGGCCCGCAGGTTAAACAGCTTGAGCTGGGCTTCAGCCACTGTCAGAGTGCACAGGACCAAGAGCAGGAGCGGAGAACAGGAGGCCATGGCTGCAGAAGCTGTGGAAGATGAACATGTTAGAAAAATATCACTCGTCACCGGCTTGATCTTCAATATCAGGATACATGTCTTTATATCCTTGCAAGAATGGAAGTAGTCATCACATACATCAGGTTGCATGGACAAAAGAGTAACTTTAGTAGAGTCCTTGATATGCTTATATACAAGAGAGGGTGTTACAGTCAACAAGACGGAAGAATACTGGTGTTTGTTTGAACTGGGTTTCCATTTACTTTTTTATCTCTTAACCTTCAAAACACACATATCTATGGTGTGGAAAACTCCCACTGCAAAAACAGCCCTTCCAAAAACAAGCACCATATTCTTGAATCAAGTCAGATGTTCCTGTATCAAGCAAAACAATCTGCCAATGGGGTGAGCCAAATTTGCTTGGCTAGAATTCGTAAAACTAGAATTAAAATCTAGCTACTGAAAGACCGTAACGGGCCTTGAAACTAGACAAAAATGCTTATTACAAGCAATGATTCCACATTATTTAAGAAAGAATAACTTAAAATGTGTTTTGGTTGAGTTGACTAAGAATGTATTTCTTAAATTAAGATTTATAATTAGCAAAGAAAGCTTACAATAAGAATCATTGGCTTTAAATAACACAATATATTAGTGACTTTGTCTTAAACTTAGAATGTAAATCTTAAATTAAGTTTAAAAATGGTGTATACCACACCACAGTTACTTTACATGACATGTTACTTGTTAGACGCTTTTATCCAAAGCAACTCACATACTCAATACTGTGGGCAATCCCCACAGGAGCACTTTGGGGTGAAGTGTCTTGCCCAGTTAGAGGTGGGGTTAAGAGGTGGTAGATGGAGTGATGAGCCATTTCTGATATCACCCAAAACAAATGGCATCCGTTTTGAAATGTTGATTGCAATATTTTTTTTTTACAGACGTTTGTCAGTGTTGGACAGAGAAGGATGAAACCCTCAAACATGTACTTTTAAATTTGTTTTCATATTTGCTTTGAAAAAAGCACATTCATTTTTAAACAGATATAAAAACGTAATCCTTAATAAAGGGCAAATTGGAGCTTTAATTAATAAAAGAAAACGATTCTTGTTTAAACAAGAAACTGGAATTCAACAACTTCAAATTCTTTACTCATTGTCTTTTAGACTGCTGTGCAGGAGCAAAGTCCTAGGGTAGGAGGAGAGGACATTTCTGCAAACTAGCATTGACTTGCAGACTTACTTGCAGAATAATGAGTTTAAAAACCTTTCTCGGCTGAGACAAGTCAAGGATCAAATGAAGCTCAGCGCAAGTTCAACCAGGAAGACCGTCTTTTCTCATTCATTTACTATTTCTATGTCACTACTCTCTCTCCTCTCAATAAGTGATCGGGGGCGTCACTCCCCAGCTTAACCAATCACTTCGCTCTATTCTCACAAGCCTATCATAGCGCTCCGCTAACCCTTTTAAATCTGCTCTCTCCTCTGACAGCTGTCATTTCAGGTGACTCGACGCAACCCTCCTCCCGCCCTTTTCACCTCCTGTCCCTCTGAATCCAGGGTCAAGCTAAGCCCCTCCCCTTCAGACCGAACCCAACTATCCATTCACCACCACCAGGGTCAAGCTAAGCCCCTCCCCTTCACACCGACCCCAACTATCCATTCACCACCACCAGGGTCAAGCTAAGCCACTCCCCTTCAGACCGACCCCAACTATCCATTCACCATCACCAGGGTCAAGCTAAGCCCCTCCCCTTCAGACCGACCACAACTATCCATTCACCACCACCAGGGTCAAGCTAAGCCACTCCCCTTCAGACCGACCCCAACTATCCATTCACCATCACCAGGGTCAAGCTAAGCCACTCCCACTCAGACCGAACTCAACTATCCATTCACCACCACCAGGGTCAAGCTAAGCCCCTCCCCTTCAGACCGAACCCAACAATCCATTCACCACCACTAGGGTGAAGCTAAGCCCCTCCCCTTCAGACCGACCCCAACTATCCATTCACCACCACCAGTGTCATTGCCCAGGTATAAGAGTCAATTTTTAAGTTTGAGAAAAGGAGATAAATGTAATTAAATGATAGTAAAGAAATTCCTTTCAAACTACTAATGATTTATTTAGCAGGTGTATACACCATTGCAATTGACCTTAATGGTTCAAGTCATCTTTTTTCCTATAAACTATTTAATGTCTTGTTGCTTTTACAGTATCTTTAAAACTGTTATTAAGAGAAGATTCTATACAAACATGTTATCAGCTCACGATGTTAGCTAGCATCCAGATGTTTGCATTGCAATTCAAGCTTCAGCTTCTCCTGACATGTGCAACACGTGATCGCAAAACAGTGACAAACATTAGCAACACATTGAGCGAACATGCCTGTTGTTGAGACCCAAAATAAATGTTTGATAAAATGGGAATACTGCTGCTAGACAAAGAACACATGGTCTCAGATTACTTTGAAGAAATGAAAAGGTAAAGCACAAACGCTGTTCTAAGCAAAATGACAGGAACATTTTAATAATATTATTATTATTATTATTATGAACAGTGCAGTATTACCTGTAGTCCTGATGCTTGTCTCTCTGCACACTGTGTGCTTTTCCTTACGTTTTTAAAGGCCAGCA
This sequence comes from Dissostichus eleginoides, assembly GCA_031216635.1. Taxonomy (NCBI): domain Eukaryota; kingdom Metazoa; phylum Chordata; class Actinopteri; order Perciformes; family Nototheniidae; genus Dissostichus; species Dissostichus eleginoides. Next base: position 2,412,056 of record CM062282.1, on the reverse strand, counting down.
AACGTCTTATCAGCTTCATCCCGCCCTCCCACCACACATCGACCACAGCACCTGCTACACAACCTGCTACACAACCTGCTGCACAACCTGCTACACAACCTGCTACACAACCTGCTACACAACCTGCTGCACAACCTGCTACACAACCTGCTACACAATTAGCATTTTACAACATGACAGACTTAGAATGTTAGGCCTTGAGCTTTATGGATTGTTTGGCCTATTGGTCCCTTTATCCAATATCTGATGAGAGGACTACAGCACCACAATCCTTTATTCAGATCTAGCAAGAGGGACTTTAACAAAAATGCAGATTCAATTAAAATAATTTAAGCATTCATACATTTAATATGCAAAACCAGTGAGTATACATCACAAGTATACAAGTTAAATGTAGTTTTATACAATGATTATATTTTTCAATTTGTGTGGATGGTGTTAACAAAATAATGCTTTTCCTTCATGTTTTTATTTGCAGGTAAAAAGAGGCAATCAAATAATCTGCTGCAGACTGCTCAGCATGTATGATAGAAAAGAGAATAGTCACACTAAGTCAGTTAGTGCTAATCTTCAGAGTGTAAAAGTAACACTGGACATAATGTTACATTTTTAGAGTTAAATCAATTCTTGTCAGAATTATTATGTCACACTACATCATACTGAGAAGTGTTAATCAAGTTTCACAATATGATGTAAAAACTCATAGATTTGAGGCTAACACCACAGCAGCACGAGAAAATGTGGCAAAGCACATCTGCCAACAGTGTGGGAGCAACCCAGCTGCTGCTTGTGATGTAAGCGTGCACACCAGACATGTCCTTCACAACAGAGATACCAGACAGCCTTCAACAACTTGTTTTGCAGGAAGATAAGTGTCCAAAACAAAATGTATTTCTTTCTTGGACTTCATCATTAGTTGACAAATATAACAATGCCTTTTTGGCTCTTATTTTTCCATCTTGCATTTTGTGTATACTCAATGTTATTCAGCTTTCTGACGACCCTCAGTGAGTCTTTAGCAATATACTTCAAAGACCCTCAGTGAGTCTTTAGCAATATACTTCAGAGACCCTCAGTGAGTCTTTAGCAATATACTTCAGAGACCCTCAGTGAGTCTTTAGCAATATACTTCAGAGACCCTCAGTGAGTCTTTAGCAATATACTTCAAAGACCCTCAGTGAGTCTTTAGCAATATACTTCAGAGACCCTCAGTGAGTCTTTAGCAATATACTTCAGAGACCCTCAGTGAGTCTTTAGCAATATACTTCAAAGACCCTCAGTGAGTCTTTAGCAATATACTTCAGAGACCCTCAGTGAGTCTTTAGCAATATACTTCAGAGACCCTCAGTGAGTCTTTAGCAATATACTTCAGAGCTATTGAGCCTTTTTCCCCCCTTTGTTTTTAAGTGAAGCCCTAGTGGTTAGATACATCTTCACATCACAATGTAAGATTTCCAAGTTAATACAAATGATCTTAATTCACATTTATGATATGTGTTGCCTCTAGAAATGCCTGAGAAAATCTATAGCTGAGTCATTGAGGGCCAACCCACACTGTAAAAAAAAAAGTTTTTTTACAGTTTTTCCCCCAAAAATGTAACAGGTTTTTTATTGTATTTCATAATTACAGGAAATCATATTAAAACTAGAGAATGCAATTCCTGAAGAAATTGCTAGTGGGAATGCTTTATGCTGAAACGCTGACGCTGAATTGCTATGCTGAAATGTAATGTGTAAGGAGAAAGTGAAGAATTTAGATTGAAATGATACATGAACACTGGGGGCTTGAATGTGTGATGAGAGAAGAAAAGAAAGTAAAAAGGCTTGGAAAAGCAGCAGAATATTTGAACTGCAAACTATTGAACTAACTTGATGGCGAATGATCTGTCGCCATGGCAACGGTATTTGATGACACCCCATAATACGCTTAGATATGTTGCTGGCTGCATCGTTACCAAACCTGTTTAGTTTTGGGCTGTTTGGAGCATTTTCACTGAATGGCGAGCATTGTGTTGCCATGGCAACGGCATTTGAAGAAATCTCAAAACTGTCTCGTAGATGTCTTCACGGCTGGACTGTTAGCACACATGTGAAGTTTTAGCACTTTTTGACAATTTTCATAGGAGTTATAGCAATATCGTGTTTTATTGCAAGGGATACGTTGCCATGGCAACAGCTTTTGAGGAAAACTCACTAATGGCACATAGACATGTTGAGGGCTGGACCATTAACGGCCCGTCCACACAGCGGCGTGCGTTGAAGCTTCAACGCTTCTGCCCATTCACTTTGAATGGGGTGACGTCACGCTTTGCCGAACTGCATTGTGGGAGCGAAGCGTAGCTTTGCTCGCGTTGCTCGCTGCAAAAGTTGAGCAATGTTCAACTTTTGAAGCTTCGGCGGAAGCGTCAGCCAATCGAATCATATGCCAGTACAAGCTCTAGCCAATCAAACCGCGTGCTTGTGTGTCCGGGGTGGGAGATTCATGTGATTGGTTGTTGGTCGAGTTTCAGCCCCCCCCGCCGGCAAGCTTCAACGCACGCCGCTGTGTGGACGGGCCGTAACTGTCATCTGAAGTCTGGTGGTGTTTTGACCATTTTCATATAAGTTACGACAACATCGTGTTTTTTGGCGAGGGATGCGTTTCCATGGAAACAGCCTATGGTGAGATCTCAGATTTGGCATAGAGCTGTTGAGGCATGGACCGGTGATATACATGCGAAGTTTGGGGGACGACCGGACCGTGTCCATTGGAGTTACAGCAACATCGTGTTTCATGGCGAGGGATGCGTTTCCATGGCAACAGCCTATGGTGAGATCTCAGATTTGGCGTAGAGCTGTTGAGGGCACGACCATTAACCATTATCTGAAGTCTGCTGCTGTTTTATGGCGAGGGATACGCATCCCTCGCCATAAAACAGCAGCAGACTTCAGATGATAGTAATGCCATAGTAACACCACATTACGTAACATCAGATTTGACGTAGAGCTGTGTTAACCATTATCTGAAGTCTGCTGCTCTGAGCATGTCAGTTGGAGTTATGACATCATCGTGTTCCATGACACAGGTGTTTATATTTGAGCTAACGACGTGTCCAGAGATCAAAGGTTTCCATGGTGATGTGCAGTAATCAGTGAGAGGAGAGCATTTCCATTGTTCTGAATGAGAGATAAACCTCTTACATGTGAACGTTTTGTTGAAGAACCGTAACAGATATCGATGAAATTTCAAAGCGTGAAGCATCTCAAGGACCTTGAGCATCTGAAGTGTGCTTTTTGTGTACTTTCGGGTTAATAATGTGGCCTTTTTGGCAGATTAACTAAAGGTGTGCGGCTGCTGCTGTGAGGAAAGATGAGCCTGAATGTGCAATGGGCCTTTAATGGAGACATGTTGAAAGTTTTTGTCACTTCATGCCCTCAAGAGGCATTTTGTTTAATTATTTTGCTTAATTTTTTTTTTTTTTTTCAAGCTACGAGATGTTTTCCTACGTTTCTCATGAAAAATGATGTCTCAGGAATGTAGGGTTTGGGAATTATGGCAGGTTTAAAAAAACAATATGAAGGCGAATTTAAATCTGTCCTCCACTCTAGCTGTGACATCACGCACTCCAAAATCTGAAGAAGGCCTCTTTACCAAGGTCTGAACAATGTTTAATATCTCTAAAAGTAAGAATCAGATTTAAAAGTTGTGTTACACGAATAATGTCAGAAAGATGTGTAACATTTTAAAGTTGGAATGAGGTTTCTGAGTGAAAGTATGAAGGAGCAGTTAGCAGTTGAAGAAGGAGCAGTTAGCAGTTGAAGTTGCATGAAGATTGTTGAAGTCTGAAGAGTTTCTCCCTTGACTTCCATGTTAAAAATGTGATGTATTATGGGATGTATCTCTGGAATTATGAAAGTTATGAATGAGAAAAGTAATAGCCATCGATTCCCGACCGAGCTGAACGTTTTGATGTTTGAACGGAGTTTCTGCGATGTGGAATGTGGGAGAAGAAGAGCAGCAATATAACCCAGCGGAATAATAATAAAGAATTTCGTGCGTAGCATAACAAGGAGTGGGAATCCTGTGTCAGCGTTCCCACTAAATTACAAGAATAAAGGGTTTATTGAAATGTGTCATGTATTTTAACAAAAACAAACTGTAGAAATGGATGTGTGAATGTGGGTTATATAGGAGACATTTGTCTATGCCATCATAAATCTATAAACTAGCTCATAGCTGTCAGCATTCACTGCAGGCCAACCTAATGTGACCATTCACTTATGATGATGATGATGAAGAAGATGATGATGATGATGATGATGAAGAAGAAGAAGAAGAAGAAGAAGAAGAAGAAGAAGAAGAAGAAGAAGAAGAAGAAGAAGAAGAAGAAGACTTTTGCAAAAACACTTTATTTACATACTGACAATTAAACATATATTTCAAATAAAGTGCTTCATTGTGCAAGAAAAACATTTCACTTAAAATACATTACTATAAAACCTATGTCATAAAAACTTGTGCAAAGTGCAAATCCTCATTAACAACGGAACAACAATATCATTATAGCACCAACGCTGTTTAAAAGCGTCCAAATCCCCAATGTGCTTATAAAAACGATGCTCCAGCCAGAGTCTGGCTCCGATGTTACACAGCCAGATCGCTTTTGCCTCTTCCCCTTTCTTATTTTCAACCCTGTTTCTCCTGCTTAAATAAATGGCCATTTTTGCTTCGCCAGAGAGGAAATTTAGGAGCTGCCACTTTTCTTTATTTGTCTTTTTATATGGAGCCCCCATGATAAAAACACTCTCGGTAAAAGCTATACTAAAAAGACTTAAAAACAATGTTAAAAGAGAGAAGAAACCCGTGAGTCTCTTGCACTCTGTAAAAACATGGAAAACAGTCTCTCTAAAACCACAAAATGGACACTTGTTAAAAACAGCAGGATTAATAATGGAGATAAAAGAATTACAGGCGATGGCACCGTGTCAAATTCTCCACTGGAGGTCGGCAGTACGTTTTTTTAATGGGAGGTTTGTATAGAACCCTCCACTGTGGGCCTGGTCCGCTTCCTGCACCCAGTCTGGTGCTCCACACAGTGGAGGCCCTGTCCTTCAGCACATTTTTGTTGGTCGTCTTTACAATGTTCATGTATGCGACCTTGAGCAGGGGGCCGGCCAGCTCTCCGAGCCCTGGGCTCAGGTAGATCTCCGGGAAGGGGTCTGCTGGGTCCGGCTTGGCTCTTCCCTGTCCGTAGCTCCTTAACAGTCTTTTATCATCAGGGCAGAGGATCTGGCTCCAGAGTTGTAGGATCCTCTCGGCCACCCGGACAGAGTGCAGACCCAGCAGAGAGCCCAGGGCCCGGGCATCGCTCAGCTCCGGCCCCACTGCATCCACCAACTGCTGAAGGCACAGGGTCTTGGATCGGCACAGCGCCACCGTCAGGCCGGGTGTTTCGCTGCTGCCGACGTCCAACCTGGCTTTGTGAATCAGAGGTTCTTTCAACAACCAGTACAGAGAGTCAGTCTTTGGACACCTTTTGTGGTTAAAAAGGGCCCAAGATTTAAAAACACCCTGATAAAAAGGAGGCAACCCATTTAATTTTAAAAAGTTTAAATCAGTTAAAAACAGAGCAGCATCCAGCCCCAGGTTACTCACGCGTCGGAGAATGCAGCTGCTCACATCTCTTCACACCAGATCAGCCGGGCCGGTCAGATACCTCTGTAAAAACTGTATCCTAAAAGTGGCTGTTCGGCTGGCCAGGTGGATAAGGCCCTGTCCCCCCTCCTCTCTAGATAAAAACAGCACCCCCTGTGGCACCCAGTGTAGGCCCTCCCAAAAAAAATCCACCAATCTTTTTTGTATTTGGCTAGTAAGCCTGAGGGAGGGTCTACACAGGTAAGGCGGTGCCACAGTTGGGATGCCACAAGGTTGTTTAAAACCAACACTCTACCTTTAAAAGACATCTGAGGGAGCAGCCACTTCCACTTGGAGAGCTTTCCTCTATCTTCCCTATGACGTCCTCCCAGTTCTTCAGGACTATATTTGTATTCCCAAGAACACCCCCAGGTACTTTATTCCATCTTTTTTCCAGACCATGTTCTGGGGAAGAACTGGGAGACCGCCACTCCACTCACCGACAGCGAGGGCCTCACTTTTCTTCCAATTCACCCTCGCTGCCGATGCTGAACTAAACTCCCTCACGATGTTAACTAAAATGTCTATATCTTTTGGTCTCTAATAAAAACAATGATATCATCTGCATACGCTGATAAAACCATGTTTCCATTAAAACCAGGTAAAAACAGCCCTTGCAGTTTGGAGCGTATTTTGTTGAGGAGGGGTTCCAGGGAGAGTGCATAGAGCATGCCAGACAGAGCACAGCCCTGCCGGACCCCTCTACACACTCTAAAAGGAGCACACAACCCACCGTTGAACTTCAGCACACTCTCAATCTTATTGTACAACACCTTGATCTTGGCTATGAAACCAGCGCTGAACCCAAACTTCTCCATTACTTTCCAGAGGAAGCTGTGCTCAACGCGGTCGAAAGCCTTTTCCTGATCTAGAGAAATCAGACCAGTATTAATGCCCAATGAGCTGGAGACCTCCAAAACATCTCGAATTAGGTGGACATTGTCCACCATGGACCTGCCGGGCACACAGTAGGTCTGGTCCCGGTGGATGACCTGCTCCACAGCCCTCCCCAGCCTGGTGGCCAAAGCCTTGGACAGAAGTTTGTAATCCACACACAGCAGAGACACAGGGCGCCAGTTTTTGATGTCCTGCAGGTTTCCTTTTTTTGGTAACAGCGTGATCACCGCTCTCCTGCAGGACATCGGCATAGAGCCAGAGGCCAGACTTTCATTAAAAACGTCTAAAAGGTCATGTGACAAGACGTCCCAGTAGGCTTCGTAAAACTCTACGGAGAGGCCATCGATACCAGGAGCCCGCCGTCCCTGCATGCCTTGCAGGGCGGTCTGCAGCTCCTGGATCGTTAACGGCCCTTCGAGCTGTGAGTTGGTCTCCTCGGAGACCTGAGGTAGTTCGGCACAGAACCCCTCGGACAGAGTTTCCCCCTCCTCATACTCGCTTGTGTAGAGGGTGGAATAAAAACTCACAGCTCGCCTCCTGATCTGGCTTGGCTCTGTTATTTCCTGCCCTGTGTCTGACAGCAGTGAGTGGATCACTCGCCTCTGCCCATTCTTTTTTTCCAGGCCGAAGAAGAAACTAGTCGGAGCATCCATCTCATTAGTGTTGAGAAACCGGGACCTGACCAGTGCACCCTGAACTTTAACGTCCAGCAGGTTGGCTAAAGCCATTTTTTTCTCTTTGAGGATTTCAATATATCCTCGATCTCCTGTGGTCCCACTTATTGTTTCTAGTTCCACTATATCACTCTCCAGGTCTTTCATAGATCTAATGATGTCTTGTGTGACATTGAGGGTGTGCTGTTGGCAGAGCAATCTTATCTCAGTCTTACCATGGTCCCACCACTGCCTAAGACTGCTAAAATCTCCCTTCCTCTGCCTAAAAACACTCCAGAAATAAATAAGGGCCTCTTTAAAATGTTTATCAAAATAAAAAATCCTCCGTGGCACAACCGTTTAAAACATCACTAACTTTGAGTAAAAGCAGCTTCCTCTCTGCACCGTTTGTTGGAGCATACACATTTATAAAAACAACTGTAAAAAGGTCAAACCGTGCTTTTATTAAAAGCAACCTCCCCTTGATAAAATGCTCGACCTCCAGTGAGACAGGATTAAAAGACTTGGAGAGGAGGAAGCCCACCCCCCCACTCAGAGAGGTGTTGTGGCTTAAAATGACTTCCCCCTCCCACTCCTCTTTCCAGTCCGTCTCATTAAAAACGTCGCTGTGCGTCTCTTGTAAAAAGAGGACATCGACATGTTTGATTTTTTGCAGTCTGATAAATAAGTGCCCTCTTTCTTTCCTCTCTGGCTCCATTTAAACTTCCCACTCTAAAAGCATCCACTGCGAGTCAGATATTAAAAGCAAAACTAAAACAAATAAATTAAACACACATTGAGGTTTTTAAAATCACCGCTGCCCATTTGCTTCCTTACTTTAGTTACAATTCTTTTTAATCTATAAACTTCCAGCTCATCCAAGACAGACTGCTCTTTCCTGTTCATGTGGAGTCGAGGCACAAAAAACGGCCAAATCTGGGAAATATTCTTCTATTATTACGTTATGTTGGTTTTTTTCTGCACCAGGTAATTTTTTATCATTTCAGCTGAGTACATTTTTTTTTGTTGACTACTGCTCAAAAAACCTGGCACATCGCTGCTGTCAGACACACAATCATCCCAACTATCATCCGCCTGTCCTTGCTCTCTTCCTTCCTTTCCCTCACTCCCTACTTTACTGCTTTTTGCAACGGTTGATGCATCTTTTTTATTTCTCCTGCGTTTAATAGCAGTCTTTTTTTTATTTACCATTTCTGCTGCCACCTCCTCTTCCTCCATCTCAGCAACCTCCACCCGCTCACCCCATGTTTTCTCCTCCTCTCCTGTTTTTTCCATATGTGTTTCACTATCCATATCCTCCTCCTGTGTTTTACTGACTTCACCTGTCTCTACATTTTCCTTTGCCAAATCACCTTGTGGTTCATTGATTATTTCAGGGTTTTTTTCACCATTTGTATTTGTTTTTTTATCTTTTTTTCTCCCATCCCCTTTTTCTTCTGCTTCACACAAAACCACCACCTCATTTTCCTGAACGTAATCACCCACACCCTGCGCAACACCACCGCACCGCAAGCCGGGCACAGTAGCAGAACCGCGCTGTGTAGCGCGCCCCCGCCCGCTCCGCGTCCAAGACGTCACATCGCGCGCCACCGCCGACTGCTCAGGAGCAGCGTTGCTGTCAACAGCAGCGGCCGCCTCCGGAGGGGAGCTCCCCACCACTGCAGCGGCCGCGTGAGCGGCCGCTGCAGCGCGTCATCCGGACCAGGCGGAGCCGTATCCCCGCGCCTCGGACAGGCATTCACGGTGTGCCCCTCCTCCCCGCAACCAAAGCACTTCATAACTGATGACGTTGCAAAAATCACATAGTCATAATCATCTACTTTAACGTAAAAACGGAGGTTAAGCTCCGCATTCCGATTGTTCAGTATCATATAAACTTGTCTGCGGTGAGACACTACGTGTTTCAGTAACTGAGACTTACATCCAGACAGCATCTTTTTCACTGGAGAAACAAGTTTCCCGTGTCTGGACAGTTCCCTACTGAGGAACTCATCAGTTATGAAGGGAGGGACATTGGAAAGTACAACTTTGGATGCGGGCAGCATCAGCGGCTGTACCTGTACAAACATTTCTCTCACCGTGATGCCTGTCTCGATGACGCGATTCACCTTCTCCACCTTATCCAAAAAGATCACCACCGCGCTGTTCATCCGCGCCAGGGACTTAATGCTGCTGTGCCCGACCTTCTCCCCCACAGCCAGCCCGATCTCCTCCACAGTGCATGGGAAGCCGGCCGAGATTTTAATGCCGTGCTTCCGCGTGAGTTTGGCAAACTCCCCATTTACCATGGCGTCAGACGCCGGCCGGCGAGACACCGGCAGGAGAAGCCCACAAAACACCCCACAAACACCACCAAAAAGCACGAAAGTAAAGCAAATCAAACCACCACCGATAAACTATATTAACTTAACACCCATTACACAAAAATAAACTGAAAATATAACACAAAAGTATCGCTCTTCTCTTTCTCTCACACTCCAAAAACTCCCAGCATGCACCAGGAAGAAGAAGAAGAAGAAGAAGAAGATTTATAAACAGTAGAAACAACAAGTAAGTTTAATTTTTTAAGATTACTTTGAAACATTCTCAACTGAAAATATAACAGAAATTTCACATTTTCACATTTTCAATTTGAAGGAGCAGTGTGCAGCATTTAGTACGTCTAACAATGGGGATGTAGGTTCCAACCAATGGATAACTTGTTCACTCACCCTCCTATCCCAAGTTTGTAGGAGAATGTATATTGGCTGCAAAAGACTTGAGGCCCAATGATGTTTCCTCTGCCCATTCTGCGCTACTGTAGATGTGGCAGTGCAACCTAGAGGACAAAAAGACAAGAATTAGTCAACCATAATGATGATGTTATTATCAGCAGCTGCCAATAGATCCCCTAAATCAGGTATGATGGACCTTTGAAGCAGGGTTGGAAACTTAAACACACACACACACTATTGATTGTAAAACAGTTCTTGACAGCATCCCAAGGGCATTGATCCCAAACCCCTTCCAGAACACCAACTTTCTAATACCTTAGAAACTACAACTAGGCGTTGGCACGAATGCAATGCTTCAGCTTCCTACAACTTTAAAGCTGTGTGGATGTGGCTCTATGAAGTCGTTCATATTTTTCTCATTAATTTCATAAGTCTAGAAGGGGGGAACATAGTCTAACAACAGTTAGCTTTTGTTAATGTTACCTCGAGCCAAACGTGTGAGACTTGTTTCTGAAATCCCTTTCTCTTAAAGTGAATACGTTAAAAAAAAAACAATGGAGCTTACCCTAAAACTAACCACTGGATTGCTTGTCTAACATGACCTAGTCCATAAATGTGGTAAGGGTGGGAACAATCAAACGCACCCTCCCAGGCACTGCGTGTTAGCGAAGTACAACTGGGATTTCGAAGAGGAAGATATGCTTGGTAAACTCTTAATAAAAAAAGCAAAAGTAACAAATTGAGCACTTGAGTTTCTATTAGCAGCGCCTAGCTACAGCTGCGGAGCTTCGGTCAATAACAGTCTATTTCCTTCAAATGGTACATATCGCTGAATCTATATTTTCCTCTTCAGTTGATGAAATCTGCATTATGTCCTTGTCAATTGTAAATGTATTTGACAATCAAATATTACTACAATAAGATTTGAGCATTTTGTAATCCAGTGAGGAAATTCAATACCAGATAATATTGATTGATTAAACAACACTAAATAAAATGTTAGTGTTTTCTTCAAACTCAGACTCTCTGCTGCGGCTGTACCTTAAAACACAAAACAATTGTCTGATGATCTTTGTTGAACAAGGTCTGATTGTTCTGTACATGTACAATGTGGGGTATTTTTAAATACTTTACTAAACCACATTCAATATTATGTTAGACACAAGAGGGGTTTCCGCCGCAGGTTTATATGTACGTAATCTGCGCGACTTGCGCGTCCACATCTCCACGTGCAGTGCTGCATAAACATGGCTGAGTCAGCGATAACTTTCGAGGGGTGGAGGTCTGCCCATTATTTTGAGTTCGTCTGAAGAATAGACAGGAATGTGACGGTGAGGTGCAAACTGTGTCCAGGCCAGCAGCTGTTATCCACTGCTGCAAACACCACGTCAAACCTCAACAAACACCTGCAAAGAACACATGCTAAGGTGAAGCTAATAGCTAAGGACCGCCGAACCCAGAGTGAGGATGTTGTGAGTGCGCCGACTCCGAAGCAGCAACAATTAGAATTTGGAGGACCGGTAACCAAAGCAGAGATGGACAGGCTATAGCATCCTTCATAGTAGAGGACATGTTGCCCATTTGCACAGTGGAATCACCATCGACTGTTAGCTTGTTGTGGTAGGCTGGCAGCCTATTTTATTAAAGAGCATATACAAAGAAAGACTTGTGTTATCTCTTCCTTATTGCAATAGTAATTGGGGTGCAAGTGGAGTCTCGCAGAGGCAAAACTGTGGCGCGCTTACACTGTAGGTGCGCCGCAGTCTGCGTGATCTGCCTGTAGGGAGGGGCGGCCCTGCGAGTAAAGGAAGGAGTAAAGGAAGGAGTAAAGGAAGGAGTAAAGGAACGAGTAAAGGAACGAGTAAAGGAAGGAGTTACTTTATGTAGAGAGTAACGAAGTAGTGTAATATATTACATTTTTTTAGTAACGACCCCATCTCTGGTCCTATATACATGTTGCACTGTTGGAGGAGTGACTTCAGTCTTTCGCTGACATGTCTACACTGAAGCTAATGTACAAATGACAATAAAGCCTTGAATCTTGAATTGACGGTATTTTTTAAAATAGCAACAGTAATCTTCTGTCTTTAAGCTTTGTTTATCATTTAAAAAGGTGTATGACTCTATTCAAACAATTAATATCTGTTAAAAGAAAAAGATTTCATGGGATTATAAAAACATTTCTTGTAAAATTACAGATTTTTTTGGCAAAAGATGTGATAGTTAATGTAAGGCTGTTGCAAAGTGAAATGACGATCTTTTCTTTGTGTTTTACTTGTAAATGGTCTTAGAGATATACGGTACTTTTTTGTAACAATAAAAGTAATTTTCCGTATTTTAGCTTTTCTTTAAGAGAATTATTCTGTTTTCTAGAGGTGTATGACTCTATTCTAACAATTAATAT
>CM062282.1:2377193-2394693 GCA_031216635.1 Dissostichus eleginoides | reverse complement strand
TCTCTTCTACATCAACATGTGTCCCCTCTTCTTCCATGTCTCTTCTACATCAACATGTGTCCCCTTCTCCATGTCTCTTCTACATCAACATGTGTCCCCTCCTCTTCTCCATGTCTCTTCTACATCAACATGTGTCCCCTCTTCTCCATGTCTCTTCTACATCAACATGTGTCCCCTTCTCCATTCTCTTCTCTACACATCAACATGTGTCCCCTCTTCTCATGTCTCTTCTACATCAACATGTGTCCCCTCTTCTTCATGTCTCTTCTACATCAACATGTGTCCCCTCTTCTTCATGTCTCTTCTACATCAACATGTGTCCCCTCTTCTTCATGTTCTTCTACATCAACATGTGTCCCCTCTTGTAAGAGACTCTGAAAGTTTCAGGAACAAAGATTCTCTCTCTTTTTCTCCTGATCCATTCTATAAAAACCTGTCTGAAAATGAGCTGATCAGATTTTGGCCACTTGATGATGTCATAACGATGTTTTGTCTTGTGTAACCATTAGCCAATCAGCAACCAAGGTAACCCCCCCCCCCCCCCTTATCACCTGAATCTCCTCCTAGAGCACCATTGAGTTCTTTGTAACCAAATGTCTCTCAGAGGGGCGTGGGGAGGGGCTCCTTATTTTCATCTGAAGTAACAGACAGAGAATCAGCACTTTGGAAACAGGGCTGAAACAGAGGGGATTATGGGATACTGCAATGATCTGTTTGGTGTTTCAGCCAATCAGAGACAGGCTCTGGATATATCTGAGACCTGTGATATACTGATGAAGAAGAGGATCATGAGTGAAAGTACTCTAGACTCCTGTAAAGTGTTTTTGTCTCTGTTGAGGCTGTGGTGCTGTCCGTGGTCCTGAAACCAGAGGCGAGCCTAACTAAGAGGTTTACTTCACTCTGAGACTTCAGATCATAAATGGAAACTCATCAAATGTATAACAGGGAGATCAAAATCCTCTATTTGTTGAGTATTACATCGAAATATAAAAATAATAATAAAAATAATAATAATTTTCCTCAGTTGAAAAACTTCCAATTATTCTAAAAGTCTCACTCTGATCTATTAGTGATTTCATCTATTAGTTTTCCCTTTCACCTTTCACCCCCCCCCCCCCCCCCCCCGCCCCTTTAATTGGTTCAACCCATGACATCATCGATGATGTCACACAAAATCAGGAAGTGTTTGGTTTTCCCCTCCCATAGAGACAGAGCAGAGTCTGGTGAGTCAGAACACAGAAAACTCAAATTAGCCTAAAGAATCTCTAGTTGTTTTACTTTGGAAGAGCTGCTAGTACTGATGTTCTTACTTTGGAAGAGCTGATAGTACTGATGTTCTGACTTTGGAAGAGCTGCTAGTACTGATGTTCTTACTCTACGTGATTCTGTGGCTTTTTGTGGTCGTTTTCAGTCCAATTTAGCTTTAATGTTGGTCTTAGGTCAATTTGCGTCTCTTTGAAAGTGTTTTGTGTCTCTATGCAGACATTTTGAGTCTCTTGGGAGTCATTTTACGCCTGTTTTTGTTAATTTTGGGTCCTTATTTGGGACTTTACATCTCTTGTTGTTGGTAATGGTCAATTTTGGGAATTTACATTGCTTTTCACTCAGAAATGTGTTCATTTCAGACCACATTTGATCTGTTTTTAGTCCTTTTTTACGTCACATTTTGCTCATCAACATCTCCTTTTGGGTTAGGGTTAGTGTTTCTGGTCCTTTCATATGTCTTTTTGGCCATTAATGTCTCTTTTGTTAATTTCACACACATTTCTTGTCATTTTATGTCTCTTTGGTTTTTTAACATCGTTGTTTTACATCTCTTTTTGTTGTTCATCTCTATTTGGCTGTTTTGTCACATTTCTGGTCATATGTCTATTTTTGGTCATTTTTCTGTCGCTTTCTAATGTTTTTCTTCTTCTTGTAGTTCATTTGTGTTCCATGGTTACTCTATACATGTCTCAAAGTGGGATTTTGGCCCAGAAAAGTCACAATAGACCCAAGTATGTTAACCACCGCACATTGAAATCGACCCGTCGTTTCCTTGGCGGATAAAGCATTGATTAGACTTAGTTTTAAAAAAAGCAGTTTGTATATTTTGTCCTCTGAGTGAGCGGATGTGAGCATTCAATTGTTTTTTGTCTGAGAGTTAAAGCCGTGGTGTTTCTCTGGTGGAGATAAAGAAGGTTAGGGGTCCCAGAGAGGTTCCTCTCTAACAGACGTCCTACATGTACATATCCTGTATTTATAGTTCATTTAGTCACATCTATTGCAATGCTCTCTGACTTTATGTTGGTTTTTTATATATTTATCTTAATCTCTACATATATTTTATTTTGTGTTGTTGCAGGTGTGTGTGTGTGTGTGTGTGTGTGTGTGTGTTTACTGTATCTCTGTGTTGTTGCAGGTGTGTGTGTGTGTGTGTGTTTACTGTATCTCTGTGTTGTTGTAGGTGTGTGTGTGTGTGTGTGTGTTTACTGTATCTCTGTGTTGTTGTAGGTGTGTGTGTGTTTACTGTATCTCTTTGTTGTTGCAGGTGTGTGTGTGTGTGACCCCGCCCCCCCCGGCTGGGCGGAGCCTCTGGACTGTGTGCGGGCCTCGGAGCTGTGCAACCAGAAGCCCCAGTGCAGCTCTCAGTTCCGCATCATGCGCCAGTGCCTGTCGGGGGGGGGCCGCGAGCGCAGCACCATGCTGGCGTCCAGAGAGTGCCGCGGGGCGCTGGAGGTTCTGAGGGACTCCACGCTGTATGACTGTCGCTGCAAGAGGGGCATGAAGAAGGAGCTGCAGTGCCTTCAGAACTACTGGAGCATCCACATGGGGCTCACAGAGGGTAAGCTGACGTGCTAGCGTGCTAACCAGCTAATGTGCTACATACATTTTATTTTATATTTTATAAAAATTGTTGTCTCTTTCTATATATATTTTATTTTACATTTTATTTTACCTTTCTTACTGTCCTAATGTGCACAGTGTAGTGACTGCTTTTTCGTCTTTTGTTTTCTTAGTTGTGTTCTCTGTATTTTATATGTTTGTGTTATGTGTAACGTTGCTGCCTTCTTGGCCAGGTCAGCATTGAAAATGACATTTTATCTCAATGCTTTTATCTGGTTAAATAAAGGTTAAATAAAAAAAATAAAAAATAAAAATATTTATTTGTATACCCCTGAACCAGCTAACGTGCTAACCAGCTAACGTGAGTAAGTGCTAACGTGATAACCAGTTAACCAACAAACCAGCTAACGTGCTAAACCAGCTAACCAACTAATGTGCTAACCAGCTAACGTGAGTAAGTGCTAACGTGATAACCAGTTAACCAACAAACCAGCTAACGTGCTAAACCAGCTAACCAACTAACGTGCTAACCAGCTAACGTGCTAAACCAGCTAACCAACTAACGTGCTAACCAGCTAACGTGCTAAACCAGCTAACAGACTAATGTGCCAATGGTCTTAACGTTGCGCGTCGTTGGTGTTAAAGGCCAAGAGAAGTTATGAATCATTGTTGTGAAAGTCACAAGCGATTAGTGTTTAGGTCATGAGTTATTGTTGGTAAAGTCCGGGAGCAAGTCAATATAGTTAAAGGTTTGAGTCATTGGTGTTTGGTGGGACTTAATCATTGTTTGGTAAGTGCCATGTCTTTGCACCCAAACGTTAAATGTTGAGTCTTGCAAATCTTGTATTTAAGTCTAAGTGAAGTCATCGGTGTTTAAGCTGCAAGTCAATTCCAAGTCCAGAGCCATTGGTTGGAAGTTAAAGTCATTAGTACTCAAGTAACCAGCATATGGGTGTTAAAGTCCAGGGTCGTTGGTGGCAAACTCCTGATTCTGTGGTTTATAAGTCAGAAGTAATTGGTGTTACAATCCAAGTGATTGGTACGAGAGTCACAATTCATTGGCGTAAAAAGCCTGAGTCATTTCTATCGGAGTCACGAGTCATTGGTGTTTAGTGGGACTTCATCGTTGTGCCATGTCTTTGCACCCAAACGTTAAATGTTGAGTCTTGCAAATCTTGTGTTGAAGTCCAAGTGAAGTCATCAGTGTTTAAGCTACAAGTCAATGCTTTAAAAGAGTCATTGCTCTGAAAATCCAAGTGAAGTCTAGAGTCTTTAAGTTAAAAGTCCTTAGGACTCAGTCATTAAATATGGGTGTTAAAGTCGAGAGTCATTGGTGGCAAAGACTGAATTAAGTCACAAGTCAAAGGTCTTTCTCAACATGTCATTGAGCTTGAAATCCCTATCGAGTTCAATTCATCTTTTTTGCTTTTTCAAGTCTGTACCCATCAAATTTGTGCCTTGAGTCCAGGTCACGTGACTCGCTTGCATCCTCTGGTATGAAGTATTTAGTGTCTGCAGATAAAGCTGCTCTTTCTTCTGTTTCTACAAGTTAGGGGTCTTTTTTTTTAACTGAGTCCGAGTTAAATCTGACAGAATGACTCGTGTTTCTGTTCATATTCAAAAAGATCTGTGGGAATTTGAACAGAACAAGCTGAAGCAGTCCTGCAGAGCTGCTGTGCTTTCAGTCACCTGGCTAACACACACACACACACACACACACACACACACACACACACACACACACACACTGGCCTAGTTTGGTCTCAGCAGTGGCAGAGCTCATTAAGAGGCTCTCTCTTTGTTCTCCGTTCCACTGAGGAAGTCTCTGTAGAGCCAGAACACACACACACACACACACTCTTGGCGGCCGCACACAGGACACACAGACGGAGTGTGTGAGAGAAACAGAAACATTGTCTCAGACGTCTGTAACTCTCAGATCAGCAACTTTAAGTTGTCAAGGACATTTGGGTGTGTGTGTGTGTGTGTGTGTGTGTGTGAGTGTGTTTGTTTGTTTGTTTGTGTGTGTGTGTGTGTGTGTGTGTGTGTTTATATGTGTGTGTGTGTGTGTGTGTGTGTGTGTGTGTATGTGTGTGTCTCAGCACTGTGGTGTTTGGCCTCCCTGTGGTGGTTGTGTGTGTTTGTGAGTCTGTGTTTGTATCTCGAAGTTTGTTTCTCAGAGTGTTTTGTGAGTGTGTGTGTGTCTCTGTGTGTGTGTGTGTCTCTGTGTGTGTGTGTATGTGTGTGTGTGTGTGTGTGTGTGTGTGTGTTTGGCTCATTACCTCCTGTCTGATCTCTATCATCAGTTTGTTTTCCTGCATATTAATTAACACAGAGGACATTAAGTTTGTATAAGTGATTACAAAATATAAAACACATTTAATGCATTATATTTTATTTTTATAAAAACGTCTTCTTTTTATGAGGTGTTGCAAATCATTAAAGTCTTTAATCCATTAATCTAAAATAAGGCTTTAAACTTAAAATGAATCTTCTAAAAGTCTTTATAAAGATAAGACATGAGAGGTAGGAATTTATGGATTTTAAAATATTTTGCCAAATACATCAGGAAAGAATTGTGTATAAAATTGGTGTTAAATATCATCCAAGTGGCTTTAAGAATCACAGAGACAGTTCCTCCGATGCATTAACATGTCCTTTTACTTAAGAGTGTATTTCAGCAGTACACACTCACTTTATTTGTGCGTCACTTTCATTCAGTAACACTGGAATCGCACTCACACAGCGACCCTGAAATACCTCCCAACACTTAAACTGTGGGCGGACGAGAGGAAAGGAGTAAAGAGACGTTTAAGATAAATGTTTCTTTACTCTGAGTCATCGCTCTGCGGCGGTGTTCAAATACCTTCTTCTGTGGTGAGACGGATAAGAAGCAGACAGAGAGAAGTGCAGGAGGAAGTCGATTATCAGATAATAAATGAGAAGCAGCTTCAGAAAGGACGCAGATATAAATCCCCAAATGTTCCATATGAAGAAACAACTTCAGCAACTTGAGGAGACATGCAGCATTTAGAGAACATTCAGCAACTTGAGGAGACATGCAGCATTTAGAGAACATTCAGCAACTTGAGGAGACATGCAGCATTTAAAGAACATTCAGCAACTTGAGGAGACATGCAGCATTTAGAGAACATTCAGCAACTTGAGGAGACATGCAGCATTTAGAGAACATTCAGCAACTTGAGGAGACATGCAGCATTTAGAGAACATTCAGCAACTTGAGGAGACATGCAGCGTTTAGAGAACATTCAGCCACTTGAGGAGACATGCAGCGTTTAGAGAACATTCAGCAACTTGAGGAGACATGCAGCGTTTAGAGAACATTCAGCAACTTGAGGAGACATGCAGCATTTAGAGAACATTCAGCAACTTGAGGAGACATGCAGCATTTAGAGAACATTCAGCAACTTGAGGAGACATGCAGCATTTAGAGAACATTCAGCAACTTGAGGAGACATGCAGCATTTAGAGAACATTCAGCAACTTGAGGAGACATGCAGCATTTAGAGAACATTCAGCAACTTGAGGAGACATGCAGCATTTAGAGAACATTCAGCAACTTGAGGAGACATGCAGCATTTAGAGAACATTCAGCAACTTGAGGAGACATGCAGCGTTTACTAAAAGCTGCAGAAACCAAACGCTGAAGAAGCTCAAAACAAACGGAGACCAGGGGACACTAAAGAGTGACGCACACAGCTGGAGACCAGGGGACACTAAAGTGACGCACACAGCTGGAGACCAGGGGACACTAAAGAGTGACGCACACAGCTGGAGACCAGGGGACACTAAAAGTGATGCACACAGCTGGGAGACCAGGGGACACTAAAGAGTGACGCACACAGCTGGAGACCAGGGGACACTAAAGAGTGACGCACACAGCTGGAGACCAGGGGACACTAAAAGTGACGCACACAGCTGGGAGACCAGGGGACACTAAAAGTGACGCACACAGCTGGGAGACCAGGGGACACTAAAGAGTGACGCACACAGCTTGGAGACCAGGGGACACTAAAGAGTGACGCACACAGCTGGGAGACCAGGGGACACTAAAGAGTGACGCACACAGCTGGGAGACCAGGGGACACTAAAAAGTGACGCACACAGCTGGAGACCAGGGGACACTAAAGAGTGACACACACAGCTGGGAGACCAGGGGACACTAAAGAGTGACGCACACAGCTGGGAGACCAGTGGACACTAAAAAGTGACACACACAGCTGGGACACCAGGGGACACTAAAGAGTGACGCACACAGCTGTGAGACATTTATCTTCCCTCTGAAATGGATGTAATTGCATCGTCTGAGATACAGATTTATGATGAGGGGTTAAAACAGTTTGGTAACGTCAGAGCTTGACAGGGGATCAGACATTTATTTGTGCGGCGACAAACTATTTGAATGTTGTTTTATCTGAAGTGTGGCTGTGCAGGATTTTCAGTAATCTGCTGGGGGATTGCAGCTTTAGCCATGGATCACCTGAGCTGCTGCAGGACTGAGCCGACAACCTGGACTCAGAAATGTCTCTGTTGCAAAAAATGAAATTGAAATGCTTGCTAGCCACACAGAGAGAAGCTTTTCTATTATGTCATACATTAGGCTATAAAGGAACTACAGCATGGTCACATGACTTTACATCACCACCGCTAAGCTAAAGGTGGCTAATGTTGGGCTATAAAGGAACTACAGCATGGTCACATGACTTTACATCACCACCGCTAAGCTAAAGGTGGCTAATGTTGGGCTATAAAGGAACTACAGCACGGTCACATGACTTCACGTCACCACCGCTAAGCTAAAGGAGGCTAATGTTGGGCTCTAAAGGAACTACAGCACGGTCACATGACTTCACGTCACCACCGCTAAGCTAAAGGAGGCTAATGTTGGGCTATAAAGGAACTACAGCACGGTCCCATGACTTCACGTCACCACCGCTAAGCTAAAGGCGGCTAATGTTGGGCTATAAAGGAACTACAGCTCGGTCACATGACTTCACGTCACCACCGCTAAGCTAAAGGCGGCTAATGTTGGGCTATAAAGGAACTACAGCACGGTCCCATGACTTCACGTCACCACCGCTAAGCTAAAGGTGGCTAATGTTGGGCTATAAAGGAACTACAGCTCGGTCACATGACTTCACGTCACCACCGCTAAGCTAAAGGAGGCTAATGTTGGGCTATAAAGGAACTACAGCTCGGTCCATGACTTCACGTCACCACCGCTAAGCTAAAGGCGGCTAATGTTGGGCTATAAAGGAACTACAGCACGGTCACATGACTTCCGTCACCACCGCTAAGCTAAAGGCGGCTAATTTTGGGCTATAAAGGAACTACAGCACGGTCACATGACTTCACATCACCACCGCTAAGCTAAAGGTGGCTAATGTTGGGCTATAAAGGAACTACAGCACGGTCCCATGACTTCACGTCACCACCGCTAAGCTAAAGGCGGCTAATTTTGGGCTATAAAGGAACTACAGCACGGTCACATGAGTTCCCGTCACCACCGCTAAGCTAAAGGTGGCTAATGTTGGGCTATAAAGGAGCTACAGCACGGTCACATGACTTCACGTCACCACCGCTAAGCTATAGGAAGCTAATGTTGGGCGTGATGAAGTATAATATCTCATTTAGGCACACAGGTATTAACTGACGTATTTTATGTGTTAGAACAAAACGTCTCTTGACATTGATGTATTTTATATTTGCTTGCAGACCTTTGACTAATGGATTTTATCTTCTAAATGTTTCCTCTGGGAAATATCTGACCTGTCTGCAGCTCGTTAGTGTTTACATCAAGATGCAATTATGAAGTCATTAAGACAATAACGAGGAGAGTAAACAGACGGTTATTATGTTAATGTGATGGACTTATTCATCAGAGAGGAAAACATAATGTTCAAAAAGCTCTTTATTTTTCTCATACTGCCTGTCCTCTTTTCACCCTCTGTCTGAAACCAGAGCCCAGTCTGCTCTGGTTGGTTAGCTGGGCAGCTCTGTTGTGATTGGTCAACAGCTTAGAGATGTCCAGCCCCTTAGCCTATCACGTACAATGTGTTTGAGCGCTAGTCATGATAAACAGCAAGTGTTACATAGCGATGTCACTACTAATACACAGCTATTTTAGCCTTTGCAGACCATTTACATCACACGTGTCAAACTCAAGGCCCGCGGGCCCAATCAGGCCCTTTGTGGATTTAATTTCGGCCCGCAGGATAATTCTTAATTACTATTAGATCTGGCCCGCCGGTATATTGCACGCACACCTTCACTCCATCCTGAGGGTTTCCTCAGCTCAGAGCCTGAGCCCAAACATTGATGAACTTGCACCCAAGATGAGATGCCAAGTATCTGAACTAGCATCACAGAGCAGCACACTGAGTTTCATGGATGTTTCCTTCTGCACTTTTTCTTGAGACAACAGGGCATGTTTGGTTTTTCTCTTTGAGGGAAATAGTTTTTTTGAAGCTGTTGTTGGCCTGTGGAAAAATGTAATCATAAGAAATGACTCTGGAAAAGCTGCAGATAGAGCCATAAGAAATGACTCTGGAAAAGCTGCAGATAGAGCCATAAGAAATGAATGCTACTGATTATTTAATGTTTAATGTTGTTTTTATAGGCAATAGTTTAAGCTTTGTTAGTTCCAGGTTTAATATGTGCAATAAGTTCATTCAATAAACATTGAACCAGTCCGGCCCTCCACTAGTACCCATTTTTTTATTTTGGCCCACTGTGTATTTGAGTTTGACACCCCTGATTTACATGCACTAACACATAACACACTACAGGAGAGGGAACACCACAGAAGAAGAACAGGGCCTCTTAAATGTATTTCACTGGCTGTATTTGAATGTATTTTTAGAAACGTTATAATCTGGTCATGTGGGGATTTACAGAAAAGGCCAAAGACAGACGAGTTGATGGTGTTGAATAAAACATAGAAAGCTTCTCCTGAGATAAAGGCTTTTTACATTTCCTGAATTTAAATCCAAGCAGACGATAAGAATAACGAATATTTATCTTCTGACGCCTCCGACAATAACCATATTCAGGACCAGATTTAAAGTGCAGCTTCTCCTCTGGGACTTAAGGAAGATTGGCTCATTTAAGGGGGACACTAAAGAGTGACGCACACAGCTGGAAGACCAGGGGACACTAAAGAGTGATGCACACAGCTGGGAGACCAGGGGACACTAAAGAGTGAAACACACAGCTCGCACACAGCTGGGAGACCAGGGGACACTAAAGAGTGACACACACAGCTGGGAGACCAGGGGACACTAAAGAGTGACACACACAGCTCGCACACAGCTGGGAGACCAGGGGACACTAAAGAGTGACACACACAGCTCGCACACAGCTGGGAGACCAGGGGACACTAAAGAGTGACGCACACAGCTGGGAGACCAGGGGACACTAAAGAGTGACGCACACAGCTGGGAGACCAGGGGACACTAAAGAGTGATGCACACAGCTGAGAGACCTGGGGACACTAAAGAGTGACGCACACAGCTGAGAGACCAGGGGACACTAAAGAGTTTCGCACACAGCTGGGAGACCAGGGGACACTAAAGAGTGACGCACACAGCTGGGAGACCAGGGGACACTAAAGAGTGACACACACAGCTGGGAGACCAGGAGACACTAAAGAGTGACGCACACAGCTGGGAGACCAGGGGACACTAAAGAGTGACGCACACAGCTGGGAGACCAGGGGACACTAAAGAGTGACTCACACAGTTGGGAGACCAGGGGACACTAAAGAGTGACGCACACAGCTGGGAGACCAGGGGACACTAAAGAGTGACGCACACAGCTGGGAGACCAGGGGACACTAAAGAGTGACACACACAGCTGTGAGACCTGGGGACACTAAAGAGTGACACACACAGCTGGGAGACCAGGGGACACTAAAGAGTGACACACACAGCTGGGAGACCAGGGGACACTAAAGAGAGACGCACACAGGGTTTAAAGAGTAATCTTAAAAGTTCAATAGTTATCTTGTGATAATAAATGTATGATTGAATTGGAAAGCAATGCATTATATTTCATAACTCTGTAATAAAAAAGTCTACAGAAATTGAAATGTAAAAATAATTTAACAAATTAATAAATTAATAAAAATCAAATAAAGATATAAGAAAGAAAATAATGTGGAAGAAGTAATGATAAAAATGCATTAAAACCAATTCCATTTAACCTCAAAATCATCTATTTCCTCTATTTTTAATAAATGAACTTCATGTATTTTACATTTAAAAAAATAAGACAAACATTTTTTTCATTTTTTAACAGTTTTCTCGCCTCCTTTAAGAGAAACACCTCCCGCCTGATTTACAGGTAGCTCCTCTGATGCTAAATCCTAACGCTAACACATCGCTCAGTATTGACTGCAGCTAATTAGCATGCATGCTAATGTGTCGGTACTCTGATCACAGGCTTCCTCACACGCCTCACTCTGCAGTCGGATAAAGGGCTGATTTAGCAGCCTGACTAATGACGGATGTGTTTAGCACGCGCGCTAATGAGCGCTGCGTTTAGCATTCGAGCTAATTAGTGTTTGCTCCACAGAGAGAAGCTGTTTACTCGTTTACACTCGTTTTATTTACTCCCATTATCCTATTTAAGTGTATTTATTCCTCTTTTATTACTGTGAAATGTATACAGAAATATATAAGGGAATACATTAAAAAAGGAAATTTGGAAATAAATGTAATAATTAAAATAGGAGAAGTACTAATAAATGAATGAATAAACAATCTGGAAATGTAAAAGACAAATGAATAAATTGATACAGTACTTGTACTCTTAATAAAGTACTTCACAGTGTGTATTAGTACCTTTGATGCAGTACAGGATGTAAGTACTTCTCTGAATGTATTGCAGTATTTCAGAGCCGTTTGTGAAGAGGATTATTTTTCAATTATTGAATGTGAGAACACTTTCAGAAAGAAACGCCTGCAGCAGAGAACACAAGCATGTTAATAAGTGTGTGTGTGTGTGTGTGTGTGTGTGTGTGTGTATCCATGCATGCAGGAGGAATCACTTGTACAGCACATAAACATCTGCCCTGTTTATCATCACCTCCACCCCCACCATGTAATGCCGACACGCACGCGCACGCACACACACACACGCACACACGCACACACGCACACACACGCACGCACACACGCACGCACGCACGCACACACACACTCGATCTCTGGGTGTGTGAAGGTGGGTTATAATTGGAGACATGTCTGTGGTAATTAACCTTCAGGTGGAACAGTGTTATCATTAGCCGTGTGGCTGAGCAGAAATTGAAATGAGGAATTAAAAAAATGTTCTTCTGCGTGACGAAGATCACCGGTCAGTGAGCGCCTTTAAATGTGAGCGTATTATTTATTTAAATATTAATATATACAGCAATACCCCTGATCATGTGCAAAGAGGCTTTCAAATAGAAGCTTAAAGGTTCCTGAGAAACATTTTTAACAGAAGTTACAGGTTTAGAGTAAACACCAGCCTGACTGTTGTATTGGCAAAATAAATATAACATATACAAATCCCACAGATGTTCTGAATATATTTCAATCAGGAGACGGTTTTGATAAGAATACATATTTATTGCCAGGAATACAAAAATGAATGTAATGGAGTTTTGGCAATTAGGCCCCGTTGTGCGGGAGTATCATTCGGGAGGGGAGAACCGATCCGATGAAACCCCCCGGGGTCTAGACCCTGGTGGTGGTGAATGGATAGTTGAGTTCGGTCTGAAGGGGAGGGGCTTAGCTTGACCCTGGTGGTGGTGAATGGATAGTTGGGGTCGGTCTGAAGGGGAGTGGCTTAGCTTGACCCTGGTGGTGGTGAATGGATAGTTGGGGTGGGTCTGAAGGGGAGGGGCTTAGCTTGACCCTGGTGGTGGTGAATGGATAGTTGGGGTGGGTCTGAAGGGGAGGGGCTTAGCTTGACCCTGGTGGTGGTGAATGGATAGTTAGGGTCGGTCTGAAGGGGAGTGGCTTAGCTTGACCCTGGTGGTGGTGAATGGATAGTTGAGTTCGGTCTGAAGGGGAGTGGCTTAGCTTGACCCTGGTGGTGGTGAATGGATAGTTGGGGTCGGTCTGAAGGGGAGGGGCTTAGCTTGACCCTGGTGGTGGTGAATGGATAGTTGGGGTCGGTCTGAAGGGGAGGGGCTTAGCTTGACCCTGGATGAGCTTCATATACACAATAATAATGATAAAGCCTTTTAAAGTTTGGACTGGATATTTAAAGTGATATTCATGACTACATGCTTATAGAGGACACATTCGCTCAGTTCATGTTGATATTAGTATTAAGTGGCTCTACTGTGATACGTGTCCTTGCTTTACTGATTTTTTATTATTAGATATCTGAGAAAAAAATAAAATGTCTTGATGTTTTTTTTTCCAGAAAATGTCAAAATCCTGAAATAAAGTGAAATATTTTCATTTTATTGAAAAATTATAAATGTTTTGAAAATTGAAGGATTCTGAGAAAAAGCAACACTTCAGAGAAAACGTCAAAATTCTGAAAAAAAACATTAGTCTCACGTGTTTCTTAATATGTTTATTAGAAGCAGCATATAGTTTGAGTTTGGCGTCTAGGCTCGGGCCTCATCACTCCACAGATTTACAAAGAACATTGGGTGATGATTAGATAACTACCCCCCGAGCCTACAGGTGGAAGCTGGGGTGGAAGCTGGGGTGAAAGCTGAGTTGGTGGTGGGGCAGGCGAGCAGCAGCAACATGAAACACAGCAGCAGGAACATGAACGTAGCAGTAGCAACGTGAACACAGCAGTGGCAGCAGCAGCAAGTGAACACAGCAGTGGCAGCAGCAGCAAGTGAACACAGCAGTGGCAGCAGCAGCAGCAGCAGCAACAGCAGCAGCAGGAGGAGCAGCAGCAGCAGCAGCGGCAGCAGCAGCAGCGGCAGCAGCAGCAGCAGCAGCTGCAGCAGTAGCAGCAGCAACATGAAACACAGCAGCAGCAGCAGCAGCAGCAGCAGAGCAGCAGCAGCAGCAGCAGCAAGTGAACACAGCAGTGGCAGCAGCAGCAGCAGCAGAAGCAGCAGCAGCAGCAGCAGCAGCAGCAGCTGCAGCAGCAACATGAAACACAGCAGCAGCAGCAGCAGCAGCAGCAGCAGTAGCATAGCGAGGCAGAGGCAGGAAGACCTGGCAGCTTAAATAGAGCGGCATGTTTAGGAGAATGTGTTTGGTTGATTGTAAGAGGGACGAGGCGCGTCACGTGTTAATGTATGATTGGTGCTCGAGTTGACTTCCTGAACTAGCTCGCAGGCTTCGCCCCATTTTTTTCAGAAAATTCCAGAAAAAACGTCAGAATTTTGAAAGTCAAAATTCTGAGAAATAATTGTTTTGAGTGTTTCTGAAAATGTAAGAAATCGGAGCAAAAGTCAAAATTCTAAAAAAAAAGATAAATATTCTTTTTTGCTGAAATGGAAGATTCCTGATGTAAAGTCCAATTTCAGAGAAAAAGGTTGAAATCATGAAAAAAATGTCATAATTCGGAGAAATTCAAAATTCGGAGGAACATTTTTTTTCTCTAAATCTTCTTTAATCTGAAAATTGAAGAATTATGATTCTTTTTTTTTTTTCAGGGAAAAATCTGACTTTTCTCAGTCTTCATTTTTTTAGATCAAGGTCAGAATTACGACTATAACTATATTAGCGTATTTTCTTAGAATTCTGCCTAAAATCTCAAAAATAAAATTCACATGTGGCCGTTATCCTCTCTCGCGATTTGGGCACAGTCAGAGTTTGACGTCTATATCTTCTTCCTATACATACATAGTTTTAGTTGAGGAAATTAAGCTACATATTCACTTTTCTCTCCAAATCTCTTCATAATCATCTCACTTGCTCGTGCTCTGGCAAACTGCGAGCACATAGAGTTCCTCCAGAGTTACCGAAGCAAAAAGCAGCTCCTCCAAATGTGTCCGGTAATTACAGATATACAAATATCTCCGCTTCTCATCTACG
The DNA here is from genome assembly GCA_031216635.1 of Dissostichus eleginoides. Lineage (NCBI taxonomy): Eukaryota > Metazoa > Chordata > Actinopteri > Perciformes > Nototheniidae > Dissostichus > Dissostichus eleginoides. The sequence goes on along the minus strand of CM062282.1, from coordinate 2,379,844 downwards.
GACATTACCCTCCTGCCAAAAACAGTCTGCAAACATATCCAGCATTTATTAAAAGGAGTGTGTGTTTGTGTCTCATGAGGTATTATTTCCCGGTGTCAGAGAGGATTAGCAGCAGGGACTCGATGATCTGCTAAATGTCAGACAGATGCTAACGGTGGCTGCAGAGACAAGGACTGCAGTAAATCAGCAGTTAGCCGCCATGCTAACGTGCACGGATTAAAAATGCTGTTTCAAATGTCACACAGTGTGAATCAGCTGTGAGGTTTACCTGGAGGAGAAAGGGAGGATGCTGATAACACACTTCCTGTTGGCAAACAAGGGTGTTTTATTTTTGGTTGTTAGCCTGAAATAAGGTCTGTGAGAGGAGAGTAAAATCTGATGTCTAATGGATGCAGATTCAATGGAAATTCAATATTGATTAAGCCGGTCATCAGCTGTGGAGTGATGGTGTGATTAACCCTTATGTTGTGTTCGGGTCTCCCGTGACCCGTTTCAAGTGAAAATGATATAATAACTACGCTCTAGTTTTTGTTATCGGAACAAGGCTTCATGATATCCTCCACAACAGCTATATAAACACTACAAAACTGATTCTGACCATTTTAGCCAAGTCTGAAGGTCTCGAAAAAAAAAAGTGTATAATTTGTTGTTGGGGTCTGCAGCATTATTGTGGGTGACTCGGGGTCAAATTTGGCCCAATCAAGATTCATCTTTGACTTTAGACACCCCCCCCCCCCCTTCATCCACTGTAACAATCATTTTTCGCAACATACCCCTGGTCTCCCCTCCCTCTGCCCCCTTCCCCCCACGGGAACTCGACCTTTCTCAAAGAATATGTACACTAACACTTGCACCTGAACTCACACATGCACGTGTGCAATATGTGGTGTGATGTGTTTCGGGGCCATCAAATAAAATGACAACAGGATTGTACGGTTCTGATGCATAATAAGTTAGTTATGATGTACTTAAAACAATATGGATGATAGTCATTTTTGTTGAGTGTTTTGGACTGAAATAAATCATGGGTCAAAATTGACCCGCGAAACACCATGAACGGTAACAGCTTTCGAAACACCACAAGGGCTAAGTGAGCATCTGAGAGCCAGGAGGACACAAACAGAATGCTAATGAGTTAGCTTCAGAAGAGACATGTTTACCAAGTCATTCTTTACTTTATGTATTTGATGTTCTGATATAAGGTCTGTGGTTAACACGAGCTGAAGACATTTTTATTAAAGGACATTAATTACGTCATAAATACCCCACGAGTGAATTTAAAAACAGAGGTTGCTAACAATTGTTTAAATGAGGCGTGCTGTAGTTCCTTTATAGCCCAACGTCAGCTAGAGTCTTAGCAATCTGTACGTTTGTTTGACCTTTACATTTAATCAAAGGTCACATGATGCTCTGGATATTGTGTTTGTGTTGTTCTGATTTAATACGCTTAAATTAACATATTCTGACACATTGATGAACCGGTGGAGTGTGTGTGTGTGTGTGTGTGTGTGTGTGTGTGTGGCCTAGCATTACTGTCCTTGTGGGGACCTAAATCTGTTTACACAGTCGCGTGTCGGGACTCGCCTCCCTTATGGGGACATTTATTAATTTTAGGGTGCAGACTTGGTTAGGGTTAGGATAAGTCTCCAGGAAATGCATGGAAGTCAATGTAATGTTCCCTGAAGTGATGTATACATGGTATGTGTGTGTGTCTGTGTGTGTGTTTGTGTGTCTGTGTGTGTGTGTGTGTCGTTGTGTGTTTGTGTGTGTGTGTTTCCTTTGACATATTACGTGTTAATGTCCATGTCCGCCTGCAGCTGCTGTGATATGAGCTCAACACTGAACTTCTGCATAAAAGCTGCTTTATGATTAAAATGGTTGTGCATTTAAAGAGTTCAAAGTCTCGTATCCTCTAAAAAACGTTGATAACATTCAGTGTTACAAAGAATCGAAACCAATAACTTAAGAAGAGGCCTACGTTGGATCGGGACATCCGTTATGAGTTATGAAGAGATGTCGTATTTCTGTGTTGGTCCCTGAAGGCAGCATCGCCGTAGTCCAATGGGATTTCTCCATGTGATTTTTGATTATCGTAGGGAATGATGTAACTGAATATAACAGAAATATCATATTTATTTTTCCTCTGGGTGCCGTCAGTGGATCAGAAAGACATTTGAAGTGACAATGTGTGGTGACAGCTGTAAAAAATAATAAACAAGATAAAAGGTGTCACCATCTGACAGTTCTGATCATCGGGAAGCTTTTAAGAGATTTCCATCACAGAGGAATTTATCTTCTGTACGCTGTCAACATCCCTCATGTTTTCACTTCCTTTCAGTTCCTGTTTGATGCCAGAAAACGTCTTCTGTGAGGCAGCGAATATCAACTGAGACACGGAAAGAGCTCCGAAACATCTCTTATAGGAGACGTGTTATGTTTTATTTCTGCAGAGATAATACCATTAAAGAGTAGTGTCTCTACTTTAAAGAGTCCTCTCCTGCTGATGTTCAGGTGTATATGTAGTGTCTCTACTTTAAAGAGTCCTCCCCTGCTGATGTTCAGGTGTATATGTAGTGTCTCTACTTTAAAGAGTTCCTCTTCTGCTGATGTTCAGGTGTATATCAGTATGTAGTGTCTCTACTTTAAAGAGT
>CM062282.1:2327193-2374693 GCA_031216635.1 Dissostichus eleginoides | reverse complement strand
GGGTGGATGTCACATCCTCTAGGGGGGTCCGGGGGTATGCCCCCCCGGAAAGATTTGTTTTAACATTTTAAAGTAAAATGCTTCAATCTGGTGCACTTTGAGCAGAATTACTAGAGACTAGATCTAGGGGTACAACTCTAAACACCCATATGAAAAAGATCGGTTTACATTTTAATAACCAAATAAGTATGTGAACATAACCAATAACCCACAGCCAATAACAAATAAATGTAACATATTTTTTATTTATTTTATCCTTATTATTATTATTGTAGTTATTAAATGAAAATCACTCATCAAACAAAAGTAGCTTCTCTTAAAACTTTAAGAAAAGAAAGTGCAAACGTGGACAAAAATATAGCCAACGGAGCTCTTACAACTGAGGTTATTGCAAATAAATTAAGATAATGAACAACATTACACACACTATAAATCAAATGAAACAGGCAATCAGAACAACAAGTCTCTACTATGTTATTGTGTCCTTTAATTAGTCCACATCCTTAAAGTCGGACACGTCTGGACTTCCTTGCTGCAAATTCATTTATTGTGTCGTCAAATGATATTTGCCCCGAAACCTCGCGATTGATGCTTATTAAAGCTAATCCATTGAGGCGTTCTTGAGCCATTGACGACCTCAGGTATGTTTTAATGAGCTTCAATTTGGAGAAGCTCCTCTCCCCAGCAGCAACTGTCACTGGAATAGTGACAGCGATCCTGAGGGCCACCCACATGTTTGGATACACTTCGTTCATTTTCTTCTCCTGTAGGAAAGTCAGAAGTTCCAGGGTAGTCATGTTGGCTTTTGGCAAAGCTGGGAAATTCTGCATCTCCAGTGCAAGTTCCCTCTTATCCAGGTCTGACTGCCCACCCCAGCTCAGGGTGTTGCTGAGTGTTTCACACTGCTTCGTCAGATCTTCCTTTGGCAGGTCAGGGAAGTTGAGTAGCACCCCAAACTTTTTCTCTACTTCACCTAAGGCCTTGAATCGCTCCTGCAGTGATGCAATGGAAACATCCACCACCATATTGAAAAAAGAAACTTCGAGTTTCTTTAGTGCATCACTCACTTGCTCCTCCCGGGACTCATAGGAGAACTGTCTCTTGGTTGATCTCAGCCTCTTCTGCTTGAGAACAGCTTCCACATTCATTTGGCCACAGATGTCTTTGGCAGATGCTTGGGCAGAAGCAAATCCATTGCCTCTGTAGCTGACCAAAGAAACTTCTGTTTTTCTCAGGAGGTCAACAGCAATATCCAGCTGCATTGACACTGATTGCAACATTTTGCTGACATGTTTGATGTTGGTCAGGATGTCATACCATACCACAGTGCATATTGCAAAGCGGTATGATCCAACCTCTTCAGCCAAAGATTGTGCCTCAATTTTTACGACTCCATCTGTGGCTTTATCCCTCACCTCTAGAAGTGCATCTCTGACTTCTGCAGCCTGATACCTTACAGCCTCTATGCTGTTGATCCGACTCTCCCATCTGGTATCAGACCATGATTTCAATGTGATGTTCACATGGCTTTTTAGGATGGACCATCTCTGAGTGGAGGCAGAGAAGAGTGTGAAAAGCTTCTGCAGGTAGCCAAAGTAGCTAGTGGCTTCTGCAGAGCTTTTTGCTGCATCAGCTACCACCAGGTTCAATGTATGTGCTCCACATGGCACAAATAAAGCCCTTGGATTGATTTGAACAAGTCTGGCTTGGACTCCTTTCCTCTTTCCTTTCATATTTGCACCGTTGTCATAAGACTGCCCTCTACAGTCTTCAAAAGGGATATCAAGCTGTTCTAATCTCTTTAGAATCAGGGTTGAAAGGCTTTCTCCAGTGGACTGTTCTACCTCAAGGAACCCCATAAAATGTTCTTTTATTTGGGGCGTGTCCTGGGTTGTAACTAGTCGAATAATGACTGATAGTTGCTCTGTATGGCTCAAATCTGGGGTGCAATCCAAAATAATTGAAAAGTATTTGGATTGTTTGATTTCCTTGACCATATGGTCCCCAATCTTCCCACTGATGCAATCTATCAGTTCATTTTGAATTCTTTTTCCCAAATAGGAAATATTGGTGGTTCCTCTTTGGACCTCAGCAACATGCTGTTTGAGGACTGGGTCGAACTTCGCCATGAGCTCTACCTCCTTCAGGAAGTTGCCATTATTTGGCTGGTTAAGTGTTTCTGTGGTCCCTCTAAAGGCAATATTTCGCTCTGCCAACGACTGAATTATTGCCACCAACCTGGTCAGGACTTCACGCCACTTCCTCTTTTCAGCCTCCATAAGTGCCATTTCTACCTTGTCTATAGTTAGGCCCTTTTCAAGTCGAGTCTCCAGTTCCTTCCACAACGTCATGTGCCTAGAGTGTTCTGGGCTGTTCTCATGTGTTTTTAGTTTGTCAGTGCAATTTTTCCAGTCATTTAGTCCACTGCTGATTAGTTGGTACTCTTTTTGGGAGAACAGCTTGCAGCAAAAGCAGTAAATACTTTTGTTTTTCTTGGAATACACAACCCAGCTCCTCTTGATTGTCTCTCCATTCACTAATCTTCTGTAAAAGTAGTGATGATGGCAACTTCTCCCTCCCTCCTTTTTAGGAAAAGTGAAGTCGGATTTTAAATGATATGGCCCTCGTCTGACTAACTCCATCCTCACTGTATCACTCAGTGCTGGCCAGTCAGCAGGATCTGAGGGGACTGCAATGGTGGACTCAGGTGGGCCTGGGCAGTCAGCAGGATCTAAGGGGACTGCAATGGTGGACTCAGATGGGCCTGGGCAGTCAGCAGGATCTGAGGGGACTGCAATGGTGGACTCAGGTGGGCCTGGGCAGTCAGCAGGATCTGAGGGGACTGCAATGGTGGACTCAGATGGGCCTGGGCAGTCAGCAGGATCTGAGGGGACTGCAATGGTGGACTCAGATGGGCCTGGGCAGTCAGCAGGATCTGAGGGGACTGCAATGGTGGACTCAGATGGGCCTGGGTAGTCAGCAGGATCTGAGGGGACTGCTGGCAGATGGGCCTGGGTAGTCAGCAGGATCTGAGGGGACTGCAATGGTGGACTCAGATGGGCCTGGGTAGTCAGCAGGATCTGAGGGGGCTGCAATGGTGGACTCACATACTGTGCTCGTTATTCCTTCACCTGCAGGCAGGCAATCCAAAAAAAAGAAGTTATTCATGCTTCAGTTTTCATTATTTATCATAATAATAACAATAATAATAATGACAAAAAAGTAGTGTATTAACGATTACACAGAGACCATAAATGTTTGGCAAAACTTACATTCTTCAGAGTGTGATGTACATGGGAGATCAGATGTTCCTTCTCCAGCAACTGGGGGCTTTTTGAGGTATTTCTCAAGTGCAGCTGGACATTTATAGGGTAGATATTAACACATTAAGCAACAACATTTATATACAGTCAGGCAAAAATAACTGCTGCAATCTGCCTCAGCTGTATGCAAGTTCACAACTGGCCTATATAAAAGTTAGGTTCTGCTGCACCAGGAGATCATTTGCAAACATAAGTAACAACTAAATAATAACACATGCCCATATTGGTTGGTCAGCCTCACTTTATACAAAGGAGCAGTTATCCAGATAGCTTTCTTCTGGCTAACATTAACATTATTTCGTTACATCAGCATATAAAACAAAGCATTGCACAATAATTAGACATTAAAAAGAGCAGAAAATTAAAAAAAAAATAATAGAAAATAAACAGAAAAATAAATATATATATATATATATATATATATATATATATACACACAAGTTGACCGTGAAAATAAACTATCTGACAAATTAAACACTATTGGAGGATCAATTTACAGCTATCACAATATAAAAGTAGGATATTATTTACAAAAAGATTATATAGGAATAATAACACATAAATAAAAACTTAAAATCATTTGTATTTATCATTCTGTATCAGAGGCTCGCGGCTAGCATGGCATCAAAGCTGTATCATGGCTACCTCCTTAGCTAGCTAGCTAGCTAGCTTAAAATCAAATGTCTAACGGTACAGTACATACAGATTTTTTTTTTCACAAGCCGACGTACCTCTGTCTTTGACTTTCGATTCCTCCTGTTCTTTCTCCCGTTTCCTTCCCGTCGCCCCAGAAGGCTTGGACCTTTTCATAATGCTAATGTTTTGCCTCTTGCTGTTGCGATCGTTGCGATCTCCGACACTTTCAGCTGGAGCTGCCGCGTCACTTTGGCTGTGAGCCGCGGCCTGTGGGTGCCTGATAATAAGCGACCATCCCCCCCTTTCATCACTTACAGTTACAGCGCCCATCGTACAGGGCAAATGCAAAATGTTGCCGCCGGCCCGGGGTGCAAAGGGTGTTTACTTTGTTCAATTATTAATGTAAATGTATTCCATCAAGGGCAAAAAATTAGGCAGAATAAAAAATAATTTTAATTTTTTTTTTATTAATTTTTTTTTTCTCCCAGCGCAGCGCGGCAGCGCCCCTCCAGATCTGGCGCCCTAGGCGACCGCCTAGTTCGCCAGTGGGAAGGGCCGGCCCTGTACACACTCACACACACACACTCACACACTTCACTCTGTTTCACCGAGTGTGTTTCGGCCTCACAAACGTTTCTGAGGAGTGTTTAAATGTCACAAGCCCCGAGCAATACATCGTCATTTAGGCTTTACTATGAGTGTGTGTGTGTGTGTGTGTGTGTGTGTGTGTGTGTGTGTGTGTGTGTGTGTGTGTGTGGCCAAACAGCTGTGAAATAGACTCGCAGCTCTGTAAATTGGGTTCTGCTCTCTCAGATTAACACAAGCACGGTCCAAGCAGGGGCGCCGCAACCAATGTGACTTCAAAAGCACACTCTATATCCACACACACCACACACACACACACACACACACACACACACACACACACACACACACCACACGCAGAGTGCAGTGGTGCAGGTGGTGTGAAACATCTCATTTTTTTCCAACAGGCGACATGTAACACCTGCTGTAAACAATCTCACACACACACACACACACACACACACACACACACACTAGCAGAAATCCTGCAGAAAACTTTGTGTTTGTTGCATGTTTTTAAAGCTGTTTGTGTTGGTTGAGTCTCTGAAAATCACCTGTCCACTGAAAGCATGAAGATTCACAGCGATTGTCAGCGAATGCTCAAAGCAGATAAAGAAGGGAGAGAGGGGGGAGAGGGGGAGAGGGGAGAAGGGGAGAAGGGGAGAGGGGGAGATAAGAGGATAATACAGAAGTGTGTTAAATAGCAGCGGCAGAAGAAAGAGCGCCGGGACATTAAAGTAGGTTTCAGACAAGACTGTCGCAAATTGATTGGAGTGAAAGACTCGGCGTGACTGTGTGTGTGTGTGTGTGTGTGTGTGTGTGTGTGTGTGTGTGTGTGTGTGTGTGTGTGTGTGTGTGTGTTTTACAAAGTGAGTTCCATAAGAAGTGAACTGTCTTCAGACTTTAAAGTCGCAGCAGTGAGAATATTTGAAAGGCTGAACAATGTGTGTTAGCAGATAATAATTACCAGAGGTGGGACCAAGTCATTGTTTTGCAAGTCCGAGTCAAGTCTCAAGTCTTTGCGCTCAAGTCCGAGTCAAGTCTCAAGTCTTTGCGCTCAAGTCCGAGTCAAGTCTCAAGTCAGGATGGGCAAGTTCAAGTCAAGTCCAAGTCCTAAACTTTGACAAAACGAGTCTTAAACAAGTCATTATGTGCTTTTCACCAAATGTAATGACATCGATCAACAGAATAATACTTAATAATCAAACTGCTCTTTATTAGTCACATTAATATTTAATAATCAATTTTCTCTCTGCTGGTAAAGTAACGTGTTTTCTTCTATTTTAAGAGGGATCAGTAAGGTAAGGCTACCGTGACGGTTTGATTCAGAAGGAGTTTCATGTATAAGATCCCTGATGTTGAGGTAACCAGAATGTTTATTTCCACTGTGTACAACATGTTATAAGGGACCCACAATCTATCTTTATGCAAGGGATAATGTGCAGCGAGGCGGTCTCTATGGGGGAAAGAACACCTGAATCTAGATCCCTCTGCAGGTGGTACTTTAACTATATTTTGATGCTAATACTTTTGTACTTTTACTTGTAACATTTTGAATGCAGGACTTTTTATTGTAACCGAGTATTCCTACACTCAGGTACTTTTACTCAAGTACAAGATCTGAACTTCTCCCACCTCTGACAATAAATCCTGAGTGGTTACCAAAAAAAAACCTGCTCTGAAGGTTATTTTCATTTTACAAATCCTGCACTCAGCTCTGCTTTCTCCAATATCATTGAAATGCAGCCAGATGCTGCTTCTTTTTTCGGTTTTCGCTCATTTCTTGACTTTTTCCGACGCGCTTGCATTTAAATCCGGCTCCCCGTCTCCCCGTCGCTCTGTAGCTGGCCTGTACCACTACACCTGCTGTCTTTGGAGCGTCTGCCCCCCACCCTTCTTTCACATAATGGTATGATCCTAGTGTGTCCTCGCATATGATTGGCCCCCCTGCCTGCAAGGATTCTCAGCAAGAGTAGGAGCGGCTGAAGATTCTGCTCTCCCCGACGGGAGTCTGCTCTTCTAGCGGGATCTCGCGATCGGCGTGTTGGAGACCTCTGAATTAAATGATCAAGTCACCTCAAGTCAGAAGGCTCAAGTCCAAGTCAAGTCCCGAGTCATTGGTGTTCAAGTCCAAGTCGAGTCGCAAGTGTTTTGTGATTTTGTCAAGTCGAGTCCAAAGTCATCAAATTGGTGACTCGAGTCTGACTCGAGTCCAAGTCATGTGACTCGAGTCCACACCTCTGATAATTACTATAAAGTTAGTGCAGGGATGTTGTATTTCTGTGCTGGTCCCTGAACGCATCATCTCCCTCGTCCTATGGGATTCCTCCATGTGTTTTTGGCAGTGGCGAACCGTCAGGGCCTTCAAGGTATTCAGAGAATACCCTGGAACACTCAGATAAAACAAACAACAAATCGATTTCATTATATAAATAAAATGTAAATAAAATGAATAAAAGAGAATGGTATCTGTGTTGTTGCTCTGTAATATTACAGTGTTACGTTGATTTGTTTGTCCTTCTCGGACCATGCACTACGCATTTCAGTGGTTTTGTGTTAGAAAAGAAAGCAACCAATCAGATCTTGTTCTGGGTCTCTGGGTAGAATATCCTTCAACCAGGTATTCTATATCCTTGATAGAAGGCCCTGGCCGTTGCACTGAATGAGAGCGTACGTTTGGACTGACAGTTTGATCAACCAATCATATATTGATCTGTAGCCAATGGGCGTATTCTTTCAGAGTTTCCCTCGGTTCCAGGTACTCTCGAAGGCCCGGTAGTTAACTGGCTCGAGACAGAGGATCCAGATGAATGCGACGAAGCATTTCATGCCGTTTTATTGTTTTTAACGTTGAAATGGCGAGTGCAACAGGTGAAGAGGAAGTTGTTGCGGAATTGTTGTGAGTACCCTTTTCAAGACGACAATTCAGTGAAAAGACGGACATTATAATGCCGGGGGGGGGGGCGGCGGCTGGGGGTGTGTGTGTCTACAGAAGGTCCAGTTGTGATGGACACGGTTCGCCACTGGTTTTTGGATTATTAGAGAAAATAATCTGTGTCAGACAAATGTTTATTAGATTTACACGTTTAATTCAGCAGGAAAATCTCCACATATTAACACCACTTCATGATTTCTGAAGTCTTTAGCCCGACATTAGCCTCCTTTAGCTTAGCGGTGGTGACGTGAAGTCATGTGACCGTGCTGTAGTTCCTTTATAGCCCAACTTTAGCCACCTTTAGCTTAGCGGTGGTGACGTGAAGTCATGTGACCGTGCTGTAGTTCCTTTATAGCCCAACATTAGCCACCTTTAGCTTAGCGGTGGTGACGTGAAGTCATGTGACCAGCTTGTTTGTTTTGGACTGAGTTAAATTATCAGAGAAACAAGCTAAGCACGCGTTGTTGTTCCTATGAGCACCATTATGATGTTTTATTTCAGCGCTGTTAAACACCGTATTAGCTCACTGCAAAGAGACGTTTCATTTCACTTTGACAAAAAGTGAGAGCAGCACCACAGTGAAGGAAGAAATACAAGAAAACACACACACACACACAGACCACACACACACAGACACACACTCAGCTGTGTCAGTAGTTTTCTCCTCTCCCTGTGGACGGATTATCTGCTTGGCTTTCTGCTTTTTCAGCCTCTCGTCTCACGTTTCCTCTTCACCTTTTCACCTTTTCTTGCTCCCTCTTCTCGTCTCTCTTATCTTCTCATGTTTCCTTCTCCTTTATCTCCTACCATTATCTCTCCTCCTCTATCTTCGTTTCCTCTCCTTTTCGAGGTTAGCTACTGCAGTAATTTCAGACGGAGTCATGTGATCACATTGATAAAATAAGCAGATAAAACATTTTATTTAATTTTCCAACAACAGTGAGCCTTAAAAGGTATTTTCTGCTTCAAACACTACTTTTTAATGTTGATTAAGATAATAAGATAAGATAAGAGAACTCTATTGATTCCAATTTGGGAAATGTTACACCTTCAGGCTCTTTGAACGTTGAAGATGTGCACATTTTGGGACTTTTAAGATAATCATGAAGACAGATGGTAGATCTTAAAGAAAGGTATTTGAGTTCTTATGTGATCGACCCCACAGAGCCTCAGTGTTTCCATTCAGGTCAGAACAGTTTGCATTTATGGACTAATGTGAAAGGCAAGATTTTCTCCGAAAGCGTTTTAATATGGATTTTAATAGGCTGGATTAGGATTAGCGCTGGCATTAGGATTTGGATTAGCATTAGCCTGTTGCTACATGATCCGGGCCTGAATGCAGCTTCAGCTCAACGCATTATTTTGTATTTCTGACAGCAGGACGCCATTCACTCAACATGGTTTAAACACACTATTAAAAAAAGAAAAGTCTGTTATTTTAACAGCAATTAGGGCTTTGAGTTCATCCTCCGTCGGTTTGGACTTTCTGTTCTTCGTTAAAGTTTTTCTTTGCAATGCTGCTAACAGTCACGATTAATGCATGAATAACGCAGTTTAACCTAAGACTCAGGAAGTGCTCTAAAAACTCAATCAAAGCAAATTATAATGTGTTATAATCTGTGACGTCTGTATCTGAATATTTACCTTCACACAGCTCCTTCTGAAATTAAGATTGTGCAGCATAATGTAGTGAAAATACACAAAGTAAAAGCAATCATTGTGCTTTAAATGTACGGTGGCCTGCAGGTGCCACAACAACCTAAAGCTCTCCATTAGGAGAAACAGATATAAAAGCACAAGTGTTCCACATGAAGAAACATCTATGAAGGCTAAAATAACACTTTCTGGGTTCACAATGCTTGAGACTAAATAAGAAAGTGCATAATATAGTATTAAGATGTTTTAAAGGTTTAAATTATGAAAAAATTACATTTGTTTTTTTTTTCTTAAAAATCCTCAATTTTTAGAAGAAAAACAATATTTTATTTTTTAGAATTTCGATTATTTAATATTTTATTATTTAATTTTGTTTTCAGAATCTTGAAAATGTTTCAATAATTTGTAAAAAGAATCAACAATTTTCACATTTTTCTCAGAAATCTTCTAATAAAAAAATATATATATTTAAGAGGATTTCTCACAATATATACAGTATATATAATCAATACAAGTGTTAATCCCACCCGCAGCATATCCTGTAAACAGAAAACCTTATTTTATTCTAAGAGGAACATCATAACCTGTCCCTATCATTTGTGTCCACTTTAATTGTCTCTCCATGACGGTATGTTTGTGTCTTCATGTTCTGTTGCTTTTACCTCTTAGAATTTTGTACGGCGTCCTTGGGTGTGATGAAAGACGCCTTAAATAAAATGTATTGTGAAAAAAATGTATTATCATCTTCTCTTCTTCTTCTTCTTCTTCTTCACGTCCTCCTTCCTTCATCTCTCTCTCTCTCTGTCACAACCCGACCTCCTTTTCCTGTTTCCTCCCTCCTTCTCTCCCCCCTAACTCCCTCCAGTTCTGCGGCTGACCTCGTTAGATCACGTCTCACTGCTGAGTATATATATAATAAAGAATGTGTGTGTGTGTGTGTGTGTGTGTGTGTGTGTGTGTGTGTGTGGTGTGTGTGTGTGTGTGTGTGTGTGTTGAGAGGTTGTGTGTGAGGGAGATAACAGGACGACCCAGGGCAAGTCTCTAATTGGCCGAACTCCTGCCAGGATTCTGCCTCTGTACATTCATATTTATATATTTATTTAAGTCTAGTTATATATATGATCCCTCTAGTGTATATATACCTATTGTTGCTTTCTTCTACTTCTTCTTGTCTGAAATGTATTTTTCAAGGGTCTAAACATATAGAAATGTGAACATAACCGCTATACAGAGAGACCATGAACACTAGCAATAAGTACATATGAACAGTGTTTTATGTTTGAAATCATCATGGAAAATTCACCTGAAAATAAGAAACAATTCATTTTTTTAAACAGTTGAAAGGAAGTTAAGAATCATAAAATATTCAAGCTCTTCTCTGAAAAAACAGCACACAACATTTTGTTTTTCGTGAAAAGAGAGATTTGTTTTTAGTTCTTAATTTTGACTTTTCCTTCAGAATTCTGACTTTCTCAGAATTCTTCAATAAAACAATTTAAAAATATATTATTTTTGCAGAATTTTGACTTTTCATCAAAACATTTGAATTTCTAAGAACATTTTTCTTTTTTTTAAATATATATTTTTTTTTTATTAGAAGATTTCTGAGAAAAATGTCAAAATTGTTGAATATTTTTTCAAAATTATTGAAACATTTTCAAGATTCTGAAAAAAATCAAATAATATTTTTCGGAAAATCAAAGAATTCTGAAAAAATATATATATATTTAAAAAAAAAATATATCGTTTTTCTTTATTGGAGATTTTTGTAAAAATATGTATATTTTTGTTAAAATAAGATGTATGACAAAATGTCAAAATTCCTGAAAAAGTTTCGATATTCAGATGTCTTTTCACGGTTCTCAAAAAAATTCAAAATTCCCATAAAACATTTTTTTTTTTATGAAAATCAAAGAATTCTGAAGAAAAAAGTCTCAACAAATGTTACAATTAAAAATTCTGAAAATGAATATATAGTTTTTTTTCTGATAATTGAATATTTTTGAGAAACGGTCAAGATCAGGAAAAAAAGGCCACATTCTGAGTCCCTGTGTTACGTAAATAAACAAAGGAGTCCAACGGAGGCGTTTCAGACAGTTTAGTTTGAGAAATATAATACTCGTTAAATTAAAAGTACCTCAGATATACTTTCTTTACTTAAGTTGATTTTATCAAACCAACAGAGGAATATACTGCTCGTCAATCCTGCAGCCTTTCCTGGAAACACTACAGTAGATCAGACTGTGTGTGTGTGTGTGTGTGTGTGTTGTGTTGTGTGTGTGTGTGTGTGTGTGGTGTGTTTAAGTGTGTGTGTTTGCTGTCAGTAGGTGTTTGAGGTTTTAGAGCAAATCGAAGCAGACTTTGTCAGTAAGAATTAAACACTCACTGCAGTACTCCCATCGTGTACTCTCCTGACTGTGTGTTTGTGTGTGTTTGTGTGTGTGTGCGCTGTCGGTGTGTGTGTATGCGCTGTCAGTGTGTGCGCTGTCGGTGTGTGTGTATATGCGCTGTCAGTGTGTGCGCTGTCGGTGTGTGTGTGTGCTTTTGGTGTTAGCATACAGTGTCAAACATCGAGGTTATCCGCAGGGGAAGCAGCACAGTGTGAATCGCTCACTGAACACACTGATACTGCAGACACACACACACACACACACACACACACACTCTGGTTAATTGTGCTTAATTGCATGTGACAGGTGTTGACAGCTCACAGCGGTGGCATCTCCATCACCCTCTCTGTCTCTCTCTCTCTCTCTCTCTCTCTCTCTTTCTCTCTCGCTTCACTTAAACTGATATTGTATTTAGTGCAGAAAATATTGTTTATTAAAGTAAATAATGTGATGCTCACACTAACTTTAAGAACTGTGGAGTTGTTTTGTAAACATTGCTCCAGATGTTTTTGTCTCTCTGGTCATTTCAAATGTATTTTTCAGTAATTCTCAATCGTATAAAAAGTTGATTAGTGTACAGTATCTACGTATTTTTATGTTACTTTGAAGTCGTTTTGATTCTCTATGTAGTATTTTTGTGTCTCTTTGAAGTCATTGTGTGTCTCTTTGTAGTCATTTACTGTCTCTTTGTAGTCATTTAGTGTCTCTTTGTAGTCATTTAGTGTCTCTTTGAAGTCGTTTTGTGTCTCTTTGTAGTCATTTACTGTCTCTTTGTAGTCATTTAGTGTCTCTTTGTAGTCATTTACTGTCTCTTTGTAGTCATTGTGTCTCTTTGAAGTCGTTTTGTGTCTCTTTGTAGTCATTTAGTGTCTCTTTGTAGTCATTTACTGTCTCTTTGTAGTCATTTACTGTCTCTTTGTAGTCATTTAGTGTCTCTTTGAAGTCATTTGTGTCTCTTTGAAGTCATTGTGTGTCTCTTTGTAGTCATTTAGTGTCTCTTTGTAGTCATTTTGTGTCTCTTTGAAGTCGTTTTGTGTCTCTTTGTAGTCATTTAGTGTCTCTTTGTAGTCATTGTGTCTCTTCGTAGTCATTTTGTGTCTCTTTGTCATTTGTCTCTTTTTGAAGTCGTTTTGAGTCTCTTTGTAGTCATTTAGTGTCTCTTGGTAGTCATTGTGTGTCTCTTTGTAGTCATTTAGTGTCTCTTTGAAGTCGTTTTGTGTCTCTTTGTAGTCATTTACTGTCTCTTTGTAGTCATTTACTGTCTCTTTGTAGTCATTTAGTGTCTCTTTGAAGTCATTTTGTGTCTCTTTGAAGTCGTTTTGTGTCTCTTTGAAGTCGTTTTTTGTCTCTTTGTAGTCATTTAGTGTCTCTTTGTAGTCATTGTGTGTCTCTTCGTAGTCATTTTGTGTCTCTTTGTAGTCATTGTGTCTCTTTTTGAAGTCGTTTTGAGTCTCTTTGTAGTCATTTAGTGTCTCTTGGTAGTCATTGTGTGTCTCTTTGTAGTCATTTAGTGTCTCTTTGTAGTCATTTTGTGTCTCTTTGTAGTCATTGTGTGTCTCTTTGTAGTCATTTAGTGTCTCTTTGTAGTCATTTAGTGTCTCTTTGAAGTCATTTTGTGTCTCTTTGTAGTCATTTTGTGTCTCTTTGTAGTCATTTGGATGTCATTTCGTGTCTCTTTGTAGTAATTTAGTCTTTCTTTGTAGTCATTGTGTCTCTTTGTAGTCATCTTGTGTATCTTTGTAGTCATTTTGAATTTCTTTGTAGTCATTGTGTGTCTCTTTGAAGTCATTTTGTGTCTCTTTGTAGTCATTTTGTTTCTCTTTATAGTCATTTTGTTTCTCTTTATAGTCATTTTGTTTCTCTTTGTAGTAATCTAGTGTCTCTTTGAAGTCATTTGTGTCTCTTTAAAGTCATTGTGTGTCTCTTTGAAGTCATTTTGTGTCTCTTTGTAGTCATTTTGTTTCTCTTTATAGTCATTTTGTTTCTCTTTGTAGTAATCTAGTGTCTCTTTGAAGTCATTTGTGTCTCTTTGAAGTCATTGTGTGTCTCTTTGTAGTAATTTAGTCTCTCTTTGTAGTCATCTTGTGTCTCTTTGTAGTCATCTTGTGTCTCTTTGAAGTCGTTTCGTATCTTTTGATGTAATTTTGTAGGCTGGTAATCATTTTGTGTTGTTTCGTCTCTTTGTAGCCCTTTTTGTCCCCTTGTTGTCATTTTGTGTCTCTTTGATGTCACTTTGCATCTCTTTTCGGTTACCTTAAGACTCTTTTAACGGATCTTGCAGTCATCTAGTGTCTCTCAGATGATTTATTTTCCTCTGACGTCCCTTTAATCTTAAATCTTTTCTTCTTCGTACCCTTCAGACTCGTCTCTGTCGAGGATGAGCCCCTGCTCGGAGGCGGGGAAACCCTGTAACCCGTGTCTGGACGCGGCGAAGTCGTGTAATCTGAACGAGACGTGCAAACGCCTTCGATCTGCATACAACTCCATCTGCAGCAAGGCCACGCCCCCTCAGCCCACGCTGGCCAATCAGGAGCCCTGCAGCCGCAAGAGGTGTCAGAAGGTGGGCGCAGAAGTACCTTAAAAAATATATTTTAAAAAACTGGGTTTATTTCTAAAAACCAAGCAGCAGCATAAAAAGACATGGCATTGTACAATATAATATATAATATGTTCAAATAAAGAAATAAAAAACTGAAAAACACACAAGATTTTTTTTAATTAGGTCTTTACATTGCCGGACCTCACGAGAGTTTCGCTAAGAATATCCATATGGACCAATCAGAAGTGCGTATTCAACCATGTGATGTAATGAATGTAATAAACGCCCCCCTCTGTGCCCAGGCTCTGCGTCAGTTCTTCGAGCGAGTCTCCTGGGAGCTCAGCTACCCCCTGCTGTTCTGCTCCTGCTCGGATCAGGCCTGCGCCGAGCGCCGCCGCCGCACCATCGTCCCGTCCTGCTCCCACCAGGAGAGGACCAGGCCGTCCTGCCTGGAGCTGAGGGCCAACTGCCGCTCAGACGCGCTCTGCAGGTGAGAGCTAACGCTAGGATACACATATCTATATCGGGGTTTCCGCTAGGATTTTTTCTCGCCGGTCAAGCGTCCGGACCGAATTTATTTTACCGGACAAATTTTAAACTTACCGGTCATGTTTCAATAATAAGAATAAGAATTGTGTAGCAGAGTTTCCGTTAGCAGGTAATTACCGGACTATGACCGGATATGCTGATGTTTAAAACTCAGTTAATGGGGCTCATTTTTATATTGCTTCAGTTTATAATCGTAACAGATCGAAAAGTTCAGATTCATTTTTCAATAAATGATTCCACAAACAACATAATTATTACATTCAAACAAACTACTGATAGTAGATGAAGTACATTATTCAAAAGTTTACATTAACTTTGGATAATAACACGGGAGAAACAGATCCTCTCTTTTCCTCTCTCCCTCCCTCTCTCTCTCTCTCTCTCCCTCTCTCTCTCTCTCTCTCTCTCTCTCTCTCTCTCTCTCTCTCTCTCCCTCCCTCTCTCTCCTGACAGCCCGTCAGTTTCTCATGCAGCTCGCTAAACAGTGGGCGGGGCTTCAGGTGATCCTGCCGAGCTGCGTGTCTCCGTCAGACTCAGCAGCTGATCTGATCTCTCTCTCGCGTCCGGTTATATTTATCCGTTTATGTCCATATCGATCAGATCCAGCTCTCCTGATCGGCCTTTATAGAGAGCACCGATCAAACTATTAAGAGTGAATATCGGCCGATAATGATCGGCGGCCAATCGATCGGAGCATCCCTAATTATTACCGGACATTTTGACCGGCAGGTTTTGAATTTACCGGTTTTTAATACATTTTACCAGCTAAAAACCGGTAATTACCGGCTAACGGAAACCCTGATCTATATCTATATCTATAAAGGAACTACAGCACGCTCAGACGCGCTCTGCATGCTGCACGTTTATAAACTTGAGGAAACTACTGTTTACCACTTAGGCAGCTAATAAAAAGAGGGCTATAAAGGAACTACAGCACGGTCACATGACTTCACGTCACCACCGCTAAGCTAAAGGAGGCTAATGTTGGGCTATAAAAGAACTACAGCACGGTCACATGACTTCACGTCACTACCGCTAAGCTAAAGGTGGCTAATGTTGGGCTATAAAGGAACTACAGCACGGTCACATGACTTCATGTCACTACCGCTAAGCTAAAGGTGGCTAATGTTGGGCTATAAAGGAACTACAGCACGGTCACATGACATCACGTCACCACCGCTAAGCTAAAGGCGGC
This sequence comes from Dissostichus eleginoides, assembly GCA_031216635.1. Classification (NCBI taxonomy): domain Eukaryota; kingdom Metazoa; phylum Chordata; class Actinopteri; order Perciformes; family Nototheniidae; genus Dissostichus; species Dissostichus eleginoides. The sequence goes on along the minus strand of CM062282.1, from coordinate 2,358,885 downwards.
TAATGTTGGGCTATAAAGGAACGACAGCACGGTCACATGACTTCACGTCACCACCGCTAAGCTAAAGGAGGCTAATGTTGGGCTATAAAGGAACTACAGCACGGTCACATGACTTCACGTCACCACCGCTAAGCTAAAGGAGGCTAATGTTGGGCTATAAAGGAACTACAGCACGGTCACATGACTTCACGTCATCTGGAGTGATCACATGCTGAGTAATTTGAAGGTTTTAGGACTCATTCCTACAGCTCTGTAAACATTGGTGCATGGTTCTGGAGTCGTTGGGTCTCAAGACATGGAAGTGTTTGAAAATAAACGAGATCCACAGCATGTAGGGTTTAAAGACGAGGCTAAATATTGAATGCAAACTATGAAGATAAAACAGATATTTGCTCCTTGTGTGTATATATATTATACTTCTCATATATCTCTACTTCCTGCTGAGTGTTTCCTCGCTGCAGCTGTGACTGAACTCTGAATCTGCAATGCTAATGTTCCTCCGGTCCAAAACCCCTCAGAGCTCCCGCAGGTCTGCATTACTGGAGACAAAGACTGTATTTAATTACTCTTTCTGTCAATCAGAGCCCCAGCAGTCATTGCATCACAGCAGGGGGTCCAGCCCCAGAGGACTCTGAATAATATCAGGTTAATGGAGGCTCAACTAAGAGGAGGAGAAGTACTCAGATCTGGTACTTGAGTAAAAGTAGAAGTACTCAGATCTGGTACTTGAGTAAAAGTAGAAGTACTCAGGTCTTGTACTTGAGTAAAAGTAGAAGTACTCAGATCTTGTACTTGAGTAAAAGTAGAAGTACTCAGATCTTGTACTTGAGTAAAAGTAGAAGTACTCAGATCTCGTACTTGAGTAAATGTAGAAGTACTCAGATCTCGTACTTGAGTAAAAGTAGAAGTACTCAGATCTTGTACATGAGTAAAAGTAGAAGTACTCAGATCTTGTACTTGAGTAAAAGTAGAAGTATTCAGATCTTGTACTTGAGTAAAAGTAGAAGTACTCAGATCTTGTACTTGAGTAAAAGTAGAAGTATTCAGATCTTGTACTTGAGTAAAAGTAGAAGTACTCAGATCTTGTACTTGAGTAAAAGTAGAAGTACTCAGATCTTGTACTTGAGTAAAAGTAGAAGTACTCAGATCTTGTACTTGAGTAAAAGTAGAAGTACTCAGATCTCGTACTTGAGTAAAAGTAGAAGTACTCAGATCTTGTACATGAGTAAAAGTAGAAGTACTCAGATCTTGTACTTGAGTAAAAGTAGAAGTATTCAGATCTTGTACTTGAGTAAAAGTAGAAGTACTCAGATCTTGTACTTGAGTAAAAGTAGAAGTACTCAGATCTCGTGCTTGAGTAAAAGTAGAAGTACTCAGATCTTGTACTTGAGTAAAAGTAGAAGTACTCAGATCTCGTACTTGAGTAAAAGTAGAAGTACTCAGATCTCGTGCTTGAGTAAAAGTAGAAGTACTCAGATCTTGTGCTTGAGTAAAAGTAGAAGTATTCAGATCTTGTACTTGAATAAAAGTAAAAGTACTCAGATCTCGTGCTTGAGTAAAAGTAAAAGTACTCAGATCTTGTGCTTGAGTAAAAGTGTAAGTACCAGAGTGTAGGAATATTCTGTTATGGTGCGTTCACACCCGATGCATTGCTCTAATCATACGAGTTTCACCACGGCTTGCAGTTGTTTTTATCGCGTCATTCAAACAGTCGCTCCGTTGATGTTGTTTCGCGTCCAGGCAAAATAGTTCTTTCTTTCTGTCCTCATTATAGAACATATTACAACCACTGCCGCTTTATACCTTCTGTGGAAGACCATCAAACGTTGCAACAAACGCCGTCGTGTCTCGGTTCATTATCATCCAGCGTCGCACACAGTTTGGAGAATTTCATCTTCTCATCCAGGAACTGATGACTGACGTTTCCCTACGGTATTTGAGGAGGACTAGATCAGTTTGATGATCTGTGAACTCCGATTGGTGTCAGGATTTCTCGGATGCACACAAACTACAGTCGTATTTCTCCAGGAACCCATAAACAGCGACCACAATGTTTTCTTCCATCTTCACATCTGAACAACGGCAGGACGTCAGAGGGAATCCCAACACTGATTGGCTTTCGTGAGAATGCACATTTGACGCTCGAGTTGAAAAGATTTGACTGGTGATTGACGCGGCCCCCTTCGATCGAGTTGTTCACACCGCCGGAGCAAATTGGCGTCTATCCGCGTCTTGACATTCACTTTAAATGAATTTGCGACGCGCCCAAAAGTTGCATCACGTCCGGGTTGAACGCACCATAACAAGGAAAGTACAAACGTATAAACATTGAATATATTACTGAATTGGGATGATTATTTTATTGGTTTTGCAATTCAAATATTGGATGACTTGATCATTTTAACATCTTCATTAAAAAAAGATATATATTTATATAAACTTTAGACATTCTCCCACATTGTTGTTTCTGCTGCACGAGATAACGGCAGGAACGGCTGCAGTTTGTCTGTTTTTTAGATTTGAAAAAGATGAAGCTGCAGAGAAAGCTTCAGGCTGTTTCTCTCACACTGAGAATTTGGATTAATATTTGTGTGTGTGTGTGTGTGTGTGTGTGTGTGTGTGTGTGTGTGTGTGTGTGTGTGTGTGTGTGTGTGTGTGTGTGTGTGTGTGTGTGTGTGTGTGTGTGTGCGTGCGTGTGTGTGCGCTCCCTGTGGAGTCCTTGTGTAAACACTCACAGCTTCACATCCTGCAGCTCTCACAAACAGGTTTTTCCTCTTTAAAACGTTTGTTTCGGAATCAAATCATGTTTTCTCTCCTGCTGCAGATCGTTGCCTCCAGACAATAATCTGAGCCACGAGCAATCAAACAATATTTCAGATATTATCAAATGCACAGGAGCTTTACTTATATATTTTATTATATTTAACTACTTTATAATCTGAACGTACCAAGCGCTCCGGTCCCAGCTGTGTGCGTCACTCTTTAGTGTCCCTTCGGTTACGGTCGAATAGTCCAAAAATCTGCCCCTATCGTCTATCCCTATCGTCTATCCCTATCGTCTATCCCTATCGTCTATCCCTACCGTCTATCCCTGTCGTCTATCCCTGTCGTCTATCCCTGTCGTCTATCCCTGTCGTCTATCCCTATCGTCTATCCCTAACGTCTATCCCTGCCGTCTATCCCTGTCGTCTATCCCTGTCGTCTATCCCTGTCGTCTATCCCTATCGTCTATCCCTATCGTCTATCGTCTATCCCTGTCGTCTATCCCTATCGTCTATCCCTATCGTCTATCCCTATCGTCTATCGTCTATCCCTATCGTCTATCGTCTATCCCTGTCGTCTATCCCTATCGTCTATCCCTATCGTCTATCGTCTATCCCTGTCGTCTATCCCTATCGTCTATCCCTATCGTCTATCCCTATCCCTATCGTCTATCCCTATCCCTATCGTCTATCCCTATCCCTATCGTCTATCTCTATCGTCTATCGTCTATCCCTATCGTCTATCCCTATCGTCTATCCCTATCCCTATCGTCTATCCCTATCGTCTATCCCTATCCCTATCGTCTATCTCTATCGTCTATCCCTATCCCTAACGTCTATCCCTATCGTCTATCCCTATCCCTAACGTCTATCCCTATCGTCTATCCCTATCGTCTATCCCTATCCCTAACGTCTATCCCTAACGTCTATCCCTATCGTCTATCCCTATCGTCTATCCCTATCCCTATCGTCTATCCCTATCGTCTATCCCTATCGTCTATCGTCTATCCCTATCGTCTATCCCTATCGTCTATCCCTATCGTCTATCCCTAACGTCTATCCCTATTGTCTATCCCTAACGTCTATCCCTAACGTCTATCCCTAACGTCTATCCCTATCGTCTATTCCTATCGTCTATTCCTAACGTCTATCCCTATCGTCTATCCCTATCGTCTATCCCTATTGTCTATCCCTATCGTCTATTCCTATCGTCTGTTCCTTGACCTCTGTGTGAAACGTCACGGGGTTAAGGAATAGTGGATAGGAGAATTCAAAAGGACTTAGGAGAAGAGACTGCGGTACTTTAGAGAATCCGACTGCACTTTCATATCCCACGTGTTTATGATGCGCCAGCGGACGTCATGAATGTGCGTCTGCTGCTGTGGGGAAACTATGGAAACTACAGTTCTCTATACAGCGGACTACAACATGGATGAATAATAAGAACGAGGGACTCCTGTAAACTCATCTAGAGACTCTGCTCCGTGCTCTGATGCTGTTGCTTTAGGCTTTATGAACGTGGACAACAGAGAAACAGATTCTTCAGGACCAAAGCTGGAACTGAGATAAAAAAGGAAAGTGAAACTTATGCTCGTCACCCTCTCCCTCCGGTCCACATTAATACAAATGATCCCAATACGTATGATTGGATGAAAAGATCTGAAAATCAATACAAATGTATTTATTATAACCGTTAGTCCTTAACATCTATCACTGTGTGTATCACCATTCAGACATCTTTTAAAAGGTGAACAAACCCCACAGCTCAGTAAAGACTGAGATGTTGACTTTATTTGATCATTTCAGTAAAAACTAACGTTCATATTTCTCTTTTTGATTATAATACTGATGATCGTTCAAAACAAAGCACTTTGGCAACTTACCGTTTTAAAATGCTTAATAAGCACCGTAACTTTCATCATATCATTTCTCGGTCATAATCGGTTGTTTCCGTGAACGGCCGAATGTTGTGTGGCGGCAAATGCTGCGGCTGCAAGGCATTGTGGGGCAGCACTTTCTCCTCTCCTTTCCTAAAGGGAGGTCCAGTGGTTCCTAAGCTAAAGGAGGTTATAAAGGAAGTTTGAAACCTCCTTTCCTATCATCTAGAGAATTCGAACGGCTCTTATCATGGCTGCCACTGAGGGACTTCCGGGTCATTTCACTCCGTTAGGAAGGTTCCTAAGCTAAATGGACTATTCGACCGCAACCCTGGTCTCCCAGCTGTGTGCGTCACTCTTTAGTGTCCCCTGGTCTCCCAGCTGTGTGCGTCACTCTTTAGTGTCCCCTGGTCTCCCAGCTGTGTGCGTCACTCTTTAGTGTCCCCTGGTCTCCCAGCTATGTGCGTCACTCTTTAGTGTCCCCTGGTCTCCCAGCTGTGTGCGTCACTCTTTAGTGTCCCCTGGTCTCCCAGCTGTGTGCGTCACTCTTTAGTGTCCCCTGGTCTCCGTTGTGTTTTGAGCTTCTTCAGCGTTTGGTTTCTGCAGCTTTTAGTAAACGCTGCGCATGTCTCCTCAAGTTGCTGAATGTTCTCTAAATGCTGCATGTGTTGTCAAGTTGCTGGAGATGTTTCTTCATGCGGAACATTTGGGTTTTGATATCTGCATCCTTTCTGAAGCTGCAGTTTCTCCTGATGGAAGAGTTTTGCACCTGTTGGCCTCCGTAGAAATTCATAAACAGACAGCCTGAAACATACGAATAAGATTTATAAATATGACTTGAAGACAAGCTGCATTTAGTCCACTTTATTGGGCCTTTTTCACATTTACACAGTAACCCTTGTGAGGACTTTGTGATGCGTCTCTTCTCTCTGATTCTGCAGGAAGTAATCAGTGAAATCAGCTGAAGGAGGGTTTAATTAGACAGGAAGTCAGCACACTTGTGGGTCAAAATTACCCGTTTGATTGGTAACTACCAGCTTTAAAGGTTAGAGAGACTGAAGTGGGGGAGTGACACCCTCGTCTCACCCCTCTTTATCAGGGACTGGGTGCCCTTCAGGAAAGAGTGTGTTGGGAAAAAGGGCAATAATACAACTATCCAAAGATGGTTAAAATAAATAGAAAATACAAATAAATTCAAAATTATACAATAAATATACATTTAAGTTTTTATAATTAGGTAAAAATATTAAGAAAATTAAGAAAATTAAAAATAATAACAAAATGTAAAAAGATAATTAAAAATGAATGAATAAATCTAACCGGCTTCACCTCAGAGTGTTTTGCGTTTTTTAAATCAGATTTTTTAACCTGTTTGTGTCATCCAAACTCTGCAGTGTAAAATAAATCCTGCTCATGTCTGTCCTTGGATTTAGAAATGATTTGTAATGACTCACTGCTGCAGGATATGATGCTTTATCTCAGAGGAGGAATGTTAATGCTTCCTCGGTTTTACATAAAGGTTTTAAATTGGTCTTTTTCTAAGTGCTGAATTCTGGATTCCAGCACTTAGAAAGCCGATCAAAGTTTACCTCGTTAACGTGATCAGTTTTTAAGTGCTTTCTATGAGTTAACTTAACCGTGCACTTTAATAAACATCCATTTGAATGCGTCACTGTTTGTATTCCTCTGTAGTCCCTGAGTCACGCTCCTATTGGCTAGCGCTCAAACCAGTGTTGTAGTCAACACCAATTCACGAGTCCAAGTCACTTTCGAGTCACCACTCTTCGAGTCCGAGTCCAAGTCCGAGTCAACTAGGGAGAGTCGTAGTCGAGTCCGAGTCCAAGTCCGAGTCACCCAAGGAGTGTCCGAGTCGAGTCCGAGTCATCATTACCTGTGTTCGAGTCCGAGTCCAAGTCACTTTTATTTTGATAGTAATAAGATCGGGACTCTTATTTTGAAGGAACTTTTACCGGAAGTCAATGGACAACGGAGCAGTGTAAACACACATGTATAAGGACGGATAGATGACGAAGGACTCAGTCCCGAAAATCAGCACTCGAGTCCAGCTCAAGTCCGAGTCCAGGAGTCCATCTCTGGCTCCAACACATTGTACCTGATAAACTAAGGGGGCGGGACATCTCTAAGCTGGTGGACCAATCACAACAGAGCCGGCCAGCTGACCAATCAGAACAGACTTGATAAAAGCTTGATAAAACCACACTATCATGGTTTTGGTCACTGTGTGTGTGTGTGTGTGTGTGTGTGTGTGTGTGTGTGTGTGTGTGTGTGTGTGTGTGTGTGTGTGTGTGTGTGTGTGTGTGTGTGTCTACAGGGTGACACCGTTTACCTGCTCAGGTTTTCAGATATCAGCCTCCAGAAGAAATATATACATTTCAAATGAAGATGAAGTGGCCCTTTACGACCTTCAAAACACACACACACACACACACACACACACACACACACACACACATACACATACACACACACTGTTTCCTTTCCTTATTGACTGTTGGAGGTTTCCTTCAGGTCTCATCTGCTGGATGTGGAGATTTATGAGCATTATCTTCCCCATGACCCCCATCAACACTGTCTATGTGTGTATGCGAAACACACACACACACACACACACACACACACACACACACACACACACACACACACATACATCGTGCACCGATCCCCGAGTGTGTTTTAAGGCGAGGAACCAATCTGAGGCCGGCGTCGCTCCATTACTCCGTCAGTGAGGGAAATATCTGCAGAGGTCACAGAGGACGCTGTGTGTGTGTGTGTGTGTGTGTGTGTGTGGTGTGTGTGTGTGTGTGTGTGTGTGTGTGTTCTGTCTGTTTACAGAAGCGATGAGGAGAGAGATGAGTCTTTAAAGAGGAAATAAGCAGAAGTAAACAAAGTACTTACATCCTGTACGTCATGAAAAGTACTTCATTACAAGTAAAAGTACTGCGTATACAATATTTCTATATAAAAGTACACAAATACTACCAACTTTGCCTAAATGTACACAAATGTTTCTAGCTTCATGTAAAAGTACACAGTTAGTATACTCATTGGAAGAAGGACGATCATTTTTTCTGTTGTAATATAATACAGATGATTTCACAATTAATATTAAATCATAATATAGGGTTTTAACGTGTGATATAATCGTGTGTGTGTGTGTGTGTGTGTGTGTGTGTGTGTGTGTGTGTGTGTGTGTTCCTCATCTTCATCACATGCTGCACAAGGAGCGACGTGCGTCTCCCTGTAATCCATATTCATATAAACATGATTAAATAATATACGCTTATATATCACGGTATTAATTATGTCTTCACCTTCTGGATCATAAACTGATAATCTCTTTGTTCTCTTTCTTCAAATGTCACCGTGAGCTAACGCTGCCTGATCCACAGCGAGCTGCACTTTGCTTTGGGTATTTAAAAGTCGCTAAATCTTGTGAGAAAGTTTTCTGAAAGTTGCAAAATCTGGAAAGAAAGTCGATTAATATTGCAGGAAAGATGCTCAATGTAGTAGGAAGGTCGCTAAATCTACCAAGAAAGTCGCTATATAGTAAGAAAGTTGTTGAGAGTCGATTTATCTAGCCTGAAAGTTGCTTAAACTAGCGACATTGCGGCTTCATCTAGCAAAAAATGTAATAATCTAGCAAGATATTTGACTAAACTAGCGAGAAAGTCTCTAATCTAGTCGGTAAAAGTCACTGAAAGTCAGTGGATCTAGTTAGAAAGTCGTCTAATTTAGCACGATAGAGGCTTATCTGGCCAAAAAGACGCTTATATAGCGATAGAGAAACCTAGTTTAGCTAAATCGAACTTCTAAATTCTGAATCTAACAAGCAGCCCCCAAAAGAGGCATTATGAACGTAAACAAAGAACATTGCTATCGTTAGCTATAAGCTAGCAGCCTGTTGCCGGGTAGATAGACGGACATTCATGTATTTGACTGTACTAAAAAATGTATTTGTAATCTTTTAATCGTCATGCGTCACCAAACCCTGACTCTGGCTGTGACTCTGCCTCCTGGGATCTGTCTTTCTACATTTTGGAGTTTTAAAGTTGTGCAAGGTGTAAAGAAAGTTGCTTAATTTAGCAAGAAAGACACTAAATGTAGCCTGGAAGTTATTAATCTAGTGAGAAACGTTCCCCTTTCCCCGTGGAAGCTGCTCCTGGGATGAGTGTTTCTACATAGGGAGTTTAAAGGTGTCCCAGGTGTGGAGACAGACTCTAATTGATCTTTAATCAGAGAGCTTTAGTGCAGATGAAGGTGAGGAGGAGACGCTCTCCTCGTTAAAGATGCATCTGAACTAATCACAGAGAGAGAAGCTGAGACTCTCTGACCTGAAACGTGCTTCCTGTGAATCACGTCCAGACTCTCTGCGCCGCTTTGGACATGAACAAATAAACAGATTTAAATAAGAGATGAAGGAGGAGGTGTCAGTAAAGATCAGAGCTGTAATGTGTGATGAAACCTTGAGGGTTCAGTTAGGGGATCACAGCAGGGGGCACCACTCGTTCAGTCTGTGTTCATGTGGAGCTCAGGTTGTTCAGACATTAGAGGGTTTAAATAATACTGGAAAACATGAGTGAAATCAGCAGGTCGTGCAGGAAGGGCGGTTTCCTTATGATATCTGAGCACGTTTATTTGTGATGAACAGGAAGTGATACCCGAGTGTTACGGCCCGCCCCCTACTCCGTGGTAGTGGCTCGTGGAGAGACCCGCAACATAAAAGAAAACACACCAAACAACCAGTACTAATCAGCGATCATTCATTAAAGGTACAGCCGTTACTCACACAAGCGTAAAGGGTAACGAAAGGAGGTCTGGAGGACTGGCCAAAAAGAACAAACAGACGGAGGGAACCCGAGCCAGCCACACCATGGGCCGTAGGACCCAGAGCTTCCCCCCCCTAACCAGAAATCAAACATAAACCCTATGGGAAACAAAATAAAGGCGCGAAAGCTGGACTACCAGGTCCTCCAGGCTAAACACAAAAACGTCTACAAACACAGCCTAAAGCTCAAAATGGCAAAGAGGTAATCTCTGGAGAGCGTGTCTGCTGGCGTTAAGATAGGCGGGGCCTCCTTCTCCTGCGGTTTCTCCTTATAACGGGTGAAGTGGAATTGGGAACAGCTGTGGAGAGGCGGAGCCAGGGGCAGACCAGGTGCACCTGGGAGACAGAAAAGACAACACGGAGGGGAGCGCGTAACACTGAGATATCATTTAGTTGGGAGAGACCCTAAATCTAGCAAGAAATGAGCTGAATATAACAAGAAAGTCTCGAAATCTACCCAAAAGGTTGAAGGTCCCATGTCATGCTTTTCCGGTTCTGACCCGTCCCCTTGTGTTCTGTAGCTTCTGCATGTGAACGGTCTGCAGAGTCTCAAACCCTCAAAGTGCACCCTGTAGGGAGTAAAACTCTAACACAGAACAGACCTGTCTCTGCTGCCCCAGAACGCGTTGTTGGAGATCTCTCTTTTTCCATTTTTTCTTCCGGGGCAGGTTGACGTCTCTACGTACAAATGGACAAATTGGTCCAAATGGACCAATCCGCACACACACACACTCACTCAGGCTGAGTTCCGCGGTGTCACGCAGCAACCAGGAAACGACACCAGTAATCCAGCTCACACTGTCCGCTCCTCGAGCCTCAAAGGGCGGAGCAGCGAGCCCCCCAACATCCCCCCAACACGGCACCCAGACCCCACGCAGCATTCCCATCTGTTTGTCATTACTGGTGTCATTTCCTGGTTGATAACTAACGCCATTGTAAAACATAATCACTGATGTTCCGCTGTAACGGTGGTGGACTCATCAGAACAGAGTGGGCGAGCTGACCAATCAGAGCACAGTGGGCTCATAGGGAGGGGGGGGGCAGGAGCTCCAACAAGCCGTGTAGGACAGAGAGTGAATACACATACTATACAGAGATGCTGTATGAGAAACCAATGTGAGTTTGGAACATTGAACAATGTGAATCTCTTCTAGTAGACCTCAACAATGGAACTATGATCAGTAGAAATGGCCATGAGACGGGACCTTTAATGATTTAGTGAAAAGTTTCTAAATCTGGCGAGAAAGTTGCCACATTTTTAAAACATTAATAATGGAGTGCAGTAAGGAGGGGTTTTTCCTTATGATTTCTGAGGAACTTTATTTGTGATGGACATCAAGTGATATCATTTAGTCAGGAGAGTTGCTAAATCTAGCAAGAATATAACAAAAAAGTCACTACATTTAGCAGGATTGTCATTGTTTGTTTTCCAGTTTCATTTTGAAGTGTATAACCTCTCTGTGTCTGGTCTCTTCGACTCGGGGATCTCTTCTGCTCCAGTTTATCTCAATTACTTTATGAACGTCACTATTATGTGGACTTCAGTTAGTAAAGTGTATTTAGTTTGTTCTCAGAGTCTTCAGTTTTAAACCTGCTGATAACAGAAGGGCTCTCCACATAATCCTGCGTCTTGCTTCACTTCCTGCAATTTGCTCAGATGATGTTCTCACTGAGACAGAAAAGCACTGCAGATTTCTTTGGAAACGCTCCAAATAAAACTGTGTGAGCGTCCTCGGTCCGGCTGGTTTCATTAAAACAGAGAGAACTTTTTAAAGAGTCCTGAGATATTTAACAGGGATTATTTCTGCAGCTCTGTTTGAAAGAAAACACAAAAACCCCTCACTCCTCTCCTGTCCTATTAGTTATATTTTTAGACCACATCAGACCTTATGTGGGTCAGGTGTTACAGAATGAGCACTTTCTGTGTCAGAGACAGGAAGTGGAGACAGAAAACGTGTCAGAAAAAACAGAAACAAACTCAGACTGCGTCGCTAAATCTGGGACGAAAAGACAATTAAAACACACTCAGCAAACGAGTTACAGAGACGTCACTGGAGGACATTTATCTGAACAACGGTCTATTCCCGGTCTTTTACCTTAGCAACGGTCTGTTCTCCTAAGCAGCGGTCTGTTCACCTTAGCAACGGTCTGTTCTCCTTAGTAACGGTCTGTTCTCTTCTCCTTAGTAATGGTCTGTTTTCCTTAGCAACGCTCTGTTCTCTTCTCCTCAGCAATGGTCTGTTCTCCTTAGTAACGGTTTGTTCTCCTTAACAACGGTCTGTTCCCGGTCTTTTACCTTAGCAACGGTCTGTTCTCCTAAGCAGCGGTCTGTTCACCTTAGCAACGGTCTGTTCTCCTTAGTAACGGTCTGTTCTCTTCTCCTTAGTAATGGTCTGTTTTCCTTAGCAACGCTCTGTTCTCTTCTCCTCAGCAATGGTCTGTTCTCCTTAGCAACGGTCTGTTCTCCTTACTAACGGTCTGTTCTCTTCTCCTTAGTAATGGTCTGTTTTCCTTAGCAACGCTCTGTTCTCTTCTCCTCAGCAATGGTCTGTTCTCCTTAGTAACGGTTTGTTCTCCTTAACAACGGTCTGTTCCCGGTCTTTTACCTTAGCAACGGTCTGTTCTCCTTAGTAACGGTCTGTTCTCTTCTCCTTAGTAATGGTCTGTTTTCCTTAGCAACGCTCTGTTCTCTTCTCCTCAGCAATGGTCTGTTCTCCTTAGTAACGGTTTGTTCTCCTTAACAACGGTCTGTTCCCGGTCTTTTACCTTAGCAACGGTCTCTTCTCCTTAGCAGCGGTCTGTTCACCTTAGCAACGGTCTGTTCTCCTTAGTAACGGTCTGTTCTCTTCTCCTTAGCAACGGTCTGTTCTCCTCAGCAATGGTCTGTTCTCCTTATTAACAGTATGTTCACCTTAGCAACGGTCTGTTCTCCTTAGTAACGGTCTGTTCTCTTCTCCTTAGTAACGGTCTGTTCTCTTCTCCTTAGCAACAGTCTGTTAGCGAGTATTAACAACCTCTGAGATGTCCAAATTGAACAATCAGAATTGAGTATTCAACTAAGCCGTGTAATAAATTGTCCTTTCTTTTTAATAATGTTATAACCTGCTGCTACTCCATTACATTTATATATTGACTTACTTTAAAATGCTGATTCTTACTTTCTTCTTCTTCTTATTTTTAATAAGGTGCTTGCCGCTTTATTAAATATGTTAGCCTACTCTTTATTTTGTCTTTATCTGCACTGTCCCTTTGCAGTAACGATGTACATGTACCCGCAATGATCTGATATCATGGCATCCAGAATACAGCCCTTATAAATCATTAAGCGTTCAATAATAAAACGCTTCAAGCCTTTTGTCCTCGATGGCCACCGTAGATTTGTCCTTTAAGTCGCTGAAAAATCTTAGAAAACACTCCACAACCTTTGGATTCACTGCCTCCTGTGTGTGTGTGTGTGTGTGTGTGTGTGTGTGTGTGTGTGTGTGTGTGTGTGTGTGTGTGTGTGTGTGTGTGTGTGTGTGTGTGTGTGTGCCACTTTATATAAACACAGTCAGAGAGAGACTGGAGGAAAGTGTGTGTGTGTCGCTGCAGGTTATCGTTCTTTCTTTTGTCTCAAGCTGACACCGTTGACAGGATGACTCAAACACGACACACACACACATACACACACACGCACACACACACACACACACACACACTCTGACCCCTGTGTGAAAGTCAAAAGAGCATCACTCCGCCTGTCACACTGTATCAGTCGCTGCAGCCGACAGACGAGGAAACACAAACACTCACAGTGAGCTGCGAATGTGTCATATACACACACACACACACGCACGCACGCACGCACGCACACACACACACAGTACACTGTACACAATACAATTCTGTATCGAATTAGAGTCATAGGTCCTGTGACATTTAAAAAATGACTATTTTAATAATAACAAACAGCACTACTTTCTTACAAATATTCATATAAAATAGAGAAAATGAGGCGCAGGAATGAAAGCAGAGAAACACAGAGAGGCAGAAGACAGGAGATGATCTGCTGTGACTGTAGAAACGGCAGGACCTGCAGACTCTCAAACCGTCAGAGAGATAATCTGTGTTAGATCGGGTTTCAGGAAGAGGCTGCACCTTTGAGTGACGGTAGATTCAAATGATAAATAGAAAACAACAATATCAAATCAAAAAGGTAAATAAAATAAAGAAATGAAATATAATAACAATAAAGTGAAATTCAATAAGGACTCTGAAATATAAAAAATAAATAATAAAATAGAATAAGGAAAATAATTAATAATATTTATAACACAAAAAAAACAAAACAATATTTAAAAAAGAATTGAATTAAAATAAAACAAAATAAGATAAAAAAAACTAATTTCAGTGTTGACCAAAAGCGTGAGAAAAACCAGAGAAATTAACCAATATATGATTTTCCACTGAGAGGCAATCTGCACATTACTTCATGAGTTATCTGATTAATACTGAAAGTGTTTCCGTGTTTCTTCAGGTCTCGTCTCGCTGACTACCACATGAACTGCCGGCCGACGCCTCACAGCGTCACCAGCTGCCCCAACGAACACTTCCACGGCTGCCTCATGGCCTACGTGGGCCTCATCGGTGAGTGGAATAAAGGAAATAAAACTAAAACTAATATTGTTTACAGTTTCATTTAGAGCCAAAGTGACTCCAGGCTCAGATCTGGATCTCTGGGGGTTCAATCTGAGCGAGGATTGAAATTAGGTGAAGCAAAAACTATTACAAACAAATCAAATTAATGGAGAATAAGGCGACATGCAGTCTCGATGTTAATGCATCTCTTCACAGACACCTTTCCCTTCACCTGTGTTAAAGCACAGCACGCATGATGATTAATTATCAGAGATGGCAAAAGTACACACATCCTTTACTCAAGTAGAAGTACACACATCCTTTACTCAAGAAGAAGTACAGATACTCGTGTTTAAACATACTCTGGTGAAAGTAGAAGTACTGACTAAACTCCTTTACTCAAGTAAAAGTAAAGAGGCTTCAAAATGTCCTTCAGTAAAAAGTACCCATAACTAGCAGCTGTTTTAAAGAGTACCTGACCTCCCTTTATATTAATAGAACAATAATGTCATTGTTAGCTAATGAATGTTTCCATGCTGAACAACGGCAACATGACAACGTTTTCATTGGTCCCTCTTCTTTAGAGAAGACCAGGAAATGATGGATACACGGATCGTGTTCAAATCAATAGGCACGCAATGACTCTAAATAATAATGATCACGCCACCAAACACACACATTCAGACTAAAGGAACCAGCCTGTTTGGAACATGTGAGAAGTAGAAAGTACAGGTATTTGTGTTCAACATGGAAGAAGTAGAAAGTACAGGTATTTGTGTTCAACATGTAAGAAGTAGAAAGTTCAGGTATTTGGGTTCAACATGGAAGAAGTAGAAAGTTCAGGTATTTGTGTTCAACATGTAAGAAGTAGAAAGTACAGGTATTTGGGTTCAACATGGAAGAAGTAGAAAGTACAGGTATTTGGGTTCAACATGTAAGAAGTAGAAAGTACAGGTATTTGTGTTCAACATGTAAGAAGTCAAAGTAAAAAGTCGTCAGAAAAATAAGTAGTGGAGTAAAGTACTGATACCAGAAACATGTACTTAAGTACAGTAACAAAGTATTTGTACTCCACTACTTCCCACCTCTGGTCATATTGTATTTGTATTTATTTTTGTTCCAGGGTCTGATGTGACCCCTAACTACAGCGACAGCAGCCCCTCCAACATCAGCCTCAGCCTCTGGTGCTCCTGCAGGGGGACAGGAGCTCAGGAGAGAGAGTGTGAGGCCTTCCATAGAGACTTCACACACAACTCCTGCCTCAGTGAGTCACACACACACACGCACGCACACAAACACACACACGCACGCACGCACGCACACACACACACACACACACACACACACACACACACACGCACACACACACACACACACACTCATTGTAAATAAACACTTAACCCCTCAGACACTGATGTCAATCACATGCCTTCAATTCTCTCTTCACAAATTAATTTCAACAACACAAACAGTTATTATTGTCTGCACACACACATACACACACACACACACACACACACAGATATATAATATCCTGCTGATATTTTGTTACTGTACATTTTATATTTTCCACATGTATATTTGTAACTTTTTTAATGCTATTTTATTTCTAATTGAGACGTATCAATAAAGTACTTCTTATTATCTTACACACACAATGGATCCAGTTCATCTTCCTCCTGTTCCTGGTCTGTCTTTGGATTTAGAAACCACTCACAGTGCAGATTATTTAATGACGCACTGCTGAAGGATATGAATGATTTATCTCAGAGAATAAAGGTTAATACTCCCTCTGTTTCACATGAATGTTTTAAATCCGATTGGTTGCTACTCTGCACTTCGTCGTCTCTGGATCAATATCAGGATGCATGTATTTATGATCCTCTCAAGAATGGAAGTAGTCATCACATACAGAGCATCAACTAGTTCCTGAACAGTGTCCTTCACATGCTGATATCCAAGAGAGGGAGTTACACAGTCACAAGATGGAGGAATAGAAAGCAGTATTCAATGTTTACTTCAGATTAGCTCCACGTCAGAAATGATCATGCTTGTCATATGTCTATCTCCATAGAGGCTGAATCATCATGTTAATCACATAGCTATCATATGCCTAAAACAGTCCTGATGCTCTTCTAGGTAATCATACATCCTGTCATGTTCACAGCTACAGTTGGGGTACATTTGTTATAACGTGTACTGATTTTCCTAACAGGGAATAAGTATTCTGATTCTGTTACAGAGAATGCCATCCAGTCTTTTGGTTATGGATCAGACAGAGGAACTCTCCACGTCACTGAACCGCCCTCCACCTTCCTCCCCCCCGCCCCCCCGCTGCAGGGAAACACTCTGAAGCCCCTTGACAACGCCTGCATGTTCTCCACCTGCGCCAACCTGCAGGTGAGGCTGAATGTGTTACGCTAACAAAGGTTTATCATACTTAAATGTTTAGTTCAGCAGGATAAATCTATTATTTCTGAAGTAAAAAGCTAATGTTGGGCTATAAAGGAACTACAGCACGGTCACATGACTTCATGTCACCACCGCTAAGCTAAAGGAGGCTAATGTTGGGCTATAAAGGAACTACAGCACGGTCACATGACTTCACGTCACCACCGCTAAGCTAAAGGTGGCTAATGTTGGGCTATGAAGGAACTACAGCACGGTCACATGACTTCACGTCACCACTGCTAAGCTAAATGTGGCTAATGTTGGGCTATAAAGGAACTACAGCACGGTCACATGACTTCACGTCACCACCGCTAAGCTAAAGGTGGCTAATGTTGGGCTATAAAGGAACTACAGCACGGTCACATGACTTCACGTCACCACCGCTAAGCTAAAGGTGGATGTTGGTTGGGCTATAAAGGAGCTACAGCACGGTCACATGACTTCACGTCACCACCGCTAAGCTAAAGGTGGCTAATGTTGGGCTATAAAGGAACTACAGCACGGTCACATGACTTCACGTCACCACCGCTAAGCTAAAGGTGGATGTTGGTTGGGCTATAAAGGAGCTACAGCACGGTCACACGACTTCACGTCACCACCGCTAAGCTAAAGGTGGCTAATGTTGGGCTATAAAGGAGCTACAGCACGGTCACATGACTTCACGTCACGACCGCTAAGCTAAAGGTGGATGTTGGTTGGGCTATAAAGGAGCTACAGCATGGTCACATGACTTCACGTCACCACCGCTAAGCTAAAGGTGGATGTTGGTTGGGCTATAAAGGAGCTACAGCACGGTCACATGACTTCACGTCACCACCGCTAAGCTAAAGGTGGATGTTGGTTGGGCTATAAAGGAGCTACAGCACGGTCACATGACTTCACGTCACCACCGCTAAGCTAAAGGTGGCTAATGTTGGGCTATAAAGGAACTACAGCACGGTCACATGACTTCACGTCACCACCGCTAAGCTAAAGGTGGATGTTGGTTGGGCTATAAAGGAGCTACAGCACGGTCACACGACTTCACGTCACCACCGCTAAGCTAAAGGTGGCTAATGTTGGGCTATAAAGGAGCTACAGCACGGTCACATGACTTCACGTCACCACCGCTAAGCCTAAAATTGGTCTATTAGTGAACGGATATTTTAAGCAGTTTGATTCGTTGTGTAATTAATCACAATTGTACATTGGTAGTATATGAACGTATTAAATGCATTTCATTATTCATTCATCACAACCTTTATTCTGACGTGAATCCATTGAGATAGAACCTCTTTACAATAAGCCAGAGTTAAATCCCTAACAGGAGATCCGACAAGAAACACATTAACAACCTCAATTATAGAGCAGTTCAATTATTAAAGCAATTAAATAAACTAAAACTGGAACAACTGCAAGTGAAATGGGACAACATTAAAAATGTAAATCACCCTAAGGATAAAAGTGATGTAACCTTTGGGTTATTTTGCACATTATTCCATATACTCCATATTTACTTATTTAGTCAAACATTCGGCACCTGAATCCAATCATTGGAATGTCTTTGAAGACAAACACCAAGCAGTGTTTGGTTGTGTAAAAGACTCACAGAGAGAAAGGCTCACAGAGAGAAAGGCTCACAGAGAGAAAGGCTCACAGAGAGAAAGACTCACAGAGAAAGACTCACAGAGAGAAAGGCTCACAGAGAGAAAGGCTCACAGAGAGAAAGGCTCACAGAGAGAAAGGCTCACAGAGAGAAAGACTCACAGAGAGAAAGACTCACAGAGAGAAAGGCTCACAGAGAGAAAGGCTCACAGAGAGAAAGGCTCACAGAGAGAAAGGCTCACAGAGAGAAAGGCTCACAGAGAGAAAGACTCACAGAGAGAAAGACTCACAGAGAGAAAGACTCACAGAGAGAAAGGCTCACAGAGAGAAAGGGTCACAGAGAGAAAGACTCACAGAGAGAAAGACTCACAGAGAGAAAGACTCACAGAGAGAAAGACT
The DNA here is from genome assembly GCA_031216635.1 of Dissostichus eleginoides. Lineage (NCBI taxonomy): Eukaryota > Metazoa > Chordata > Actinopteri > Perciformes > Nototheniidae > Dissostichus > Dissostichus eleginoides. The sequence continues at coordinate 2,340,349 of CM062282.1, read as the reverse complement.
CACAGAGAGAAAGGCTCACAGAGAGAAAGACTCACAGAGAGAAAGACTCACAGAGAAAGACTCACAGAGAGAAAGGCTCACAGAGAGAAAGACTCACAGAGAGAAAGACTCACATATAGGAGAGTCATAATTATCTGCAGCAATAACTCTGAGTGAGAAACACAATCTGTAGCTGAAGCGTTCATGAATAAAATGACTCCAAAACTGATTAGAAAGTCCCCTCAATTAGAGTCCTTCTGTCACTCTTTAGTGTCCCCTGGTCTCCCAGCTGTGTGCGTCACTCTTTAGTGTCCCCTGGTCTCCCAGCTGTGTGCGTCACTCTTTAGTGTCCCCTGGTCTCCGTTGTGTTTTGAGCTTCTTAAAATCACAATATAGTTGTTTTTTACTTGACAAAACAAATTTCAATGAACAGAATATTACTATAAACACATTTTGTTGCACATACTGTGTCATTCTCCATCAACATTTCAATTAGCAATGTATTAACTGGATTTTAAGGTGTAATGTTGAGTTTAAGCAATATTAATCTTCAGTAAAAAAGTTAGATACAACCTCCGTCGCACCGTTTCCTGCCCATAAAACTCCAAACCTTCTATTTCTCTGAACTCTCCTGCCTCTATAGTTCCTGTTCTCTGTGTTTTGACAGAGCATCAGTTTCCTCTGGTGTTCACTGGAAAGAGAGGAAGTGTCTGTATAGAAAGAGAAATAAATGCACTCAGACAGTAAAGTGTATCCAGACTGTCGGAACAGATTTATTTACCCGCCGCTCTCTCCGTCACCTTCACACACATTAGACTGTCAAACCCCGTCCATTACGTACAGGAGAGGTTAAAGGACGTTATAAATTGCTTTCCATTATGTAAGAGATGAATTATAGAATACCTCTACATATATAATATTACTGAAAATAGACGGGGTTTACTCAACAGCTTCATTTCGAACAATGATAAAATATGAGCTGGATGTAAGGTGGCTTTATTTATAGAGAACATTGCAGACACAAAGGCAGCTAAAAGGGATTCATATAAGTATTATTACAAAACAAATGGGAGGCAAAACAAAATGTAGAAGAGCGATACCAATCAGCATTTGAAATACAGCAGACTCTGCAAGAGCTGCAGAAGTATTTTAATATAATATATTTAAATGACCACAGGAAAAGCTGCGGTAAACAGAGAAGTTCTGAGCCTCCATTTAAAAAAAGGAGGGTTATTCCAGATCTGCGGTGCATAGAAGCTGAAAGCTGCTTCCACATGTTTGGTTATCTTTTCATCAAGTCAACGGAAGTAGGAAAATACGTCCCGGCTCGTGGAACTGGCAACAAGCAGCCACAATCAAAACGAAAGGGCCACAAAGGCACCGGTTTAAACAAAAGGAACTAAGGAAGACTCTTTAAATAAGAGTTTAACAGTTTAGTACACAAGCTAAATAACTAACAAACAAATAAACAAAAGAAAACCTCACTTCTAAAGTGGGAAAAAGGAATTGGTCTAACACAAATAGGCTGTTACAAATCACAGCCTGGAGACAAGTTAACAACAGTTAACGTTGTGCTTAGGATAAACAGATACACGTATAAGCACAAATATACAAACCACTAAGTTGACGCTGTGAGCGGGGCGATCACAGAATGTACGGAGGGAGTAACGGGAGGCGCCACAGATTCAGACCTGTCCACTAACACGGGGCACACGGTCTTGAGAAGGTGTGTGCGGGGATTGGAGAGTCGGCCCGGCATGCTCCACTCCAGATCTTCGGTCACGCCTACCGGGGGAGGGACAGGAAGAGAGAACTCATTTTGAACTATATTTGACCAGAATTGGGGAATTTGTAACAAAAAAAGCCAGAAATGCTTCGACATTTTCTGTTTTCTGATGTTAGCTGGAGTCGTTCCTCTAAAATAAGATGTTTTAAGAGACTTTGACTTAAAAAGATGCTTCAGATGCCTCGTCTAAAAACAAGACTTAGGTTATTAAGTCTTATATCAAGTGCAACGACATATTCTGACTAGAAATTAGACAAATATACTTGGAAAGATGTTGCAGAGCGGGTCATAGATTTTAGCCTGTATTTGTTTACATTTAGTGAAAAACTGTGTATTAAAAGTACGCTGAGTTAGAAACTAGCAGCTCAGTTTTGCAGTGAACCTTTTGCCTTTTACCACATTCCCCCCCCCCTTCGCCCCTATATTGAATTTGTGCAGTAATGTGTGCAAACTGCTGTCTGTCAGCACTATGAGAACATTCATAAAAACTGGAATATTGTTCATTTCCAGTAAGAAATGGATCCCCGGAGGAGCGGCAGATACTGAGACGTAGAGTCCCTCAGGAGGCAATCTGTGCTTCTGAATCATATCGCTTCCCCACAGCCATGAATACGGCTGTATGATATACACTATATATATATATAATTATACATATTTATATACAGCTATCATTGCAGTCTGCAGGCAATCACAGTTTGATAATGAGCGCCTCCACCCCCCGTGACGGTGTGTATCATCAGCGCTGATAATGATGCTCTCCATTATGGTTTATCTCTCTCTGAAGAGACTTTTCCTCCCTCAGCGAGAGATACCATCTGATTGGCTCTCCCGCCCAGGTACGGGAGGAGATATGCTAATGTGTGTGTGTGTGTGTGTGTGTGTGTGTGGTGTGTGTGTGTGTGTGTGTGTGTGTGTGTGTGTGTGTGTGTGTGTGTGTATTCTAATGATGGCGCAGCTGGGATTTAACTGATGTCGTCCTGGTTCTGCAGAGACATTATTATTTTATAAGATTTATTTTCTGTTCATATGACGCTGAGTTCTTCTCTTACAGGACGGAGGACAAAAGTGCATCCCCTCTGACGAGTTTGAGTGTGAAGAGGTGAGGACACACACTCTCACACACATGTGATGGTGTTTAGCTGCTGCTGATCTCTGAGTATCTTTGTAACTCGTCCTCACATCTCTGTGTGTCTCAGCTACTTAACTGGACTTGTTAACACGGGTCACCTCCTGAGGATCTGTCTCATTAACACCTGACTTATTCACACACACACACACACACACACACACACACACACACAGTGACTAACAGAGATAACATATGTGTCGAGGGCGAGCGAGTGGGAAGGGGAACATATTTATTATAAAATATGTGAACTCAGAGCGTCGACAGAGTCATCGAACAGCTGACTGTCTACACACACTTTCATAAATTCTGTCTGACATCAAACATTCCCACCATGAAACCATAACACCCCCAGTCCTTAACCATTTGCAAATCCACCTTATGCCAACCTGAACAGAGACTAAAAATGCATTTAACGGAGTACCAATGAGAGTATATCTCATATCTACTGTATATATGATTATAAAGGATTATATGATCATTTGACACGCCACTAACATCTTATATTTATGTAATTTGTTTTTATTTCCCATTTTATTTAATCCCAATATTGCATATGTTTACTTTAAGTTGTTATGCTTATATAAATATTTCTATTTTTTCTAATAGTGTTATTAATTTTAATTGCATTTGATTCTTTATTTCATAGAATTTAATTACATTTGATTACATTTAACATATTTATTGTTGTTTTAAATTAATGTTTTAGTTATTGTATATTTAATTGAACCTTCATTTGAGTTCAACTTATTTTCTTAGTTTTTTCTGTCTTTATTTTATATATTCACCTTCATTTAATTTAGGGTTGATTTCTTTTCTATTTTATTTTGATAATTATTTGGTGTTTCCTAAACTATTCTGATTGGCTCTGAGTTCATTCATGACTTTATATAAATGCATCGTCCCCCCCCGCCCCCACTCTGTCCCTGCTGTTGGTTGATAATAAAGTTGTGTCTGTTTGAACAGGCGCTGCTGGCTCAGGAGTCGATGGACTCTCAGGATTCTGCAGGAGCGAAGATCAGCAGCCGGACCTCCACTCCTCCTCTTCCTCACCTCCTCCTCTTCCTCTTCCTCTCTGTGACTGTGTGTGTGTCCCTGCTCCTCGTCTCGTAAACTCACAAATGCATACTGTTCACACACACACATACACACACACACACACACACACACACACCAATTACAAACCACACACACACGCTCTTGAAAAAAATTGAAAAGACCCGGAGAAAAGTCACGAGTCGCGGAGAAAATGCCAACTGACAAACATCTACGACGAGGAGGGAGATTATCTCTACACACACACACACACACACACACACACACACACACACACACATACATTTAAACACACACACACATACACAAGCATTTAAACACACACACAAACACACACACACACACACAGGATGGAGGAGAAGAAGAAGAAAGTGGACTTTGTGAGTGAGAGACTTTTGGGATTTTGGATCTCTGTCTCACCCCCTCCGGTTTATTTGGATCGGAGACAGCTGGACTGAAAACACAGGAACACACACACACACATACACACACACACACACACACACACACACACTCACACACACACACTGACAACAAATCTGAAGAACTGGAGAAAGCTGGACAGATGGGATGGATCTTCCTCGGTGTGTGTCAGCTCAATGTATCACTCCCCTGGACAACAAATCTATTCTACAAACACACACACACACACACACACACACACACACACAACCAACCACACACCACACACACACCCACACACACACACATTGTTAGCGGGCAAACAGGGTCCCAACACGGACACACACTCATGCTGTACACCAGTGTGCTTTTTGCGGGTCTTATTTTGTGACGACATTCTGTAAAAACGTCATTTAATGTGAAATATGAAAAAAAAGAAAAAAAAATCTCAATGGAAGAGTGTGTATTTCACATTCTGTAAATGTATAGTTGTGTGAGCGCAAGTTTGTGTGTCTTCCTTTACGTGAGTGTGTTGCAGAGTGTGTGTGTATCTGTGTGCGGATGATCAGTGTGAATGGCAGCGAAGAAAGGAGTAAAGCAACTAAAAAACAACCTGTGAAATCTTATCATGAAATGTGCTTAAAATGCACCTTATAGGTTACATGTCTCACAAAATGTATATTACGGATCTCATGGAGGTTATGATATCTAAAAATAAGTAATATTTAAAAAGTTAAAAAAAATATTGGACTAGTTTATTACCAGAACATGGTGACATCACTATGTTACACTCGCGCTCCCATTGGCTCAGTGTTAATTTTGGCAGCTGTTTTTGATTTAGTCTTTAGACAAAAATGGTTATTAGTTTTAGTCCTTTTTATCCTTCATCGTTTTAGTCTAGTTTTAGTCGATGAAAAATCATTACATTTTAGTCAACTTTTAGTCAATATGTTTTCTCTCTTTAAACTAATTCAGTTTGGCAAATACAGGAATCTGAAATCTGAATCAAGGTGACAGCATCAAGTGTTGACATTCGTAAAGCAACATTTCACTCTCTTAACACTTTACTTGTGTGATATCTAGGGACGGGTATCGTTAAGGTTTTTAACGGTGCTACTACTCTTAAAAATCTGTGTGCACACCGCTGCAGCGTGTATGTTAGGCCCCGCCCCCGCACAGAGCGACACAGGGAGAGAGTTAGGCCCCGCCCCCCGCACAGAGAGACACAGGGAGAGAGTTAGGCCCCGCCCCCCGCACAGAGAGACACAGGGAGAGAGTTAGGCCCCGCCCCCGCACAGAGCGACACAGCGAGAGTTAGGCCCCGCCCCCCGCACAGAGAGACAGAGGGAGAGAGTTAGGCCCCGCCCCCCGCACAGAGAGACACAGGGAGAGAGTTAGGCCCCGCCCCCCGCACAGAGAGACACAGGGAGAGAGTTAGGCCCCGCCCCCCGCACAGAGACACAGGGAGAGAGTTAGGCCCCGCCCCCCGCACAGAGAGACACAGGGAGATCGCTGTTCTGGAGTGAAGAGAGCGGAAATATTGATACTGCAAGTTAGAAACGTAAGATGCATTTTGACAGACAAGACGGACAATTGGGGGAAAATACCCTGCATTTGAATGTCCGATAGTCCACCATTAACACCTTAGTCCCGTCTCTTCTCCTCAACGAAAACTAAATATACATTTCGTCATAGTTTTTATTATCAAGAATCAATTTTTAGCTCGTCATCGTCTCGTCTTAGTCATGTAAAAAAGGTAGTTGAGGAACATTTTTCGTTGACGAAATTAACACTGCATTGGCTACCGCTACAACACATGTACAAGATAGGGTCAATTAAATCAGTTTTGATTTGCACGATGGGAAATGTGATTTTCTTCCTTCGAAGTCTGCATATATTTGTCTGTTTATTTATATCATGGAGCTTTGACCACCTAATAAATTCATTTTGTCAGATATCAGATTTGCATTTTTGAGTCAGATAAGAGGACATTTACCGACATAGTTAACGTTCACTTGTCTTTGCCGCTTTGTTTTAAATTATGAATTTAAATGTCACATTGCCGGCTTACAACATGAAATAATTAGGTCCTTTCTTTGCTTCCATAATGTGTGTGTGTGTGTGTGTGTGTGTGTGTGTGTGTGTGTGTGTGTGTGTGTGTGTGTGTGTGTGGTGTGTTGTGTGTGTGTGTTAGTGGGTTTTCATAGAAGATACCAGGATGTGGAATATCAGCAACGAGCTGGAGTTGAGAGAGATCAGTTTCTGTGACGATGGTGTGGCCTTACTTTAACGTTCTTTCTTACAGAGGAGGAAGAGTGATGATGATGATGATGATGATGATGAATGATGATGATGATGATGATGATGATGATGATGATGATGATGATGAGGATGATAGCCCCGCTAGCAAAAGGGATGTCCAACACTTTTGCTGTGTCTTAAATGTTGTACTTCTGTTAAAGCTTTTGCTTTGTTTAGTGCATAAGTGTGTCCATAAAACATGCAATTCCTGGTGGTCTGTGAAAACCAACAGTTGTCCTAATTTTGAAATGAGATTTATCAATTTTTAAAGGAGGTCTGTTCAATTAACCAATTATAAATGCACATCTAGCTCAGAGTATTCATAACAATAACTTGTTATATAAAAGAAACAAGTTAAAAAGACAAATTAGCAGTAATTCTTGAAATTAAAGAAAATAAAAGTGGCCCAACAACGAATCCCTGAGGGACGCCACAAGTACATTTTGCGGATTCTAAAACAGATCCATTTACAGAGTCATTCTGAAAGCAATAATTGAAAAGCAATTATGTGATTATTTAAGCAAAATATTCGGTAACCACTGCTCTAGCGCCACCTTCAGGACAAACTTTAAATCCCAAGATCCACTTACATCTATCTGTGTGCGACTAGCGGGGCTTTACACTCTAAGTCGATGTGGAGGATAAAGGGGAAAGAGAGGATGTACATTTGCTGATATATTTGTAAACTTTAACAGCGCTACGACAGTGTAACAGAAATATGTGTCTGGAGATCTAAATAAAAGTAACATCTGTAACAACTGCTGGCTTTTCTGTGTGTGCTTTTTCTGTGTTAGCATCATAGCTCGCTAACAGAGCGGAGCAGCAGGGGATTTACAAGCTCATTCAATCAGGAGAGACTTCATTTGTTGTTAAAAGAACATGTATCTACACGTGTCATATGATTAACAAAAATAAAGTCAAATGTTAATAGTCACATCGGGACATTAGGTCACTATTGTGCAAAATCCACTGCTTAATGTCTCTTGTACATCAACATGTGTCCCCTTCTTCTTCATGTCTCTTCTACATCAACATGTGTCCCCTCTTCTTCATGTCTCTTGTACATCAACATGTGTTCCCTCTTCTCCAGTCTCTTCTACATCAACATGTGTCCCCTCTTCTTCATGTCTCTTCTACTCAACATGTGTCCCCTCTTCTCATGTCTCTTGTACATCAACATGTGTCCCCTCTTCTTCATGTCTATTCTACATCAACATGTGTCCCCTCTGTGCAAAGAGACTCTCTCTTCACACAGAGGGGACACATGTCTCTTCTTCATCAACATGTGTCCCCTCTTCTCCATGTCTCTTCTACATCAACATGTGTCCCCTCTTCTCCATGTCTCTTCTACATCAACATGTGTCCCCTCTTCTTCATGTCTTGTACATCAACATGTCCCCTCTTCTTCTTCCTGTCTCTTCTACATCAACATGTGTCCCCTCTTCTTCATGTCTCTTCTACATCAACATGTGTCCCCTCTTCTTCTTCCTGTCTCTCCTACATCAACATGTGTCCCCTCTGTGCAAAGAGACTCTCTCTTCACACAGAGGGGACACATGTCTCTTCTACATCAACATGTGTCCCCTCTGTGTAAAGAGACTCTCTCTTCACACAGAGGGGACACATGTCTCTTCTTCATCAACATGTGTCCCCTCTTCTTCATGTCTGTTCTACATCAACATGTGTCCCCTCTTCTTCATGTCTCCTCTACATCAACATGTGTCCCCTCTTCTTCATGTCTCTTCTACATCAACATGTGTCCCCTCTTCTTCATGTCTCTACTTCATCAACATGTGTCCCCTTTTCTTCATGTCTCTTCTACATCAACATGTGTCCCCTCTTCTCCATGTCTCTTCTACATCAACATGTGTCCCCTCTTCTTCATGTCTCTTTCTACATCAACATGTGTCCCCTCTTCTTCATGTCTCTTGTACATCAACATGTGTCCCCTCTTCCCATGTCTCTTCTACATCAACATGTGTCCCCTCTTCTTCATGTCTCTTCTACATCAACATGTGTCCCCTCTTCTTCATGTCTCTTGTACATCAACATGTGTCCCCTCTTCTTCATGTCTATTCTACATCAACATGTGTCCCCTCTTCTTCATGTCTCTTCTACATCAACATGTGTCCCCTCTTCTTCATGTCTCTTGTACATCAACATGTGTCCCCTCTTCTTCTTCCTGTCTCTTCTACATCAACATGTGTCCCCTCTGTGCAAAGAGACTCTCTCTTCACACAGAGGGGACACATGTCTCTTCTTCATCAACATGTGTCCCCTCTTCTCCATGTCTCTTCTACATCAACATGTGTCCCCTCTTCTCCATGTCTCTTTTACATCAACATGTGTCCCCTCTTCTTCATGTCTCTTGTACATCAACATGTGTCCCCTCTTCTTCTTCCTGTCTCTTCTACATCAACATGTGTCCCCTCTTCTTCATGTCTCTTCTACATCAACATGTGTCCCCTCTTCTTCTTCCTGTCTCTCCTACATCAACATGTGTCCCCTCTGTGCAAAGAGACTCTCTCTTCACACAGAGGGGACACATGTCTTTACATCAACATGTGTCCCCTCTGTGTAAAGAGACTCTCTCTTCACACAGAGGGGACACATGTCTCTTCTTCATCAACATGTGTCCCCTCTTCTTCATGTCTGTTCTACATCAACATGTGTCCCCTCTTCTTCATGTCTCCTCTACATCAACATGTGTCCCCTCTTCTTCATGTCTCTTCTACATCAACATGTGTCCCCTCTTCTTCATGTCTCTACTTCATCAACATGTGTCCCCTTTTCTTCATGTCTCTTCTACATCAACATGTGTCCCCTCTTCTCCATGTCTCTTCTACATCAACATGTGTCCCCTCTTCTTCATGTCTCTTCTACATCAACATGTGTCCCCTCTTCTTCATGTCTCTTCTTCATCAACATGTGTCCCCTCTTCTTCGTGTCTCTTCTACATCAACATGTGTCCCCTTTTCTTCATGTCTCTTCTACATCAACATGTGTCCCCTCTTCTCCATGTCTCTGCTACATCAACATGTGTCCCCTCTTCTTCATGTCTCTTCTACATCAACATGTGTCCCCTTTCTCATGTCTCTTCTACATCAACATGTGTCCCCTTTCTTCATGTCTCTTCTACATCAACATGTGTCCCCTCTTCTTCATGTCTCTTCTTCATCAACATGTGTCCCCTCTTCTTCATGTCTCTTCTACATCAACATGTGTCCCTCTTCTTCATGTCTCTTCTACATCAACATGTGTCCCCTCTTCTCCATGTCTTGCTACATCAACATGTGTCCCCTCTTCTTCCATGTGTCTTCTACATCAACATGTGTCCCCTCTTCTCCATGTCTCTTCTACATCAACATGTGTCCCCTCTTCTCATGTCTCTTCTACATCAACATGTGTCCCCTCTTCTTCATGTCTCTTCTACATCAACATGTGTCCCCTCTTCTCCATGTCTCTTCTACATCAACATGTGTCCCCTCTTCTTCATGTCTCTTCTACATCAACATGTGTCCCCTCTTCTTCATGTCTCTTCTACATCAACATGTGTCCCCTCTGTGTAAAGAGACTCTGAAAGTTTCAGGAACAAAGATTCTCTCTCTTTTTCTCCTGATCCATTTCTATAAAAACCTGTCTGAAAATGAGCTGATCAGATTTTGGCCACTTGATGATGTCATAACGATGTTTTGTCTTGTGTAACCATCAGCCAATCAGCAACCAAGGTAACCCCCCCCCCCCCTTATCACCTGAATCTCCTCCTAGAGCACCATTGAGTTCTTTGTAACCAAATGTCTCTCAGAGGGGCGTGGGGAGGGGCTCCTTATTTTCATCTGAAGTAACAGACAGAGAATCAGCACTTTGGAAACAGGGCTGAAACAGAGGGGATTATGGGATGCTGCAATGATCTGTTTGGTGTTCCAGCCAATCAGAGACAGGCTCTGGATATATCTGAGACCTGTCATATATTGATGAGAAACAGTATAATAGGGGACCTTTAACATTTCTCAGAAAGTCTAGAGTGACATATATGTCACAATTAGAAATATGATTACGATCTGCTCAGTTAATTTAATGATTCAATGATAGTTAGTTAATATATTCTATATTTTTCAGTTCAGAGAATGTTAAAACAAATTTACGTCAAAAAATCATCCTCATTAATGACATTATTAATAAGAATTGCTTCACCATTAACGCCCAGTCTAGACACTGGTGGTGATGATGAAGATCTGGATTTGATGAGGAGGATGTTGAAGATCTGGATTTGATGAGGAGGATGTTGAAGATCTGGATTTGATGAAGAGATGGGAAGAAGAGGAAGATGAAGATCTGGATTTGATGAAGAGATGGGAAGAAGAGGATGATGAAGATCTGGATTTGATGAGGAGGATGATGAAGATCTTGATTTGATGAAGAGATGGGATGAAGATGAGGTGTGGTTTTGGATTAGCTGTAGCATGAACACCTGAAATCACAGCTGACTGCAGGAGAGAGGATATTTAAAGCTTGACTGCAGCACCATGATTGGCTGCTGGAGATCGTGATGACATGTAATTGGTTAAAAGAAAATGCCCATGAGAGAATGAATGTAGAACCAGTCCTCCTGAAGGAACTTGTGCTGAACTTCATTCAAACCTGCACATCTCCATATTCATCTAGAGCAGGGTGTCAAACTCAAGGCCTTCATTTCATGTGGCCCCGCAAGAGCTCTGAAAGAATATAATACGTTTATTATACGGCTACATGCCGCTTTACAGAAGCAGGTTGCCCATGAACTACATGTCCCACAATGCATCTCGTTTTGTGACATGCACACTGAAGAGACCGAGACTTCTGCTTTCAGACGTAGTTAATTACTAAGTTATTATCCTATCCCATAATAATCCAATTCAGAGGCAATAATGTAATATAATACATTATTTTATATATATATATTATATATTTATATATTTATATAGTTACAACCGGCCCTTTGAGTGCAACCATAATGCTGATGTGGCCCGCGATGAATTTGAGTTTGACCCCCCTGATGTAGAGAAAACAGCTCCTTGGTGTTGAACACAAAAGAGATCAAAACAGTGGTGAAAGGTAAAGTGTGGTATGTCGAAAACATAACACAAGTTATATTATAGAATGTCATAAAACATGAAGAATTTCATAGTATAGTATGTCAGAAAATATAGAATAACTAGATGTGTAGAGTGAAAATGTATGACAGCATTCATCTGTTTACAGCTTACAGATTTTTTTTATTTTTATAAAAGCATTTACCTTCTGGTTTTAGCTTATCTTATTCTATTTCACAGGTTTACTTGTTTATGCATGTCCTTGCACATCCTCTAGGTCAGTGGTTCTCCGCTGGTCAGGCCTCGGGACCCACTTCTCCTTTGTCAGTCAATCGCGACCCGACATTTTGAACCACTCAAATCTATTCAACAAAAAATGGTGCTGTAATATAAATACGCTTTTCAGCAGACAAGATTAATTAAAGTGAAGCACGGTGCATATCTCCCTTCACAGAACTAAAGAACGCTTTTAAATAAGGTTTCATGAGATGATGGAATCAAAGCCGAACTGTATTTATAAAAAGGCTCACATGCTGAAAACCCAACCCCAGCAGGGGGTCTGGGGGGATTCTCCCCCTGGAGAGATTTAGAAATACTAACATATAAACTACGCATTCTGGTACACTCTGAGGAGAACATAAATACATCTATTACTACCCGACATATTCATAATATTTGATGCCATTGTTTGTGTTTCACTTAGTTCTGACAGCTTGCTGCTCCTCACAGAGAGAAGAGCAAAGAGGAGAGAGTCTGTGTGAATCACTTTGTGGGTAAGGGGAGATAGCCCCCATTGTTCTGTGACCTGTCAATCATCAGACCGGGGGTCATATCTCATTTTGTGTTCATTTGTATCTGAAGTTGTTTCATGGACGTATAAAGAATAGTTCTACCGCTAAGTTATTCTCCGTGGGGACTTCCGGAAACAATCTTGATTCTGATTGGCCAGAAGACTCGAGAAAACATCAGCAAAGATGTTTAATTGAGAAGATGATCACTACGTGACAGACGTCTTCAAAACCGTTGATGGTCTCCGGTACTTCCAGTCCAACGCCCACTGCCTGCGGCGTTGGAACATCGGGCCTTCACAATAAAGGTTTGACTTTTTTCCCAAAAAAAAAAGAAAGACACTTTTCTTTTTACATTTTTTTTTCTTCACTCACATCTGCGACCCACTCGAAACGGGTCCGCGACCCACTTTTGGGTCGCGACCCACCAGTTGAGAACCACTGCTCTAGGTCACATTTAACACTCTCTTAATACTATTTCTGTTTCTTCTTGCACTATTTTTGAGTGTTTTATAAATAGTGTAAGTTGCATTTTTAGAGGGGATTTAAGATTTCCTCACCGAAACTACACGGTAGCTATTGTTCATAGGACAATAAAACCTTCTCTATCCTTATCTCCTCTCCTCTCCTTCCTTTCCTTTTCCTT
>CM062282.1:2289693-2322193 GCA_031216635.1 Dissostichus eleginoides | reverse complement strand
CGTTTATAGCCCAACATTAGCCTCCTTTAGCTTAGCGGTGGTGACGTGAAGTCATGTGACCGTACTGTAGTTCCTTTAAGCCCAACATTAGCCTCCTTTAGCTTAGCGTGGTGACGTGAAGTCATGTGACCGTGCTGTAGTTCCTCTATAGCCCAACATTAGCCTCCTTTAGCTTAGCGGTGGTGACGTGAAGTCATGTGACCGTGCTGTAGTTCCTTTATAGCCCAACATTAGCCTCCTTTAGCTTAGCGGTGGTGACGTGAAGTCATGTGACCGTGCTGTAGTTCGTTTATAGCCCAACATTAGCCTCCTTTAGCTTAGCGGTGGTGACGTGAAGTCATGTGACCGTGCTGTAGTTCCTTTATAGCCCAACATTAGCGCCTTTAGCTTAGCGGTGGTGACATGAAGTCATGTGACCGTGCTGTAGTTCCTTTATAGCCCAACATTAGCCGCCTTTAGCTTAGCGGTGGTGACGTGAAGTCATGTGACCGTGCTGTAGTTCCTTTATAGCCCAACATTAGCCTCCTTTAGCTTAGCGGTGGTGACGTGAAGTCATGTGACTGTGCTGTAGTTCCTTTATAGCCCAACATTAGCCTCCTTTAGCTTATGTACCTGTAGAATTTGGATGTTCATGGTTAATTGCACTTATTGTAAGTAGCTTTGAATAAAACCGTCAGATATCATAATGTAAAGAGGACAGACTGACAGCTGCAGGACGTTTCTTAGTAGATCCTGTTGGAGTCTTTTCACAGAAAGGAGCTCTTCCAGCGCCTGTCATGCTGCAGGTGTAATATGTGCATGCTTCGGCTGATTATACATTTGGACGGATAAATCCAGAACCGCCTCCAGCAGCGTTTTTTAATCCATACATTCAGCGAGTCTCTGATCCTGCAGTACAAACATGTGTGTGTTCCTTCAGCAGCTCATTGATCCTGAGAGAAACAAACCCAACGCTTCCCTCTCTGCATCGATACCGACACGTTGCACTGACCACCATCATGTGAGTCTGCAGGGGAGAAACTGCACTTAATACCAGAGGTGGGAAGTATTGGAGTACAAATACTTCGTTACAGTACTTAAGTACATGTTTCTGGTCTCAGTACTTTACTCCACTTCTTATTTTTCTGACGACTTCTTACTTTTACTTCTTACATTTTGAACCCAAATACCTGAACTTTCTACTTCTTACATGTTGAACCCAAATACCTGTACTTTCTACTTCTTCCATGTTCCAAACAGGCTGGTTCCTTTAGTCTGAATCTGTGTTTGGTGGCGTGATCATTATTATTTAGAGTCATTGCGTGCCTATTGATTTTATTGGTATTTGTTGTGTTTGCTAAACCATTGGTAACTTACATTTAAAAAGGATTACGTTATCATGTTAGCCTAGCATTGTTTAATCTTCGCCTTGTGAGTTATTTATGTACAAAGACTGTATATGAACGTAGACTTTTATATGTAAATAAACAGTAGCCTACAAATGTACATAAACTGTATATATTTGTTTATTCCAAATTCACGGTATTTGTTGTGTTTGCTAAACCATTTGTAACCTGCATTTAAATAGGGTAACGTTAGCATGTAGTAGCAAATGCTATAAACATCCAGCCCACTGCTGTGTGTTATTTATTTATGTCTCATGTGGTGTTTAAACACTTATGATATCAAATGTTATCCTATCCTGATTCTGTGTAAAGTCCCTTTTCTTTCAGTTCACCCTCTTTTCTTTCAGTCCATTTCTCCTCTGCAGACTTTTGCGCCGCTGCTTTCTTGCTAACATCCGTGCGCTGTGTAAAGCGGACATTTTCTGCTCAGAATGATAATTCCTGGAGGTTTGTGGAGTCGGTCTGTGCTTCCTCTATCTCTGCACATCCAGACTGTTGCAGTGTGTTATCGCCCTGATAAGTTGCTGTGTTTAAAGCTGTCTCTATCAGCTGATCTGTGCTACTCCAGGAGAGAATAAGAGCATCTGTCACCCTCCTGATCCAAATCTGCAGGATGAGAGCTGAGCGAGGGGGAAGAGGAAGAGGAGACAGGAAGCAGAGAGAGATGGGAAACATACACACATCCTTTACTCAAGTAGAAGTACACACATCCTTTACTCAAGTAAAAGTACACACATCCTTTACTCAAGGAGAAGTACACACATCCTTTACTCAAGTAGAAGTACACACATCCTTTACTCAAGGAGAAGTACACACATCCTTTACTCAAGTAGAAGTACACACATCCTGTACTCAAGTAGAAGTACACACATCCTTTACTCAAGTAGAAGTACAGATACTGGTGTTTAAAAATACTCTGGTGAAAGTAGAAGTACTGACTAAACTTCTTTACTCAAGTAAAAGTAAAGAGGGCTTTGAAATGTACTTCAGTAAAAAGTACCCATAACTAGCAGCTGTTTTAAAGAGTACCTGACCTCCCTTTATATTAATAGAACAATAATGTCATTGTTAGCTAATGAATGTTTCCATGCTGAGCAACGGCAACATGACAACGTTTTCATTGGTCCCTCTTCTTTAGAGAAGACCAGGAAATGATGGATACACGGATCGTGTTCAAATCAATAGGCACGCAATGACTCTAAATAATAATGATCACGCCACCACACACACATTCAGACTAAAGGAACCAGCCTGTTTGGAACATGTAAGAAGTAGAAAGTACAGGTATTTGGGTTCAACATGTAAGAAGTAGAAAGTTCAGGTATTTGTGTTCAACATGGAAGAAGTAGAAAGTACAGGTATTTGGGTTCAAAATGTAAGAAGTAGAAAGTACAGGTATTTGGGTTCAACATGGAAGAAGTAGAAAGTTCAGGTATTTGGGTTCAACATGTAAGAAGTCAAAGTAACAAGTCATCAGAAAAATAAGCAGTGGAGTAAAGTACTGATACCAGAAACATGTACTTAAGTACAGTAACGAAGTATTTGTACTCCACTACTTCCCACCTCTGGAAGGTGTTTACACAATAACACACTGAATAATGAACAGCTGATGTATTTCCTAATTAAAAGCATGTTTCCCTGTAGTAAAGAGCCTCATTCCTCCAGATGTCGATCCACATGTTTGTCGTCTGAGGCGATGAACACCATCTGTCGTTGAATCAAACTTTATTAACTTTATTCACCCGCGGAGAACAAAGGGCTTTCATTCTCACTACACACAGATTCAACTCACAGTCTTCTCCTACAGATGCAAATCCGTCTGTCCAAAGCTCAAGCACGTCGGCGATGTGATTGTGTGTTTGTAAGAGCGCGAGTGTTACGTAGTGATGTCACTGTGTTCCAGAGATTTGGGATTTATGCCTTTGCAGACCGTTAACATGCACTTCAGAAAGAGAGGTGGAGTTTACTTTGAGACTTTATCAGACTGCTGCTCCTGTTTCAGGAAATGAACACAGAGAACAATTCCTCTAAGCCACCCTATCTGATCCTCACACACACACACACACACACACACACACACATACGCACACACACGCACACACACATGCACACACACACACGCATGCACATACACACACGCACACACACACATGCACACACACACACGCACACACACGCATGCACATACACACACACACACACTCACACACACACAGGAATATCTGCGATGTTCTCTGTACAGTGTCGTGTTGCAGCTATTTAAAGCGGGAGGGATGGATTTTTGGGAAATCTATTTTGGTTGTGGTGTGTGTGTGTGTGTGTGTGTGTGTGTGTGTGTGTGTGTGTGTGAACGTGCAGAGACACACACACACACACACACTTTGAGGCTCTCACATGAAGACAGATGTGTTTAAACAGCAGCAACATCTGTCGCTCTGCTCGTCTCTGTTTCTCCTCCCACTCTTTACTCTCAGGCCGCTTCGGGTGAATAAATTAAACGTCTGCAGATGTGCTCCCTGTGCAAAGTCAACAAACAAACAAACAGACAAACAAACAAACAGACAGCAGTGACACAGCAGACTGCAGCATGACTCTGCAGTTCATCATCAGCAGGAGGATCTCAAAGATATTAAATATAACTACAGGAGAGAAGTGAGAGGGATTCGGTGGACATGTGAACCCCTGAGGTATAAGTGTGGAGCAGTTCAAATAAAGAGAGATGAGAGGAAGAGTTATTTTACTTTACATTAACATTTATATGTTCTGATCCTCCGCTTCATCTCAGAGGGATTTACTGTAGTTTCCACTTCACCTGACAGCTGCTCATTACTCTTTAAATAAAAATCATTCTCAGTCTGGAAGAAAAATGTCACATTTGGACTGAAATCAAAGACTCAGGATCCACGACTAGTATTTTAATTTACTTCAGCTTTTATATTTCCTGATATGTATCATCCGCTTCATCTCAGAGGGATTTACTGTAGTTTCCACTTCACCTGACAGCTGCTCATTACTTTTCAGATCAGATCAGAATCAGGTTTATCACCAGGTGGGTCGACACGTACGATGAATCTGACTTGATGTCGTGGTGCAGACATTAAAAATAACATTAAAAAACATTAGAAATAATAAAAAATATAGTAAAATATAACAGTATTTACATAGGAGTAGAATGGAATAAATAAAAATCCGGCAGTAATAAAGAAAACAGATATTGTGTGCATTAATGTACTTCATAGAGAAAATGATTCTTAGTCTGGTGGAAAAATGTCATATTTTGACTGAAATCAACGATTCTTGCAAAGTTTTAATGTTGCAAACAAGTGCGTCCTCCTGGTGAATTAGCGTCCAGCTCTGATTGGTGTTAGGGAATAACTTGCTTAGGTATTCAACCTTCGACCCAGTTCATCATTTTCTCCTCTCACTGTCTCTTCTCCCACGGCATAGGCTTACGGCCTGGGGTTCTGCTTCTATCTCTCTTAAGGAGGAGCAGCTTGGGCGCATTGTTGTTGCCAGTCTATGACAGATCACAAGCTGATAAAGAATGTTGATTATTACACTCTGAACTAGTTAAAACCTCGAGCTGCAGAAGAGTTCTTCAGAGTTGGTTTGGCAACCGCTGTGTCAACTCGTGACACACCACCTGTCTTGTGAATTCTCCGGCCGAAGCTCCAAATAAACGGTCAGTGTTTGCCATCAAAGCTCCAGCTCTCCTCGTGTCTCTTTGACTCCTGACTCCATCAGAGCTCCAGCTCTCCTCGTGTCTCTCTGAGTCCTGACTCCATCAAAGCTCCAGCTCTCCTCGTGTCTCTCTGAGTCCTGACTCCATCAAACTCCAGCTCTCCTCGTGTCTCTCTGAGTCCTGACTCCATCAAAGCTCCAGCTCTCCTCGTGTCTCTCTGAGTCCTGACTCCATCAAAGCTCCA
This sequence comes from Dissostichus eleginoides, assembly GCA_031216635.1. Lineage (NCBI taxonomy): Eukaryota > Metazoa > Chordata > Actinopteri > Perciformes > Nototheniidae > Dissostichus > Dissostichus eleginoides. Next base: position 2,316,882 of record CM062282.1, on the reverse strand, counting down.
GCTCTCCTCGTGTCTCTCTGAGTCCTGACTCCATCAAGCTCCAGCTCTCCTCGTGTCTCTCTGAGTCCTGACTCCATCAAAGCTCCAGCTCTCCTCGTGTCTCTCTGAGTCCTGACTCCATCAAAGCTCCATCTCCTCGTGTCTCTCTGAGTCCTGACTCCATCAAGCTCCAGCTCTCCTCGTGTCTCTCTGAGTCCTGACTCCATCAAAGCTCCAGCTCTCCTCGTGTCTCTCTGAGTCCTGACTCCATCAAAGCTCCAGCTCTCCTCGTGTCTCTCTGAGTCCTGACTCCATCAAAGCTCCAGCTCTCCTCGTGTCTCTCTGAGTCCTGACTCCATCAAGCTCCAGCTCTCCTCGTGTCTCTCTGAGTCCTGACCCATCAAGCTCCAGCTCTCCTCGTGTCTCTCTGAGTCCTGACTCCATCAGAGCTCCAGCTCTCCTCGTGTCTCTCTGAGTCCTGACTCCATCAAAGCTCCAGCTCTCCTCGTGTCTCTCTGAGTCCTGACTCCATCAAAGCTCCAGCTCTCCTCGTGTCTCCTGATCCTGACTCATCAGCTCCAGCTCTCCTCGTGTCTCCTAACCTGTCACATGTCACATGTCTCCTAACCTGTCACATGTCTCCTAACCTGTCACATGTCACGTGTTGCTGCATGTTTCTGTAAAGCTCTTCTGATCTGAGGGGATTTCTTGTTGTTTCTTTTTAACTTAAAGCACGTTGAGCTTTATGTGCTGTATCAATAAAGCTTTATTATTATTATAATAACACGTCTCTGCACACCGGCCCTACTTCTTCCCCGGCGTATTGATATGCAAAGAAGATTAAAGATGTATTTACAGCAGCTTTAGTTCCTGCAGTGATTCATAACGAAGAGTCGTGCAAATACTGATTTACAAATCTCCTGAAAAGAATCAATCTGCATATTTTCCTCCTCCTCCTCCTCCTCCTCCTCCTCCTCCTCCTCCTCCTCCTCTTCTTCCCTCCTTATCCTCGGGTGGTTATCAAATCAAACTTTATGATATGGCACTTTTTACTCAACTCAAAGTGCGTCACAAACCAAACACATGAATACAAATATCTTCAGTTAAAAGCCAAATTAAAAAGGTAGGTCTGAATTTGCTCTTAAAGGTATGACCGCTCTCTGCCCCCCCCCCCCCCCCTCCAGTATATTGATGCTAAGTAGGAATCTAACCTTTTTAAAACAATAGAGTGGTGCAGTGACGAGTCCTGAAACCCGGAAGTGAGTCAGCATTTCACCACTTCCTGTTCCCTCGTCTCAGAGCCAATGGGATCTCTCCAGAGGATTTAGGAAAATAGCTGGAAATACGGTCTGTGGAAAACGACCCTGTTTGATAAACGCACGTTTTGTTCAGCCGGATAATCTCCACGTGTCTACCCTACTTTTATAATGTTCTAATCATAAATCTAATGTCCAGAAGCTAAATGCTAAGGTTATGCTATAAAGGAACTACAGCCGAGTCCAGCAGCACGACTTCAACGTCACGCCAACTTCAGATCCATATTCAAACACACAGATTCTAAATGGAACGAGTTGAAGCGTTTGTTTGAACACTTTGCAGGAGGCAGGTACTTGCTTTCAAGCAGAACAGGGCAAACTAACTTAGAGGAGTGTTTACGTGTTCGGCGCAATGACGTACAACGTCCTCCACGACTTCTGTAGTCCTATTCAGCCACTTGGTAACAACCATCGTTTTCAGACACGTCAACTCTTCAGAAATCACCAGTGGGTCACTGCTGATGGATTTAATGTCCTAGAACAAAACGTGATCCGTCTCTTTGTCTCAACCACAGACCTTAGTTCAGCAAGTTTTCAATAATCCTATGGAGAGATCCCATTGGCTCTGAGACGAGGGAACAGGAAGTGGTAACATGCTGACTCACTTCCTGGTTTTAGGACTCGTCACTGCACCACTCTATAGTATGCTAAGTAGGAATCTAACCTTTTTAAAACAATAGGGGCCCGATCTTCTCTGCTGATGTGCACACTGGTGTTTCTCCGTCTAAAAGGCGTCTCTGAGCTGTTTCTGGGCTGTTTGAGTACCAGCGGCGTCATGTTTCTGCCCTTTATTTCCCAACAGCAGCCTTCGATAGGACACATGCTTCATCTGAGTATTTTAATCTTGCCCCGCAGCTCCGATCCCACTGATATCTGCAGCCGACACCGCGTCAACACGCCTTAACACACTTTGGAGTTTCATTTCACAGCGATTATCACAGAGCTTTAAACAACACCGAGAGACAAACACAGACACACACACACACACACACACACCCAAACACACACACACACACACACAGTTTGTTTTCACAGTTACAAGACCAACGCTGTGTCCCAATTTGCTTCCTTTTGTAATGTGTACGGTATATTTGCAGTTTTAAGTGCATACGTTCGTCCCAATGAGAAGTAAAATGCACTTTGAGATATTTAAATGTCCTTATGCTAGTTTTTATCTTATATGTTTGTTCGTATAGTTTCTTAATATTTAGAATCAGAATCAGAATACCTTTATTCGTCCCACAGAGGGGGAATTTACAACAATTAGGGTGAATAGCAGTGTTAAAACTATGACTAACTGTCCCCTTATGCAGTTTCAATGCATAAGGGGATCCAATATTTACAATCTGGTGTCTAAGGAAAGTTCTCAGTCCCACCTCTCCTCTAGTGTATCCACATGTAGGTCAGACACTCCCTGACTAAACTGCAGGAGTTAAACCAGTGCAAATCATACCAATTCCGTTTCTAAATGTAATAGATCTGGAAGTTGGAAGTTTGAAAGTGAGGTTTTTTCAAAGCTTAAGAAGATCCAGTCATCATGATCTTGGTGTCTCTGGAAAGGTCTCAGTCCCACCTTTCCACTGGTATATCGTAGGTGAGACGAGGTGTAGCTAAACTGCAGGGCTCAAAGCTTTGGAAAAAAGTCAAAAAAGCGTAATTTACACCTACTTCCAGGTGTTTCTATTGCCCACAAAGTCCAATCTCCTCCATTCAGGTTTCCTTTGATGCTTCTCTGTGAGACCAGAACAATGCACTTAAGTACAGGAAGGAAGTATCTGTTCTCCACTGCTTCCCACCTCAGCCAATCAGAATACAGTATTGAACCAGGCTGTTACAGTTAGTGAGAAACAAACGAGCCTCAGCAGCAGAACCGACAGCAGGTGAAGAGTGTGTGCCTGAGTGAGTGCCTGTGTGTACTGAGTGTGTACCTGTGTGCCTTAGTGTGTACTGAGTGTGTACCTGAGTGTGTGCCTGTGTGTACTAAAGTAACCTGTTTCAATAATTATAACCTGTTTTAATAATTATAACTTTGTCTGTGTAAAATGTATACTTATGAAACTAGACCAAGTGTTCTTATTTTTCCTTTGTTTGCTGTGGTCAATTGTGTGTGCGTTGACTTAGGAATGTAGAGGATCCAGTCGCCCCCCCGGGTTTTTAATGGGCCGGATAGGAGCATGGGGGGGTTGCAGGAGAAAGGTAATAAAACTGACACCATTGAGTCTATGCAGAGATTGTTCTGAGAGAAAGATTGGGATGCGGAGTGGTACGGCCAGGTGCTGAGGATAAACGAAGATAAGGATTGGTACCTCACCCCCGTGCGACCCAGAATTGTTTATTTTATGGCTGCCATAAAAGTTGACCTGGGACTGATCGGCGGCGCAGGAGATCCAAACTTCCCACACCTATGGCTGACTCACTCTGATTCGCTGTTTAGACCTCGTCAATGGCTGACTCACTCTGATTCGCTGCCTAGGGCTCGCCCAGGAGTGAGTCCACCAATGGATGAACACCTAGGGAGGAGCAACCGACACAACTCCTCCCACACAACTCCTCTCCGTTTGTGGGAATAAATATTGTGAATTCTGTACACTCGCGGCCTCTGTTCGGTCTGACTGTCTGATACGTACATCGCACGGTGGAAGAGCTGAGGCCCGAAGTACTTCGTTATATAAGTACTTCGTTATATTGTACTGTTGTTTCTACCATTAAATCAGCTTATTGTTTAATCTCATATCTCTGTCTGAGCCGTTCCTTTTTACAGCAGACCACTCATCAAACGAACAGCGCGGAGCGGGCTCGAACCTTCAACAACTGAAGGGTGCTTAAAATCCAACAGTACTGAGTGTGTACCTGTGTGCCTTAGTGTGTACTGAGTGTGTACCTGTGTGCCTTAGTGTGTACTGAGTGTGTACCTGTGTGCCTTAGTGTGTACCTGAGTGTGTACCTGAGTGTGTACCTGTGTGTACCTGAGTGTGTACTGAGTGTGTACTGAGTGTGTACTGAGTGTGTACTGAGTGTGTACCTGTGTGTACTGAGTGTGTACCTGTGTGAGTACCTGTGTGTACTGAGTGTGTACCTGTGTGAGTACCTGTGTGTACTGAGTGTGTACCTGTGTGCCTTAGTGTGTACTGAGTGTGTACCTGTGTGTACCTGAGTGTGTACCTGAGTGTGTACCTGAGTGTGTGCCTGAGTGTGTACTGAGTGTGTACCTGTGTGCCTTAGTGTGTACTGAGTGTGTACCTGTGTGTACCTGAGTGTGTACTGAGTGTGTACCTGAGTGTGTGCCCGAGTGTGTACCTGTGTGTACTGAGTGTGTACCTGTGTGCCTTAGTGTGTACCGAGTGTGTACCTGTGTACCTGTGTGTACCTGAGTGTGTACTGAGTGTGTACGAGTTGTACCTGAGTGTGTACCTGAGTGTGTACCTGAGTGTGTACCTGTGTGTGTACTGAGTGTGTACCAGAGTGTGTACCTGAGTGTGTACCTGAGTGTGTACCTGAGTGTATACTGAGTGTGTACTGAGTGTGTACTGAGTGTGTACCTGAGTGTGTACCTGAGTGTGTACCTGTGTGTACCTGAGTGTGTACCTGAGTGTGTACTGAGTGTGTACCTGAGTGTGTACTGAGTGTGTACCTGAGTGTGTACCTGAGTGTGTACCTGAATGTGTACCTATGTGTACCTGAGTGTGTACCTGAGTTTGTACTGAGTGTGTACCTGAGTGTGTACCTGAGTGTGTACCTGAGTGTGTACCTGAGTGTGTACCTGAGTCTGTACCTGAATGTGTACCTGTGTGTACCTGAGTGTGTACCTGAGTGTGTACTGAGTGTGTACCTGAGTGTGTACCTGAGTGTGTACCTGAGTGTGTACTGAGTGTGTACCTGAGTGTGTACCTGAGTGTGTACCTGAGTGTGTACTGAGTGTGTACCTGAGTGTGTACTGAGTGTGTACCAGAGTGTGTACCTGAGTGTGTACTGAGTGTGTACCTGAGTGTGTACATGAGTCTGTACCTGAGAGTGTGTACCTGAGTGTGCACCTGAGTGTGTACCTGAGTGTGTACCTGAATACTGCGACAGTGACACCTGACAACAGGAAGTAGGTCGCTCTAAAAGTAGTCCATCCCCCCCCCCCCACTGTTCAGTATATATTTGTATTTATTTCAACAAGGACCATGCATACAAATACATGAATCTCAGAAAAGAAGGAGATATGAATTATGCCAGATTAGAGCTAATAGCTAATATATCAAAGAGAAGTACATTTCATATCAAGTACTGCATTCATCAGAGGTGGAGAAGTACTCAGATCTTGTAGTAAAAGTAGAAGTACTCAGATCTTGTACTTGAGTAAAAGTAGAAGTACTCAGATCTTGTAGTTGAAGTAGAGTAGAAAAGTAGAAGTACTCAGTCTTGTACTTGTAAAGTAAGTACCAGATCTGTACTTGAGTAAAAGTAGAAGTACTCATCGTGTACGAGTAAAGTAGTACAGAGTGTAGGAATACTCTGTTACAGTAAAAGTCCTGCATTCAAAATGTTCCTCAAGTAAAAGTAGAAAAATTATTCTCATCAAAATATAGTGAAAGTAACGACAGTAAAAGTGCAGATTGGTCCTTTAGACCTTCATGTAATATTTTTGATATACTTGTACTTTACCTTAGTACTTTCATTGTATACTTTATACTTCTTCTCCACTAGTTAGAGGATAATATTGTACCTTTTACTAAATGTCAATGCCAATACTTTTGTACTTGTACCTAAATAAGATTGAATGCAGGACGTCCAGTGAGTAGTTTTAAGTTGTATTACTAAGTGTTTCTGCAGACAGAAACATGAAGAGAAGCTGCTCGGGGTTTCTTCTGCTGTATAATATAAATGTATAATCATGAAAGTGGAGTTCTGAGGAGTCCACAGAGAGCAATTAGAGAGAGAGGCTGAAAGAGAGAGAAGTATTCCTCTGTGAGGGAAAGTTTTCTGCTCCATCATGGATCTAATGCATACTTGTATCTGTATTTTATACTTAAACGCTGTCAGTATTACTCAGAGGGCGTCATGTCCTTTTATATATAAGTCATTTTGTTAACACTTTATATTAAGGTACACAAATTCACCATCAACTAGTTGTTCATTAACATGCATATTAGCAGTATATTGGCTCTTTATTAGTCATTATAAAACATGTTTTAATGCTTTATTCTACATCTTCTTAAAGTAATAAGCCATTAATTGAGAGTTTTTCCTTAATAACCCTCTAATTGGTGCTTATTTGTTGTAAGTAAGGACGTTGTTGTGCGTTTTGGTCTTATAGGGGACCTATCATGCAAAATGCACTTTTTGATGTCTTTTATACATAAAGGTGTGTCCCCGGTGTGTCCCCGGTGTGTCCCCGGTGTGTCCCCGGTGTGTCAGGGAACTCACGCAGCGTCAGAAAATAAAGCCCTCTCTCTTTTCCTCCGTACCCAAATCTCTAAAAACGGGGGAACAACGGAGCTGATCCAGATTTGCGTCCGATATGACGTAATATCGGCGGCGGACCGACAGCACTATCAGAAACGTTGCTATCAGAAACAATGCCCGACTGTTTTGGACGTAATATGGTCGGTGTTTACATTAGCATCGCTAACACTCTGAGCTAACCTGTACTGGAGAGCATGTGTGTGAAGAAGCAGGAAATCAAAAGGAACTCACCTTGTGGTATAACCGGCAAGAGAGAAAGCCTTTGGGCTCCATACTGTTTCAGAAATAATCCTTGATCTGATAATCCTTGCGTTTCATCACCGCAGCATTTTACACAGTATCTGCCGGGTCCCGCATGAGCCCATAAGCTCCGCCCCCTCTTATTTTTATTTTTTTTTTTCATTTTTCTTTAGCCTTTATTTATACAGGTGAACGTCTCATTGAGACACAGGGTCTCATTCTGAAGAGAGACCTGTTTGTACCCAGAATCAGCACTTTAGAAACAGGAAGTGAAATAGAGGGATATGAGGCTAGAATGATCTGTTTGGTATTTGGACCAAAACACTTCATAGACATGGTTTTTATATTTTTTTATATATCTGAGACCTATGCTATTGCCTAAAAATAGCTTGATAGGTGACCTTGAATATGCTCAATATGGGCCTAATAAGGCATTCTCTCAGAATAACACCTAACAAATATGATCTATTCTTATGCAACAACACATGAAACTAAAGTGTTAATTGTGTCTAAATAACTCAAAATGTGGTGTTTCTAACTCAGAATATGTTCTCTATTTTAAAGTGAAGTCTTGTTCATAACCAATAAGCTAGTAGTTTGACTCTAATATGTTAATGAACAACTAGTTGATGGTGATTAAGTGTACCTTAATATAAAGTGTTACCGTCATTTTTCACATTGTTCTTTGTGTTTCATATTACAATTTTAACTTTATGTAAAAATTGTACTCAGATATTTATGCTCAACTAAATATCTGCAACCAAACCGTGTCTCCTGGATTTAATGTTTAGGATAAAATGTCAATTTAATGTCAATTTAATGTCAATATAATGTCGTATAACAGAGAAAAGCAGAGGCTCAAACTGCACTTCTGCCTCTTTTGCATGAAAATGTACTTTTTATCTAAAATGTTGCAGGAAATGTTGTTTGTAGAATCTTTTTCATGTTAAAATGTCAACAAATGTTACGACTGGGGCACACACAAAAATGATAGGACCCAAATGCACGACTCCAGACAAAAGATGATTCAAAAAAGGAATTTACTTAAGGTGATAAGCAAGGCAACACAAACACTCAAGTAAAGCAAGGACTCCAAAAAACTAACTTAAATTCACTGTAGCTCAGAAAACAACTGGCTGACAAGCATCATAAGGGTCGAAACGATCTGGCACTTGGCACAGAGAAAACACAGAATAAATACACACTCAAGGGACTCTACAGGTGCAAACAATAAGGGCGGGGCAGGTCATCAGGTCAGTGAACACACGTGGGTCGGAGTCGAACTAACTGAAATGAGAGAGGAGATTACCAAAGTGAAACAGGAAATGACAGACAACAAAAGGGCTAGCAGACGCGGACTTGACGATATTAACTTAACAAAGAAATAATACTAAGAAATCTGAGGAGACACAACAACATGCTGCTTTATCCTGTTAAACAGTGAACTGCGGCTTTTCTCTGTTTAGATTGTAAAGTTAATTTGCTATTTAATAATGTTTCCTTATTGCTATATATTCGCTTATTTTTTACAACTTAATTCCTCTTACTGTGTTTCTGTTTCCATTCAAAACACCAGAGCTAACCTACTTTGAAAGTTAAAAAAATAGGTTGTAATAAACTATTATGGACAAAATAATATAACAAATTGAAAGGACTATAAATAAAAATGAAATGTTTAAAAATAAAAGTACATTTTGGACTAAATATATGGCATCTTTACCAGCCGCTTGGAACCTCTGATCTTGTTCTTTCGGTCATGAGTAAACAAGAATATGTTAAATTACTGCAAAATATAACGTGGTAGAGCTGAAATTATAAAACGGATAAGTCAAATCAAGCAATCTGATTGGTTCGTAGCCACAGCTGTTACATTACGTCCGTTAGGAAACTAACTAACTATTTTCCCAGTTGGTCTACCTGCTCTTCACGTAGCTCTGCATGTCGTGGTTTAGGTGCTCTCTGGAGATAGGCACTGCTCGATCCACTCCTCCACAGTGAGGCCCCCCCACAGTGAGGCCCCCCCACAGTGAGGCCCCCCCGGAGGTCCAAGTTAACCTTACATGTTTCCATCTTAAGCTTTGTGAGTTAGTTAGTTTCGTGACGGACGTAATGTAACAGCTGTAACGGTTGTAGCTTTTCTCAGACGCGGAGGGATACTGACTTGTTGTGAAAAGTAACTACAATTCTACCCGTGATATACGCTCATTATATCACGGCTAAGAAACAATCAGATTGCTTGATTTGACTTATCCGTTTTATAAATGTCTTTATATTCTTGGAGAACTTGTAAAATACTTAAAGTTTCGTTGGAATATTTAAAAATTAAATAAAATGTTAAACTAAATATATGGCATCCTTACCAGGTAGCATCAAACTAAATATATATAAAGGAAGAAGTACAATATCTGCTAAATGTAAGGTGGTAGAAAATATACTGAGGAATACGCAAGGTTTACAATCAAGTATACTAAACAATAATATATATATCTCTTTTTATTCTTGGATTTCCTCCTGATGAAGACGTCGTAAAATACTTTGAGTTTCGTCGGAGCTTTACATCATGATCCCGCCGGGGGGGGGGGGGGGATTCATGGAGGAGGTTTGGAGGGTTGGAGCGCCATATGTTGGGTTTAAAGGGATTTATGGTAAATACAGTGAAACACACACTGAGCCTGAGAGGCTGGCAGAGGCTCAAATACAAAGACTGGTGTGTGTGTGTGTGTGTGTGTGTGTGTGTGTGTGTGTGTGTGTGTGTGTGTGTGTGTGTGTGTGTGTGTTTGCATGACGTTTCCTCCTCTGGGCTTCAAACACACACACACACACACACACACACACACAGAGAGAGAAGTACACACATCCTTTACTCAAGTAGAAGTACAGATACTCGTGTTTTAAAATACTCTGGTAAAAGTTGAAGTACTGACTAAACTTCTGGACTCGTCATCTTTAGTGTCCCCTGGTCTCCCAGCTGTGTGCGTCTCTCTTTAGTGTCCCCTGGTCTCCCAGCTGTGTGCGTCACTATTTAGTGTCCCTGGTCTCCAGCTGTGTGCGTCACTCTTTAGTGTCCCTGGTCTCCCAGCTGTGTGCGTCTCTCTTTAGTGTCCCCTGGTCTCCTAGCTGTGTGCGTCACTCTTTAGTGTCCCCTGGTCTCCCAGCTGTGTGCGTCACTATTTAGTGTCCCCTGGTCTCCCAGCTGTGTGCGTCACTCTTTAGTGTCCCCTGGTCTCCCAGCTGTGTGCGTCACTCTTTAGTGTCCCCTGGTCTCCCAGCTGTTTGCGTCATTCTTTAGTGTCCCCTTGTCTCCCAGCTGTGTGCGTCACTCTTTAGTGTCCCCTGGTCTCCCAGCTGTGTGCGTCACTCTTTAGAGTCCCCTGGTCTCCCAGCTGTGTGCGTCACTCTTTAGTGTCCCCTGGTCTCCAGCTGTGTGCGTCACTCTTTAGTGTCCCCTGGTCTCCCAGCTGTGTGCATCACTCTTTAGAGTCCCCTGGTCTCCCAGCTGTGTGCGTCACTCTTTAGAGTCCCCTGGTCTCCCAGCTGTGTGCGTCACTCTTTAGTGTCCCCTGGTCTCCAGCTGTGTGCGTCACTCTTTAGTGTCCCCTGGTCTAACTAACTGGAATATGTTTAGTTTGAATGTAAACGGAGGAATCAGCTGTGAGGCTAAAATCATCATCTGCTGTGTTGGAGGTCTGAAATTCAATATTTCTACTGGTTTTAAAGTAATCACAGCGTGTACAATGGAGGAGGAACATGTTGAGGGTCTCATTTACATTTTTATATTCAGCTCCATGGAAACATATTGTGCCGTCATTTCCCTCAACAGTGAGACATGATGTTGTTTTTACTGCAGTACAGCGGGTAAAGTGAAACTATGAATCTGATATATGATGTACTATTACTTTAAATGCAGTGTGTTGTACTCGTACTGCAGTATTTGTACACTGTTGGACTTTCATTAATGCACACACATGAAGCCATCACCACTAAATGATTCTTATTCCTCTAATTAACAGTGTTTGCTCACTTGATTTCCCAGGGTGCCTCTCTGCAGATGGTCAGCATAAACAGTGTGTGTGTGTGTGTGTTGTGTGTGTGTGTGTGTGTTTGTGTTGAGCTCACACACTGTTTATGCTGACCATCTGCAGAGAGGCACCACACACACACACACACACACACACACACTGTACAGAATAAATCGTTGCATGGTGAAGATATTTTGCAGCAGAGGAAGAGTTTTCTCACAGTTATTTAAAATGTTAAAGAAGCACGATGTACATAAAGTATCAGAAGTCTAAGTATTTTTGGTTCCCAGCCTAAGGGTCCAGCCCCAATTAAGGGTCACCAGGTCAATCTGAGGGGTCACATGATTAATGGAAAGAGGAATAAAGAACAAGTTCCATTTTTTTACTGGATTCTTTGTGAAATGTTGGAAAATAAAATATAAATATATATTAAGATTCAATCATTTAAAATTAAATATTATATGATTTTATTTTAATATAAATATATTTTATCAAGAATAACATAAATAAAACATCATATTAATCTGGCATTTTTAATATGAATAAATGTTTTAATATACATATTTTATTACAAAAAAATAAACATTACAATGTAGAATGTATTAAGAATAACATATCATATTAATACATCATTTTTACAAACAGATATATTTTAAGGCCGATGATCAGCTTTTTACTCTCGCAAGGATCCTGGAGGGGGCCTCGGAGTACGCTTATCCAGTCTACATGTGTTTTGTAGACTTGGAGAAGGCGTATGACCGGGTTCCCAGGGAGTTACTGTGGGAGGTGCTGCAGGAGTATGGGGTGAGGGGGTCTCTACTCAGGGCCATCCAATCTCTGTACTCCCAAAGCGAGAGCTGTGTCCGGGTCCTCGGCAGTAAGTCGGACCCATTTCCGGTGAGGGTTGGCCTCCGCCAGGGCTGCGCTTAGTCACCAATCCTGTTCGTAATATACATGGGTAGGATTTCGAGGCGTAGTCGTGGGGGGGGGGGGGTCTGCAGTTCGGTGGACGAAGGATTGCACCACTGCTTTTTGCAGATGATGTGGTTCTAATGGCTTCATCGGTCTGCGACCTTCAGCACTCACTGGATCGGTTCGCAACCGAGTGTGAAGCGGCTGGGATGAGGATCAGCACCTCCAAATCTGAGGCCATGGTTCTCAGCAGGAAACCGATGGACTGTCCACTCCAAGTAGGGAATGAGTCCTTACCCCAAGTGAAGGAGTTCAAGTATCTCGGGGTCTTGTTCTCGAGTGAGGGAACAATGGAGCGTGAGATGGGCCGGAGAATCGGAGCAGCGGGAGCGGTACTGCAGTCGCTTTACCGCACCGTTGTGACGAAAAGAGAGCTGAGCCAGAAGGCAAAGCTCTCTGTCTACTGGGCCATTCTCGTTCCTACCCTCACCTATGGTCATGAAGGATGGGTCATGACCGAAAGAACGAGATCGCGGATACAAGCGGCCGAGATGGGTTTTCTCCGCAGGGTGGCGGGCGTCTCCCTTAGGGATAAGGTGAGAAGTTCAGTCATCCGGGAGGGACTCAGAGTTGAACCGCTCCTCCTTCGCGTTGAAAGGAGCCAGTTGAGGTGGTTCGGGCACCTAGTAAGGATGCCACCTGGGCGCCTCCCTAAGGAGGTGTTCCAGGCACGTCCAGCTGGGAGGAGACCGAGGGGTAGACCTAGGACCAGGTGGAGGGATTATATCTCTTCACTGGCCTGGGAGCGCCTTGGGATCCCCCAGTCAGAGCTGGTTGATGGGGCCAGGGAAAGGAACGTTTGGGGCTCTCTGCTGGAACTGCTACCTCCGCGACCCGACCACGGATAAGCGGGAGAAGATGGATGGATGGATATATATTATATATATATCTGTTTTAAACTTTTTTTAAATGTCTTTCTTTCAGTTGCATTTGTTAAAAGCATTTCTTGTGTATTTAATGTGTATCAGTAGTCATCTCTAAAGAAGAGGAACACAGGTTATTTATATGCATTTAAACAGGTGTGTTGAAGCACACTTAATTACAGGTTTCAGCGTGATAACCCAACATTACATACACCGTGCCCGGCTTTATTTTAACCGTGGTGAAATGACACAGGATGCAGAAACCTGTGATTACGTAGCCTACGGGTCTACTTTTAGTCTGAAATCACACACTGACACACACACTGACACACACACTGACACACACCTCTGCAGGTAACACACGAAAAAAGAGGTGGCAAAAGTACCCACATCCTTTACTCAGAAGTACAGATAGTCATGTTTAAAAACTAAACTTCTTTACTCAAGTAAAAGTAAAGAGGCTTTGAAATTAAAGGTCCCATGTCATGGCCATTTCTACTGATCATAATTCCATTGTTGAGTTCTACTAACATAGATTTACATTGTTCAATGTTCCAAACTCACATTGGTTTCTCATACAGCATCTCTGTATAGTATGTGTATTCACTCTGTCCTAAACGGCTTGTTGGAGCTCCTGCCCCACCCCCCTCCCTGTGAGCCCAGTGGTCGTCTGCGAGACAGCGAAACCCAGCCCGAAACCAGCCCGAAACCAGCCCGAGCACACACACACACCCGCAGCCTGGCTGGGAGTTTGTGTGTGTGCTCACACACAGACTCACAGCCTCACAGCCTCGCCGCGTCCCGCCGTCTCAGGCTGAGAAATCGGCGGAGCTGCAGCTGAGAAAAGATTGAGTGTGTGTGTGTACGTCACTATACCCAAGAAGAAAACAATGGAAAAAGAGAAATCTCCAACGAGGCGTTCTGGGGCAGCATAGACAGGTATTTTCTGTGTTAGAGTTTTACTCGCTACAGGGTGCACTTTGAGGGTTTGTGACTCTGCAGACCGTTTACATGCAGAAAAAGCTTCAGAACACAAGGGGACGGGTAATAACCGGAAAAGCATGACATGGGACCTTTAAGTAAAAAGTACCCATAACTAGCAGCTGCTTTAAAGAGTACCTGACCTCCCTTTATATTAATAGAACAATAATGTCATTGTTAGCTAATGAATGTTTCCATGCTGAACAACGGCAACATGACAACGTTTTCATTGGTCCCTCTTCTTTAGAGAAGACCAGGAAATGATGGATACACGGATCGTGTTCAAATCAATAGGCACGCAATGACTCTAAATAATAATGATCACGCCACCAAACACACATTCAGACTAAAGGAACCAGCCTGTTTGGAACATGGAAGAAGTAGAAAGTTCAGGTATTTGGGTTCAACATGGAAGAAGTAGAAAGTACAGGTATTTGGGTTCAAAGTGTAAGAAGTAGAAAGTACAGGTATTTGGGTTCAAAATGTAAGAAGTCAAAGTAAGAAGTTGTCTATCTATCTATCTATCTATCTATCTATCTATCTATCTATCTATCTATCTATCTATCTATCTTTGAAGTATACGACCCTTGGCTCTGACCAAGCAGAGATTTGTTACCTGAGTGTAAATGTATTTCATGGCCAGGAACCAGTGACTTTCCTCTGAAACCCAACAGCTGTTCCCATTGGGCTCTGAAACACAGGGAGGATGCATGGCCTCAATCTCTTAGTCCTGTTCAATGTTCCTTAAATGTGTTTCTGTGCCTTATGTACAGACGCTCTGCTTTGAATCGTGTGTGTTTGAAAGGTGTTTCAGAAATAAAGAGCAGCCTGTGGTTCCTCCTGAAAAGAGAGAAAGAGGAGGCGAACAAAGATGGAAGTCAAAGGGAAGAGAGAGGGAGACTTCCAGCAAACCGATGAATGATCCTGCATTTCTTATCATGTCCCAACACATGGTGTGCACATGTGTGAGTGTGTGTGTGTGTGTGTGTGTGTGTGTGTGTGTGTGTGGTGGTGTGTTTGTGTGGTGTGTGTGTGTGTGTGTGGGCTTGCCTAATTCTCTCAGTGAATCAGTTTTCCATCCCTCAGTCTCAGCACACACTCTTCCTCCCGTCCTCCTCTCTCTTGTTCTATTGAGTTGCTATCGTGTTAATGCTGTTGACAAATTAAGGCATATAACAGTGTGTGTGTGTGTGTGTGTGTGTGTGTGTGTGTGTGTGTGTGTGTGTGTGTGTGTGTGTGTGTGTGTGTGAGGCAGCAGGATAATGGAGGACACACTTATTCAATGTTTCTTCTCCTGTCCTCTCTCATGTCACGCTGTTTGTGTCAAAGACAGCAGAGGAGTGTGTGTGTGTGTGTGTGTGTGTGTGTGTGTGTGTGTGTGTGTGTGTGTGTGTGTGAGGCAGCGGGATAATGGAGGACACACTTATTCAATGTTTCTTCTCCTGTCCACTCTCATGTCACGCTGTTTGTGTCAAAGACAGCAGAGGAGTGTGTGTGTGTGTGTGTGTGTGTGTGTGTGTGTGTGTGAGGCAGTGTGTGCAGTATTCATCTCACTCTGGAGGCACTTTGTTTTAGCTGCTGCGACTATAATATGAGACATTTGTCCAAAAAAGCACCGCTATCGTCATACAGGGGGACATCTGAAGAGACGCTTTGATCATCAGACCTAATTACTGGTTTATTGTCCCTTTTGTATTCAGTCTGAATGTTAATGTTGATGTTATGTTTTCCTATCCAGCGGTGCAATGTAGACAGATGTTTAAAGAGTAGAAAAATACCTTTAAGAGTGTTAATTTGATACGACGTACAAATAACCTGTAACAACCTGCTGTATGGTTGTCTTTATCCACATTTAAAAGTGTATTTTCAGGATCATATAAGAGAAAGAGAAGCAGTATATCTTTAAAATGTATAAGTTGGATAATATTTGTTATGTTTATGTGATTTCTAAATGTGTTAATTACCAGCGTAAGAGTGTACAGTCATGCTAACGTCTCTGTAAGGACATTCAATGAGGAAATGGGTCCCAAAAATACTATATTTTTGAATGTAGAATAACATATTTCTATCGGATAGTTTACACTAGAATACAGTATATCATCATGTAGAAATTAAAATTAAAGTCCACTTCCTGTTTCCTTTGTTTCCTCTCTGAACTTCAAACATAGAGACCTTAAAAACCAGCAGTTTCACAGCAAATCAAAAGCTCTTTGTACCTCCTGCTGCTGCACACACACACTCACACACTCTTTATATCACATCACACACTCTTTATATCACACACCTGCAGCACTGTGCAGTGTGAAGGTTGAAGACAGGGAGGAAAGGTGAAGCTGCATCGATCTGAGACAGAAGAGTTTCAGACTGAAGATGCAGAGAGGCAGAAGCCGGGTTTCCAAACAGACACATTTCCATAACATTTGCAAAAGAAATGAATACTTGGTTCCGTGCACTTACATTAAGCCAACATCTGTTATCATCTAATATTATCACCTTCCAGATGTTGGTGAATTTGATCAGAGACATAAAAACAGTACAAGTATAAAAACATAAACAAACTAACAGATGCATTTCATTTCTAGCAATTATAATTTCCCACTGTTCAAAGCAAACCTCCTCTGACTAGAGAGTGTGTTTGTTCTGTTCTGCAGGGCGTAAAACATGTGTGTGTGTGTGTGTGTGTGTGTGTGTGTGTGTGTGTGTGTGTTTGTGTGTGTGTGTGTGCGTGTGTGTGTGTGTGTGTGTGTGTGTGTGTGTAGCAGCAGTAGTAGGTATTACTCCCCAGAGACGGCAGGTCAGGAGCAACATTCATCCCTCAGCCTTTTTTTTCTGCTGAGGCGAAACATCTTTCACCTGCACACACACACACACACACACACACACACAAACACACACACACAAACACACACACACACAAACACACACACACACACAAACACACACACAAACACACACACACACACACAAAACACTCTCATAGAAAACATGCACACACACTCTGGATCCAGTGTGAGCAGCTTTAATACCTGAAGGACATGCAGTCGGTCCATTCATGTGAGAACGAGGCGTTTACAGACCGCTGTAATGCTTCTCTTTTATATGTGGTGTGTGTGTGTGTGTGTGTGTGTGTGTGTGTGTGGATGTGTGTGTGGTGTGTGTGTGTGTGTGTGTGGTGTGTGTGTGTGTGTGTGTGTGTGTGTGTGTGTGTGTGTGTGTGTGAGGGACACTATAGTAAACCACTTAGCTCAGGAGCAGTAATACCTGCAGTCAACATGGCCATATGTAACCCCGAGTTGCATGAGATGTCCAACAGTGTGTGTTTGAGTACTTCCTTGCTTCTGATATTCATTATTTTACCTCCTGACTTCAATGGTTAGTTTATTAAGAACATACAATGAAATGCAAACCTTCCATTAAAGAGAACGTACAGAATAATATGTGTATGCTTCCAATAATAGTACTTAGAAGGACGAACACGATATAGAATATATACTTGTACTTGTTGGAGGATGCATGTTCATAAGATTGGCTTCTATGTGGGATTTGTTGACAGGAATATAAATAATATTCTGTATGCTGCTTCTCTCTTTATGGATCTGCAGACATAACCGCAGAGATGCCAAAAGTACACCCATCCTTTACTCAAATAGAAGTACAGATACTCGTGTTTAAAAATACTCTGGTAAAAGTAGAAGTACTGACTAAACTTCTTTACTCAAGTAAAGTAGAAGCCAATATTGTACTTTTTACCTTATTTTACAGCTTTTAGTTACTGGTAACATTTTAGATATAGGTTATTAACTATATCATATCATAAATAAACTTTGACATATATTTAAAGGTTAAGATATCCAGCAGCAGGATATACAGTTCTTGAAATTAGTGATAAAACACATCAATAATCCTAACCCAGGAACTCAATATACATACAATTCTGAACTGGGCCATTACCAATAAGGAGTACTTTTACTTTTTGTACTTGAAGTATATTTTGATGATGATACTTTTTCACTTTGACTCATTCTGAATGCAGGACTTTTACGTGTAACAAAGTACTTTTAAAATGTAGTATTGCTGCTTTTACTTAAAGGGGACCTATCATGCAAAATGCACTTTTGTACGTCTTGTATACATGAATATGTGTCCCCGGTGTGTCAGGGAACTCACCAAGTGTCAGAAAACACAACCCTCTCTCTTTTCCTCCGTACCCAAATCTCTAAAAACGGGGCTGCAACGGAGCTGATCCAGACTGATCCAGATTAGAAATTGTTCTGACGTCAGAAACGGGGAGCTCCGCCTATATGGGCAACTCTCCACCTATCAGGAGGAGACGCACGGCCATTGCCGCTCGAAAGCGCTGGAGACGCTGTAGTACATAAGCCAGGCCTGTAGGTGGCGCTGTAGTGCATAAACCAGGCCTGTAGGTGGCGCTGTAGTACATATGCCAGGCCTGTAGGTGGCGCTGTAGTGCATAAGCCAGGCCTGTAGGTGGCGCTGTAGTGCATAAGCCAGGCCTGTAGGTGGCGCTGTAGTGCATAAGCCAGGCCTGTAGGTGGCGCTGTAGTACATAAGCCAGGCCTGTAGGTGGCGCTGTAGTACATATGCCAGGCCTGTAGGTGGCGCTGCAGTACATAAGCCAGGCCTGTAGGTGGCGCTGTAGTACATAAGCCAGGCCTGTAGGTGGCGCTGTAGTACATACCAGGCCTGTAGGTGGCGCTGTAGTGCATATGCCAGGCCTGTAGGTGGCGCTGTAGTACATAAGCCAGGCCTGTAGGTGGCGCTGTAGTACATATGCCAGGCCTGTAGGTGGCGCTGCAGTACATAAACCAGGCCTGTAGGTGGCGCTGTAGTGCATAAGCCAGGCCTGTAGGTGGCGCTGCAGTACATAAGCCAGGCCTGTAGGTGGCGCTGTAGTCTGCCACAAAAGCAGCGAAGAAGACTTCTCACAGAATCAGCCCTTGCAAAAACAGGGCTAAAAAAGAGCAAATAGAGCGAAATGAGGCGTGGCTAAAATGCATGATCTGTTTGGTATTTTGAAAAAAAAACTTCACAGACATGTTTTATATCGGTATGGCCCTACAATATATGATTCAAATATAGCATGATAGGTCCACTTTAAGTAACAAACCTGTGTGAGGAATCTTGAACGCATTAAGGTTTAAGTGTTGAACTAAGTCTCTCCAAAGGCTGAACGACGGGAGATTTGAAATGTGTCAGTTTCAGAATAAAAGCCTCTCTCTTCTCTCTCTCCTCCCGGCTCTGTGTGGACTCTGGTGTCACTGAGTGCGTTTCCATTATTCAGAATTTAGAAGTGTTCTGCTCATTTGCTTTTAATGAGACCCAGATATAATTAGATAGACGCAGGAACAGAATCCGTGACACTGATGCACGTAGAAAACCGAATGAATGACGGGTTTTTGTTTGTTTGTTCAGAAGGTTTTATGTTAATAAAATATGTGTCATCTCATCGTGATGATTGACACATGGAGGGGAATATAAAGTGTCTGCATCACATGATATGAAATAAACACATAACGATGGATTATTCACCAATGTGCATATGTTGCATGAGATCATACAGTCTGCAGGTGTTTAGGGTAATATATATATATATATATATATTATATATATATATAATATGTGGTAATGTATTCTGAAGCCAGTCGTGTGAATATTCTGAATTAAACGGAGAGTAAGGGGATTACAAACACCTAATAGTTCACAGATTACTCTCCGCTATAAATTGAATGTAGGGTAGACAAATAGAGCTCCTAATAATCTGAATTCATATTCAGAAAGGTGACGGAGGGAGGATTTCTTAAACTCCACGTTCTTCCTCACAGTGAGACTGCAGACCTTATTGCTCTGGTTAGGACGCGAAAATTCATCAAATCATTTTGGTTCATGAATTTATGGAGCGAAGAACTGAATAAATATCCAGTTAGGAGTCTTAATGCAGAGAAATAATTGAACATATGCACATGTACATGTTTGCAAGAGGTTATATGAATAGCTAACATGATTGTTTAAGGGTAAAGAGCAAAGGTTAGTAAAAAATCAACACCATAACTAAACGACATCACGCCCAACATTAGCCGCCTTTAGCTTAGCGGTGGTGACGTGAAGTCATGTGACCGTGCTGTAGTTCCTTTATAGCCCAACATTAGCCTCCTTTAGCTTAGCGGTGGTGACGTGAAGTCATGTGACCGTGCTGTAGTTCGTTTATAGCCCAACATTAGCCCTTTAGCTTAGCGGTGGTGACGTGAAGTCATGTGACCGTGCTGTAGTTCCTTTATAGCCCAACATTAGCCCCTTTAGCTTAGCGGTGGTGACGTGAAGTCATGTGACCGTGCTGTAGTTCCTTTATAGCCCAACATTAGCCTCCTTTAGCTTAGCGGTGGTGACGTGAAGTCATATGACCGTGCTGTAGTTCCTTTATAGCCCAACATTAGCCTCCTTTAGCTTAGCAGTGGTGACGTGAAGTCATGTGACCATGCTGTAGTTCCTTTATAGCCCAACATTAGCTGCCTTTAGCTTAGCGGTGGTGACGTGAAGTCATGTGACCGTGCTGTAGTTCCTTTATAGCCCAACATTAGCCTCCTTTAGCTTAGCGGTGGTGACGTGAAGTCATGTGACCGTGCTGTAGTTCCTTTATAGCCCAACATTAGCCTCCTTTAGCTTAGCAGTGGTGACGTGAAGTCATGTGACCGTGCTGTAGTTCCTTTATAGCCCAACAATATATTTTTACTTCAGAAATCATAAATTGGTGTTAATATGTGGAGATTATCCTGCTGAACTAAACGTGTAAATATCATAAACGTTTGTTTGACACAGAGATTATAATCCAAAATCACATTGAGAAATCCCATTGGACCAGGGAGATGATGCCTTCAGGGACCAACACAGAACTACCACATCTCTGCTCCATGTGTTAATATGTTGAGGTCATTTGACTTTTGATATGTATGATTTCTATCTTCTGAGGAAGTCCAGAACAAATGTTCTTACTGGGAGGGTAAAAGGAAAACTCATGGTATATCACCCAAGCTACATCTGCGCTGAAAAACAAAACCAAGTAAATCCAAACCCTGCCATGATTTCTCTGTTTTGGATAACCTCACAGACACTCAGTGTTCCTGCAGCCCTGAGAAAAGATCCAGGACATGTGAAAAATAGATGTTATGAAGCCTACATCTAAATATTTATTCCTCCGCTGGTAGGAAAGTTGCGTGTCCGATTGCCGGAGCGTCTCCGGAGGCAGAGCAACATTACAGAGTGTTCGGTCATGCTCCAGTTTCTCAGATATGTATTTAACATGCTGTTGTACTGAAGTGCAGCTCAGAGGACACACACTTCAATGCATTGGTTGGACACATTTCAGGCATCTATAGCTGTTACGTTATTGTCTTTCTTCTAAGGATTTACAATATTTATTTCTTGCAAAAAACACATTTGGACAACCATTACATTCTTCAATCGGTTCCCGTTAGCATGGATTATAATAACATGGATTCTTTCCCAGCTTTATCGCATCATACTGTGGTTTTTGAGCAAATACCTGCTGATATAATTGTAGAAATGCAAACACTTAAGGTAGTAATAAACACTTGTAGGACTTGTACTTGTAATAGAGTATTTGAACACTGCAGTATTTCTACTTTTACCTAACTAAAGGCTTCTTCAAACCCTGCATGACGTCACTAAAGTAAAACACCTGTAGTTTACAACTGTACTTACTCTTTACAAAGAGTAATTCAGCCTCAAAAAGCTCAAAGCTATTTTATTTGGCAGCAAAAAACAACCAGTAACAGTTTCATGTTCAAAATATGCAGAAGCTGTTGATTCTCAGAACAAGATGATTGATGACAAATGGCATCAATTTAAAAATTAAAAAACAAATTAAGAGTAGAGTAAGCTTTGAGAAAGTATTTCATGTGACTGAAAGAAAACAATGTGTGTGTGTGTGTGTGTGTGTGTGTGTGTGTGTGTGTGTGTGTGTGTGTGTGTGTGTGTGTGTGTGTGTGTGTGTGTGTGTGTGTAATCTCCCAGGTCGGTCATTAGTGGAAACTAGGGCTCGTTACTGGAGATGTCTCGTTACAGAGTAAGGGGAAATATTTTATTCATGTTTCATCTCACGAAAGTTAATCACATCAACTAGCACCACTGCACACACATCCATGACCCACTTACACACACAGACACACACACACACACGCACACACACACACATACACACACACACACTTACACACACACACACAGACACACACACACGCACAGACACACACATACACAGGCGCGCACGATGGCGGCTGATTTTATTTCCGTTTTGCCAATTATAACAATTCAATTACAGCTGCTAGGTAAACCAATCATGAGAAAGCTTGACGCTAAATTGAAGAAGAATGGAATGCCTGCAGAGAAAGACATTAGCGTGTTAGCTGCACACGTGCAATCAGAAACATTAAGGGATGTTCAAAGGAACGAGGGGGGAAGCTGTAGGTGAATAAGAAGGAAAGCTGGGGATCATTTATATTACTTTATATATAGGCCTACAGCTGCATCATTTCTATTACTTTATACAGCTGCTATCTTAACCGTCATATCAAATTGTTAGCTCAAAGTTATTAGTTGTTAGCCGTTAGTTGTTAGGTGTTAGCTTTTAGTTGTAAGCTGTTTGTTAGCTGTTACCTGTTAGATGTTTGTTAGTCGTTAGTTGTTAGCTGTTAGTTGTTAGCAGTGGCGAACCGTGTCCATCACAACTGGACCTTCTGTAGACACACACACCCCCAGCCGCCCCCCCCCCCCCCCCCCCCCGGATTCTAATGTCCGTCTTTTCACTGAATTGTCGTCTTGAAAAGGTTACTCACAACAATTCCGCAACAACTTCCTCTTCACCTGTTGCACTCGCCATTTCAACGTTAAAAACAATAAAACGGCATGAATTGCTTCGTCGCATTCACCTAGATCCTCTGTCTCGAGCCAGTGAACTACCGGGCCTTCGAGAGGACCCTGGAACCGAGGGAAACTCTGAAAGAACACGCCCATTGGCTACAAATCAATATATGATTGGTTGATCAAACTGTCAGTCCAAACGTACGCTCTCATTCAGTGCAACGGCCAGGGCCTTCTATCAAGGATATAGAATACCTTGTTGAAGGATATTCTACCCAGAGACCCAGAACAAGATCTGATTGGTTGCTTTCTTTTCTAACACAAAACCACTGAAATGCGTAGTGCATGGTCCGAGAAGGACAAACAAATCAACGTAACACTGTGATATTACAGATCAACAACACAGATACCATTCTCATTTATTCATTTTATTTACATTTTATTTATATAATGAAATCGATTTTTTGTTTGTTTTATCTGAGTGTTCCAGGGTGTTCTCTGAATACCTTGAAGGCCCTGACGTTTGTTAGCTGTTAGTTGTTTGTTAGCCGTTAGCTGTTAGTTGTTTGTTAGCCGTTAGTTGTTAGCTGTTAGCCGTTAGTTGTTAGCTGTTAGCCATTAGTTGTTAGCTGTTAGCCGTTAGGTGTTAGCTGTTAGTTGTTAGCTGTTTGTTAGCCGTTAGTTGTTAGCTGTTAGCCATTAGTTGTTAGCTATTAGCCGTTAGGTGTTAGCTGTTAGTTGTTAGCTGTTTGTTAGTTGTTAGCCGTTAGCTGTTAGTTGTTAGCTGTTTGTTAGCTGTTAGCCGTTAGGTGTTAGCTGTTTGTTAGTTGTTAGCCGTTAGTTGTTAGCTGTTTGTTAGTTGTTAGCCGTTAGTTGTTAGCTGTTTGTTAGCCGTTAGTTGTTAGCTGTTTGTTAGTTGTTAGCTGTTAGTTGTTTGTTAGCCGTTAGCTGTTAGTTGTTAGCCGTTAGCTGTTAGTTGTTAGCTGTTAGCCGTTAGCTGTTAGTTGTTTGTTAGCCGTTAGCTGTTAGTTGTTAGGTGTTAGCTGTTAGTCATTAGCCGTTAGCTGTTAGTTGTTAGCCGTTAGCTGTTAGTTGTTAGCCGTTAGCTGTTAGCTGTTAGTTGTTTGTTAGCCGTTAGCTGTTAGCTGTTAGGTGTTAGCTGTTAGTCATTAGTTGTTGGTTGTTAGCTGTTAGTTGTTAGCCGTTAGCTGTTAGCTGTTAGGTCTTAGCTGTTAGCTGTTAGCCATTAGTTGTTAGCTATTAGCCGTTAGGTGTTAGCTGTTAGTTGTTAGCTGTTTGTTAGTTGTTAGCCGTTAGCTGTTAGTTGTTAGCTGTTTGTTAGCTGTTAGCCGTTAGGTGTTAGCTGTTAGTTGTTAGCTGTTTGTTAGTTGTTAGCCGTTAGTTGTTAGCTGTTTGTTAGTTGTTAGCCGTTAGTTGTTAGCTGTTTGTTAGTTGTTAGCTGTTAGTTGTTTGTTAGCCGTTAGCTGTTAGTTGTTAGCCGTTAGCTGTTAGTTGTTAGCTGTTATCCATTAGCTGTTAGTTGTTTGTTAGCCGTTAGCCGTTAGGTGTTAGCTGTTAGTTGTTAGCTGTTTGTTAGCTGTTAGCCGTTAGTTGTTAGCCGTTAGTTGTTAGCTGTTTGTTAGCCGTTAGCTGTTAGTTGTTTGTTAGCCGTTAGCTGTTAGTTGTTAGCCGTTAGCTGTTAGTTGTTAGCTGTTAGCCGTTAGCTGTTAGTTGTTTGTTAGCCGTTAGCTGTTAGTTGTTAGGTGTTAGCTGTTAGTCATTAGCCGTTAGCTGTTAGTTGTTAGCCGTTAGCTGTTAGTTGTTAGCCGTTAGCTGTTAGCTGTTAGTTGTTTGTTAGCCGTTAGCTGTTAGCTGTTAGGTGTTAGCTGTTAGTCATTAGTTGTTAGTTGTTAGCTGTTAGTTGTTAGCCGTTAGCTGTTAGCTGTTAGGTGTTAGCTGTTAGCTGTTAGCCATTAGTTGTTAGCTATTAGCCGTTAGGTGTTAGCTGTTAGTTGTTAGCTGTTTGTTAGTTGTTAGCCGTTAGCTGTTAGTTGTTAGCTGTTTGTTAGCTGTTAGCCGTTAGGTGTTAGCTGTTAGTTGTTAGCTGTTTGTTAGTTGTTAGCCGTTAGTTGTTAGCTGTTTGTTAGTTGTTAGCCGTTAGTTGTTAGCTGTTAGCTGTTAGTTGTTTGTTAGCCGTTAGCTGTTAGTTGTTAGCCGTTAGCTGTTAGTTGTTAGCTGTTAGCCGTTAGCTGTTAGTTGTTTGTTAGCCGTTAGCCGTTAGGTGTTAGCTGTTAGTTGTTAGCTGTTTGTTAGCTGTTAGCCGTTAGTTGTTAGCTGTTAGCCGTTAGTTGTTAGCTGTTAGCCATTAGTTGTTAGCTGTTAGCCGTTAGGTGTTAGCTGTTAGTTGTTAGCTGTTTGTTAGCCGTTAGTTGTTAGCTGTTAGCCATTAGTTGTTAGCTATTAGCCGTTAGGTGTTAGCTGTTAGTTGTTAGCTGTTTGTTAGTTGTTAGCCGTTAGCTGTTAGTTGTTAGCTGTTTGTTAGCTGTTAGCCGTTAGGTGTTAGCTGTTTGTTAGTTGTTAGCCGTTAGTTGTTAGCTGTTTGTTAGTTGTTAGCCGTTAGTTGTTAGCTGTTTGTTAGCCGTTAGTTTTAGCTGTTTGTTAGTTGTTAGCTGTTAGTTGTTTGTTAGCCGTTAGCTGTTAGTTTTAGCCGTTAGCTGTTAGTTGTTAGCTGTTAGCCGTTAGCTGTTAGTTGTTTGTTAGCCGTTAGCTGTTAGTTGTTAGGTGTTAGCTGTTAGTCATTAGCCGTTAGCTGTTAGTTGTTAGCCGTTAGCTGTTAGTTGTTAGCCGTTAGCTGTTAGCTGTTAGTTGTTTGTTAGCCGTTAGCTGTTAGCTGTTAGGTGTTAGCTGTTAGTCATTAGTTGTTAGTTGTTAGCTGTTAGTGTTAGCCGTTAGCTGTTAGCTGTTAGGTCTTAGCTGTTAGCTGTTAGCCATTAGTTGTTAGCTATTAGCCGTTAGGTGTTAGCTGTTAGTTGTTAGCTGTTTGTTAGTTGTTAGCCGTTAGCTGTTAGTTGTTAGCTGTTTGTTAGCTGTTAGCCGTTAGGTGTTAGCTGTTAGTTGTTAGCTGTTTGTTAGTTGTTAGCCGTTAGTTGTTAGCTGTTTGTTAGTTGTTAGCCGTTAGTTGTTAGCTGTTTGTTAGTTGTTAGCTGTTAGTTGTTTTTAGCCGTTAGCTGTTAGTTGTTAGCCGTTAGCTGTTAGTTGTTAGCTGTTATCCATTAGCTGTTAGTTGTTTGTTAGCCGTTAGCCGTTAGGTGTTAGCTGTTAGTTGTTAGCTGTTTGTTAGCTGTTAGCCGTTAGTTGTTAGCCGTTAGTTGTTAGCTGTTTGTTAGCCGTTAGCTGTTAGTGTTTGTTAGCCGTTAGCTGTTAGTTGTTAGCCGTTAGCTGTTAGTTGTTAGCTGTTAGCCGTTAGCTGTTAGTTGTTTGTTAGCCGTTAGCTGTTAGTTGTTAGGTGTTAGCTGTTAGTCATTAGCCGTTAGCTGTTAGTTGTTAGCCGTTAGCTGTTGTTGTTAGCCGTTAGCTGTTAGCTGTTAGTTGTTTGTTAGCCGTTAGCTGTTAGCTGTTAGGTGTTAGCTGTTAGTCATTAGTTGTTAGTTGTTAGCTGTTAGTTTGTTAGCCGTTAGCTGTTAGCTGTTAGGTGTTAGCTGTTAGCTGTTAGCCATTAGTTGTTAGCTATTAGCCGTTAGGTGTTAGCTGTTAGTTGTTAGCTGTTTGTTAGTTGTTAGCCGTTAGCTGTTAGTTGTTAGCTGTTTGTTAGCTGTTAGCCGTTAGGTGTTAGCTGTTAGTTGTTAGCTGTTTGTTAGTTGTTAGCCGTTAGTTGTTAGCTGTTTGTTAGTTGTTAGCCTTAGTTGTTAGCTGTTTGTTAGTTGTTAGCTGTTAGTTGTTTGTTAGCCGTTAGCTGTTAGTTGTTAGCCGTTAGCTGTTAGTTGTTAGCTGTTAGCCGTTAGCTGTTAGTTGTTTGTTAGCCGTTAGCCGTTAGGTGTTAGCTGTTAGTTGTTAGCTGTTTGTAGCTGTTAGCCGTTAGTTGTTAGCCGTTAGTTGTTAGCTTTTGTTAGCCGTTAGCTGTTAGTTGTTTGTTAGCCGTTAGCTGTTAGTTGTTAGCCGTTAGCTGTTAGTTGTTAGCTGTTAGCCGTTAGCTGTTAGTTGTTTGTTAGCCGTTAGCTGTTAGTTGTTAGGTGTTAGCTGTTAGTCATTAGCCGTTAGCTGTTAGTTGTTAGCCGTTAGCTGTTAGTTGTTAGCCGTTAGCTGTTAGCTGTTAGTTGTTTGTTAGCCGTTAGCTGTTAGCTGTTAGGTGTTAGCTGTTAGTCATTAGTTGTTAGTTGTTAGCTGTTAGTTGTTAGCCGTTAGCTGTTAGCTGTTAGGTGTTAGCTGTTAGTCATTAGTTGTTAGCCGTTAGCTGTTAGTTGTTAGCCGTTAGCTGTT
>CM062282.1:2277193-2284693 GCA_031216635.1 Dissostichus eleginoides | reverse complement strand
CAGGAGAGGACTCTTTAAAGTAGAGACACTACATACTGATATACACCTGAACATCAGCAGGAGGACTCTTTAAAGTAGAGACACTACATACTGATATACACCTGAACATCAGCAGGAGAGGACTCTTTAAAGTAGAGACACTACATACTGATATACACCTGAACATCAGCAGGAGAGGACTCTTTAAAGTAGAGACACTACATACTGATATACACCTGTTCCTATTCAACTCGTATACAAGATATTGATTTTCCCTTCAAAGTATCTGAGAGTCTGAACAACGTGAAAACCTTCAAACTTTTCAGACTCCTGTAAAACATTCACAAGGACGAATATTTTGCACCATGAATGCCCGACATTAAAGCCAACAGACATAATGCTCTGCCTCTCTCACACACACACACACACACACACACACACATCAAGGACATGCAGTACTTCATCCAGTTGATAAAGACTTTGTGGCGGTAACCTCGCCAGATGAAGTACTAAAGAGAAACTCATTCACTGTTTCTATTCTGACACCCATATCCTTCAGTGTGTGTGTGTGTGTGTGTGTGTGTGTGTGTGTGTTATACAATCTACAAGAAAGCAAGCACTGTAGGTGTGTGTAGCAGAAGTACTCAGATCTTTAAATGAAGTAAAAGTACAAATACTCTGGTCTGTAGTAACGTTCTTCAGCGATGATGCTGCTGTTAAAGTGGTGCATTTTTTACTTTTGTTTAGATTTATAGTTTACAGGACTGCGCTGCAAATGCACACTACGGAGACCAGGGGACACTAAAGAGTGACGCACACAGCGGAGACCAGGGGACACTAAAGAGTGACGCACACAACGGAGACCAGGGGACACTAAAGAGTGACGCACACAGCTGGGAGACCAGGGGACACTAAAGAGTGACGCACACAGCTGGAGACCAGGGGACACTAAAGAGTGACGCACACAGCTGGGAGACCAGGGGACACTAAAGAGTGACGCACACAGCTGGGAGACCAGGGACACTAAAGAGTGACGCACACAGCGGAGACCAGGGGACACTAAAGAGTGACGCACACAGCTGGGAGACCAGGGGACACTAAAGAGTGACGCACACAGCTGGGAGACCAGGGGACACTAAAGAGTGACGCACACAGCTGGGAGACCAGGGGACACTAAAGAGTGACGCACACAGCTGGGAGACCAGGGGACACTAAAGAGTGACGCACACAGCTGGGAGACCAGGGGACACTAAAGAGTGACGCACACAGCTGGGAGACCAGGGGACACTAAAGAGTGACGCACACAGCTGGGAGACCAGGGGACACTAAAGAGTGACGCACACAGCTGGGAGACCAGGGGACACTAAAGAGTGACGCACACAGCTGGGAGACCAGGGGACACTAAAGAGTGACGCACACAGCTGGGAGACCAGGGGACACTAAAGAGTGACGCACACAGCTGGGAGACCAGGGGACACTAAAGAGTGACGCACACAGCTGGGAGACCAGGGGACACTAAAGAGTGACGCACACAGCTGGGAGACCAGGGGACACTAAAGAGTGACGCACACAGCTGGGAGACCAGGGGACACTAAAGAGTGACGCACACAGCTGGGAGACCAGGGGACACTAAGAGTGACGCACACAGCTGGGAGACCAGGGGACACTAAAGAGTGACGCACACAGCTGGGAGACCAGGGGACACTAAAGAGTGACGCACACAGCTGGGAGACCAGGGGACACTAAAGAGTGACGCACACAGCTGGGAGACCAGGGGACACTAAAGAGTGACGAACACAGCTGGGAGACCAGGGACACTAAAGAGTGACGCACACAGCTGGAGACCAGGGGACACTAAAGAGTGACGAACACAGCTGGAGACCAGGGGACACTAAAGAGTGACGCACACAGCTGGGAGACCAGGGGACACTAAAGAGTGACGAACACAGCTGGGAGACCAGGGGACACTAAAGAGTGACGCACACAGCTGGGAGACCAGGGGACACTAAAGAGTGACGCACACAGCTGGAGCGCTTGGTGACGTTCAGGATTATAAGTAAGGGATCATGTGCAGCCTGTCGGGTGTTCTTTTCCCCATAAGGACCAAGTCGCTGCACATTATCCCGCTCATCACACGGCCACATTCTCAACAAAGTAACGATATGACTCCCAATATAAATTGAAATGCTTTTATTGATTTAAAAAATAGTCCGTTGTTACCGTTTGAACTAACGTAGCAACGGCAGGAACTGCTTCGATAGCGTTTTTGAGGAGCTTTCTGACTACAGATTTGAAAACATCGTTGCTTGCTTTTAAAAGTAGCACACTTCATGATGTCAAAGCTTGGGAAGCATCTAGATATCCCTGCCCTGATGCCAAAGGAACTGCACACTGAATATGTGTCGCCGTTTGATGTCTCTGTCTGGACCGCTGCGTAAAAAGGAGCGTTTCTGCCCCGTGACTTCTCCGCTGTTTTCTTGTCGCTCTTGTCTTGTCAGTTCGAAAAAGCCAAACTGTAAACAGTTAAATCGAGCGGACTTCTTTCTGCAGATGTGAGCGTCCTTAACAACGGTCAATAAGTCCTTGACAGCGGTCTGTCTGTTCTGGATTAACAACGTGTCACGTGTTCTGAATTGACCAATCAGAATCGAGTATTCAACTAAGCCATGTAATAAAGCTGAACAACTGTCTCTGTTGTTGGAAACTTACCTAAAATGTTTTATTATTTTAACTATGTGATCACATGACTCCTGATGTCACTGCAGATCTGCTGTAAGCTAGCTAGCTAACGTAGCTGACTTAGTCATTTCAGATATACTGACAAACTCTTTTATGAGACAGACTAACTCTGCAACAGAGACAGTGTTTTCTAAATGCTGAAGATGTGTCCTTTACATTCACTGTATTTTAATTTGCCGTACACTCAAAACAGCACGTCTTTACTTCCTGTTGCTAATCACCGCGTCACACTTTCACTTTAATTACCTCCGTGATGACAGGAAACACGCTGAGTCAGAAGGCGTGTGTGTGTGTGTGTGTGTGTGTGTGTGTGTGTGTGTGTGTGTGTGTGTGTGTGTGTGTGTGTGTGTGTGTGGAGGGGAAGTGATTAAGCACAGAATCCTGTCTGACAGAAGAAAGAAAACAGACACAGCTTTAAATCTCTGATAAGGACACGAACCCTGATATTGAGACGACATGCTGTGTAACATCTGGAAATACATGTTGTTGCTTTTCAGTTTTGAATTTCCCTTAAATGGAGTATAGATTTTAACGTTTTATTTCTAACAAGCCAACAGCAAATTAAACCATCAGGAGTTGGAAAGTATCCGCTTTCGGCTTCATTGTGGATCCTGAAAATGTCAGAAATGGGTTCAGTATCCTGAAGAAACCCTAAAACCACTCCAATATTATCCAAATTGCAGATGTTAATCTGTTGAAGGCTGCAGGAATGAGTCCTAAAACACTGGCATGAGTCAGCATTATTGTTCCTAAAACCCTTGTATGAATCAGCAGCAGTGAGATCTAAAATCTTAACTTGACTTAGCATTATGAGTCTTTAAATCCTGACATGAGTCCAAGTTATGAGTCTTTAAACCCTGACATGAGTCCAAGTTATGAGTCTTTAAACCCTGACATGAGTCCAAGTTATGAGTCCTTAAACCCTGACATGAGTCCAAGTTATGAGTCCTTAAACCCTGACATGAGTCCAAGTTATGAGTCTTTAAACCCTGACATGAGTCCAAGTTATGAGTCTTTAAACCCTGACATGAGTCCAAGTTATGAGTCTTAAACCCTGACA
The DNA here is from genome assembly GCA_031216635.1 of Dissostichus eleginoides. Taxonomy (NCBI): domain Eukaryota; kingdom Metazoa; phylum Chordata; class Actinopteri; order Perciformes; family Nototheniidae; genus Dissostichus; species Dissostichus eleginoides. The sequence goes on along the minus strand of CM062282.1, from coordinate 2,280,915 downwards.
TGAGTCCAAGTTATGAGTCTTTAAACCCTGACATGAGTCCAAGTTATGAGTCTTAAACCCTGACATGAGTCCAAGTATGAGTCTTTAAACCCTGACATGATCCATTATGAGTCTATAAACCCTGACATGAGTCCAAGTTATGAGTCTAAACCCTGACATGAGTCCAAGTTATGAGTCTTTAAACCCTGACATGAGTCCAAGTTATGAGTCTTAAACCCTGACATGAGTCCAAGTTATGAGTCCTTAAACCCTGACATGAGTCCAAGTTATGAGTCTTAAACCCTGACATGAGTCTGCATTATGAGTATAAACCCTGACATGAGTCCAAGTTATGAGTCTTAAACCCTGACATGAGTCCAAGTTATGAGTCTATAAACCCTGACATGAGTCCAAGTTATGAGTCTTTAAACCCTGACATGAGTCCAAGTTATGAGTCCTAAACCTTAACATGACTTAGCACTATAAGTCCTTAAACCCTGACATACTGTAATACCTCATTCACACCAACGGTGTTTCAGGGCCGGTCCGGAGCTGGAGCTTGAAAAGCACCGGGTTTTCCTGTTCACACCGCAGCGGAGCAGCCTCTTAGCTCCGGAATCCGGTTCGTTTCAAGCACCAAAAAATTGACCGGCTAGAGCAAAAGCACCGCATACGTCACGCTTACGTCGAGGCGGGGGCAGGGGCGGGGGCAGGGGCGGGGGCGGGGGCCTACGGAATCGGAATCGTCGTTGAAGTTGATGATTACGATTGTAAAGCAGTTTTGAATGTAGCATGTAACGACTGTAAAGTTGGTAGAAAAGTCGTCCCATTTCTTCCATTTCGTTTCGACAGAGCAAAACCAAAACGAGTAGCGCTTCAACACAATCGGCCATTGTTGTTGTTGTCGGTGTGAGCTGCGAGGGGTTTCCGCGCGGTTTGGCTTTATGAAGCAGGCACGCAAACGGTTACGTCATGACGCAAACGATGACGCAATGACGCAGCACCAGTCGGGCTCTGAGCGGTGTGAAAAGAGCCGGAGCTAAACCGAAGAACCGGTTCTCAACCTGAAAAGCTCTAGCACGGAGCTTGAACCGGAGTTGCGTTGGTGTGAATGAGGTATAAGTCAGCATTATGAGTCCTAAAACCTGACATGAGTCCAAGTTATGAGTCCTTAAACCCTGACATGAGTCTGCATTATGAGTCATTAAACCCTGACATGAGTCCAAGTTATGAGTTCTAAAAACCCTGACATGAGTCCAAGTTATGAGTCTTTAAACCCTGACATGAGTCTGCATTATGATTCCTTAAACCCTGACATGAGTCCAAGTTATGAGTCTTTAAACCCTGACATGAGTCCAAGTTATGAGTCCTTAAACCCTGACATGAGTCTGCATTATGAGACATTAAACCCTGACATGATTCCAAGTTATGAGTCCTTAAACCCTGACATGAGTCCAAGTTATGAGTCTTTAAACCCTGACATGAGTCCAAGTTATGAGTCCTTAAACCCTGACATGAGTCTGCATTATGAGTCATTAAACCCTGACATGAGTCCAAGTTATGAGTCCTTAAACCCTGACATGAGTCCAAGTTATGAGTCTTTAAACCCTGACATGAGTCCAAGTTATGAGTCCTAAAAACCCTGACATGAGTCCAAGTTATGAGTCCTTAAACCCTGACATGACTCAATCAGTCGGAGGTTTGATTGGCGGTTGGATGGAGGCGGAGCTTCAGGAAGAGGCGGGTCTTTCTTCATCTCTCTGCACAGAATGACTGCTAATGAGTCGTGTTACCCACAAGTTGAACTCCCTCCGCTGACATGTGCAGAAAAAGAGGCATTACTGAGTTACTGAAACCCCGAGACGGAGAGCAAGCAGAGATTATCTCGTCCTTCGTTAGCGCCGAACATCCTTCAGAGAGAGGATGCATCTTTTATGTGTCTCAGAGCAGTTAGATTTCAACACGTTCATCTCACTTTCCTGCAACGTGGGTCCTGTTTTATATCGTTTTATAATCTGTTAAAATAGTATTGCAACTGGTAATCAGAGTTTAGGTGCAATTTATGTTTCACTTGGTTTTCTAACGCGGCTTTTTGGAGGTCGGATCACAAGTCGATATCGCTCAAAACACTGTTTAGCCGTATGTTGAATACACTGAATACTAATACTAATAAAACAAGCATTAAATGTCCTCTTTAAGAATTCAGGGTAAAAAATAACGGATGTGAAAATGATTGTTTTACAGGTGAATCATTACTTTGACTTTGGAGAAACTTACAATAATACATCGTTGAATGCAACCACTTTTGCAGGAGCTTTTTGGGTGTAACATGATTCTCACCAATCAGAAACCAGCACCAATTTAAGCCTCTGTACCCATCTCTGGAAATAATCAGATAAGATCGACACGTCATTTTAGAAGTGAAAACAGGATGGGACGCAGTAGAAATGTGAATTACTCCACGTTTATTGCCTCTCTTAGTGAAATCCCCTCAGACATAGAGACGTTAAAACACTCGAGGGTTTTTCGGTATATCTTGGAACCTTTTTAGAGCCGTCTGTGTTTCAGAGGAGCTGCGGATCTAATGAACGTCAGCGGAGAGAAAATGACCTCCGCCTGCGAAACACGGAGAGGTTAACCGGGAGGAGCTGGTTTTAGATTGGAGTGATTTGCGTGTTTCAGCACTGCTGCAATAATTCAATTACTGAGAACAAATCAGACCGGACTGATGCAATTCAACACACACACATACAAAGCCAGGGAAACTTCCATCCTACATCTGCTCCCTGATCTCACGGCGAACTGTAAGCGGCTACTGCCTGAGATCTGTGCTGTGGTTTTACTAAATGTGCCAGCTGTCTTAGGGAGACAGCTGTTAGATGCGCAGCTCCTCTGTCTTGGAACAGTCTGCAATTGAAATGGAAACTGAGCAATCTGGTGCCACTAAATGTTTTTAGAGCTCGGTTGGATGCTATCAGTCGGATGCTGTTGGAACCGGTTCATGTGGATACTTATTGTACATTGTAATCCCTGTATTCATGCTGGATGATGTCCTTTTTGTTGCTCTGTTGTTTTATGTTTTTATGTTTCATGTGGAACCTACTTGAGCAGGTCTCCCTTGAAAAAGAGGTCAATGATCTCAAGGGATTCACCTGGATAAATAAAGGTTTGAAATGAAATGACACACACACACACACACACACACACACAGTGTCTCTCTCACACACACACACAGTCTCTCTCTCTCACACACACACACACACACACACACACACAGTCTCTCTCACACACACACACAGACAGTCTCTCACACACACACAGTCTCTCTCTCTCACACACACACACACACACACACACACACACACAGGATAAGATATCAAACACACGCCTGTTAAACCACATCAATTACATTCTCCACCTGAGGGAGGGGGGAGGATAAAGGTGTGTGTGTGTGTGTGTGTGTGTAATATATTGTTTTATAGTCAAAATCGAATCAAAGAAACACATAAATACAATAATATATTCATAAATAAACAAATAAGTAAATCAATGAATAAATAAGTCAAACAATGTAATAAAAATAGGTTTAAACATAAATATAAAATAAATAAATATATGTCCAGGCTGCATCATGCGTCTCTCTGACCTTGGACTCTTTAAATCAGAAACACAGCCGCTCAATTTCACACAAATTCTCCTGCAGCTCAATACTGCTTTGTTTGGCATTGAGCATGTGTGTGTGT
>CM062282.1:2214693-2272193 GCA_031216635.1 Dissostichus eleginoides | reverse complement strand
ATTAGTTTCATTAGTTCCATTAGTTCCATTAGTTTCATTAGTTCCATTAGTTCCATTAGTTCCATTAGTTTCATTAGTTCCATTAGTTCCATTAGTTCCATTAGTTTCATTAGTTTCATTAGTTCCATTAGTTTAATTAGTTTCATTAGTTCCATTAGTTCCATTAGTTTCATTAGTTCCATTAGTTTCATTAGTTCCATTAGTTCCATTAGTTCCATTAGTTCCATTAGTTCCATTAGTTCCATTAGTTCCATTAGTTCCATTAGTTTCATTAGTTCCATTAGTTTCATTAGTTCCATTAGTTCCATTAGTTTCATTAGTTCCATTAGTTCCATTAGTTTCATTAGTTCCATTAGTTCCATTAGTTTCATTAGTTTTGTCCCCTTTTTCAAATAAAGTCAAATGAGCTAAAACATTCATTAAATCTAAAACATTCATCTTCTGCCTTTAGCGAGTTGTTAATTCTGCTTTAACAAATAATCGATGGTGAAGTGAGGTCAGGATTTAAAGGAGATTCAGTCTGACACTCGAGGTTAAAATCTCCACTGGGCTCTAGTCCAGATCACACACACACACACACACACACACACACACACGCACACACACACACGCACACACACACGCACACACACACACACACACACGCACACACACACACAGCACACACACACGCACACACACACACGCACACACGCACACACAGCACACACACACGCACACACGCACACACGCACACACACACACACACACACACACGTAGCAGCGGATTATAAACAGCAGGAAATAAAGAAACAGAGTTTTTATATTTTTTTTTATTTAAAATGAATGCATGTGACCTTTATTGGAACCTGATTTACACCTGAACATGAGCAGGAGAGGACTCTTTAAAGTAGACACACTACATACTGATATACACCTGAACATCAGCAGGGGAGGACTCTTTAAAGTAGATACACTACATACTGATATACACCTGAACATCAGCAGGAGAGGACTCTTTAAAGTAGACACACTACATACTGATAAACACCTGAACATCAGCAGGAGAGGACTCTTTAAAGTATAGACACTACATACTGATATACACCTGAACATCAGCAGGAGAGGACTCTTTAAAGTAGAGACACTACATACTGATATACACCTGAAATCAGCAGGAGAGGACTCTTTAAAGTAGAGACACTACATACTGATATAGACCTGAACATCAGCAGGGAGGACTCTTTAAAGTAGACACACTACATACTGATACACCTGAACATCAGCAGGGAGGACTCTTTAAAGTAGATACACTACATACTGATATACACCTGAACATCAGCAGGAGAGGACTCTTTAAAGTAGACACACTACATACTGATAAACACCTGAACATCAGCAGGAGAGGACTCTTTAAAGTATAGACACTACATACTGATATACACCTGAACATCAGCAGGAGAGGACTCTTTAAAGTAGAGACACTACATACGATATACACCTGAACATGAGCAGGAGAGGACTCTTTAAAGTAGAGACACTACATACTGATATACACCTGAACATGAGCAGGAGAGGACTCTTTAAAGTAGAGACACTTACATACTGATATACACCTGAACATGAGCAGGAGAGGACTCTTTAAAGTAGAGACACTACATACTGATATACACCTGAACATCAGCAGGAGAGGACTCTTTAAAGTAGACACACTACATACTGATATACACCTGAACATCAGCAGGAGAGGACTCTTTAAAGTAGAGACACTACATACTGATATAGACCTGAACATCAGCAGGAGAGGACTCTTTAAAGTAGACACACTACATACTGATATACACCTGAACATCAGCAGGGGAGGACTCTTTAAAGTAGATACACTACATACTGATATACACCTGAACATCAGCAGGAGAGGACTCTTTAAAGTAGACACACTACATACTGATAAACACCTGAACATCAGCAGGAGAGGACTCTTTAAAGTATAGACACTACATACTGATATACACCTGAACATCAGCAGGAGAGGACTCTTTAAAGTAGAGACACTACATACTGATATACACCTGAACATCAGCAGGAGAGGACTCTTTAAAGTAGACACACTACATACTGATATACACCTGAACATGAGCAGGAGAGGACTCTTTAAAGTAGAGACACTACATACTGATACACACCTGAACATCAGCAGGAGAGGACTCTTTAAAGTAGAGACACTACATATTGATACACACCTGAACATCAGCAGGAGAGGACTCTTTAAAGTAGAGACACTACATACTGATACACACCTGAACATCAGCAGGAGAGGACTCTTTAAAGTAGAGACGCTACATACTAATATACAACTGAACATCAGCAGGAGAGGACTCTTTAAAGTAGAGACACTACATACTGATATACACCTGAACATCAGCAGGAGAGGACTCTTTAAAGACACTTAGAGTCTATAATTAGAAAGGCTGCTGTGTATCGTCTTACTCTCTAAATGTGAGGATCTTGCAGAAACAGTAAAAGCATGAGAGAGTGACCGCAGCGATGAGGCAGCAGTCTGTGGGGAGGAAGAAGTGTCCGATATCTCCTCATCCTCTGATCTGTGGCTGATAGAGAACATCTCATGTAAGCACTTTCGGAAACGTCTTATATATGACACCAACACTTCTCGAATACCTGCTTTCATCTAAGGTAAAGAAGCAGAATCTTGAAAAAGCAAAAATGTGACAAAAAGTCACAATTCTTCGATACAAAAATCTCAAATTCAGGCAAAAAATTCAAAGTCCTAAGAAAAAAGTCACCTTTAAGAAAAAAATCAAAAATTCTTACTTTCTTATAAATTAGTCATTCCTGAGGAAGAAAGTCAATTCTGAGAACATTTCCCAAATCTGAGTAAAGTCATTTTCAAATACCTGCTTTTATTTCAGCTGAAGAGGAGCTGAGCTATTCGGAATCACAGGTTGATGGCTGCAGATTAAAGCTCTTTGGATCTGTATTCTTCTAAGTGTGTCGCCTTGGTTTCAATTTAAATCAGATTTAGGGGTTCCAAATTACAGCATAAGGATGGCTTTTCACATCTGGCAAAACACATTTCATCTAAAAATGTATCCCAAAAAACCCCCTAAAAGATCTTTTTTTGGCTGTTTAGTAACAGTGTGCACCCTTTGTGTTTGATATCCAGTGTTTAAACTTCATGGTTTAGTTTGGTTTATGGTGGCTGACGATCCAGAACTCCTCCATCAAGAGCTGCTGCAGAAAGGATGCAGATATAAAACCCCAAATGTTCCTCATGAAGAAACATCTCCATCAACTTGAGGAGACATGCGCAGCGTTTACTAAAAGCTGCAGACCAGGGGACACTAAAGAGTGACGCACACAGCTGGGAGACCAGGGGACACTAAAGAGTGACGCACAAAGCTGGAGACCAGGGGACACTAAAGAGTGACGCACACAGCTGGGAGACCAGGGGACACTAAAGAGTGACGCACACAGATGGGAGACCAGGGGACACTAAAGAGTGACGCACACAGCTGGGAGACCAGGGGACACTAAAGAGTGACGCACACAGCTGGGAGACCAGGGGACACTAAAGAGTGACGCACACAGCTGGAGACCAGGGGACACTAAAGAGTGACGCACACAGCTGGGAGACCAGGGACACGGGACACTAAAGAGTGACGCACACAGCTGGAGACCAGGGGACACTAAAGAGTGACGCACACAGCTGGGAGACCAGGGGACACTAAAGAGTGACGCACACAGCTGGAGACCAGGGGACACTAAAGAGTGACGCACACAGCTGGGAGACCAGGGGACACGGGACACTAAAGAGTGACGCACACAGCTGGAGACCAGGGGACACTAAAGAGTGACGCACACAGCTAGGAGACCAGGGGACACTAAAGAGTGACGCACACAGCTGGGAGACCAGGGGACACTAAAGAGTGACGCACACAGCTGGGAGACCAGGGGACACTAAAGAGTGACGCACACAGCTGGGAGACCAGGGGACACTAAAGAGTGACGCACACAGCTGGGAGACCAGGGGAGATATTTGATTAAAAAGAACTCAATGGTGCTCTAGGAGGAGATTCAGGTGATAAGGTGGGGGGGGGGGGTTACCTTGGTTGCTGATTGGCTAATGGTTACACAAGACAAAACATTGTTATGACATCATCAAGTGGCCAAAATCTGATCTGCTCATTTTCAGACAGGTTTTTATAGAAATGGATCAGGAGAAAAAGAGAGAGAATCTTTGTTCCTGACACTTTCAGAGTCTCTTTACACAGAGGGGACACATGTTGATGTAGAAGAGACATGAAGAAGAGGGGACACATGTTGATGTAGAGGAGACATGAAGAAGAGGGGACACATGTTGATGTAGAAGAGACATGGAGAAGAGGGGACACATGTTGATGTAGAGGAGACATGGAGAAGAGGGGACACATGTTGATGTAGAAGAGACATGAAGAAGAGGGGACACATGTTGATGTAGAAGAGACATGAAGAAGAGGGGACACATGTTGATGTAGAAGAGACATGAAGAAGAGGGGACATGTTGATGTAGAAGAGACATGAAGAAGAGGGGACACATGTTGATGTAGAAGAGACATGAAGAAGAGGGGACACATGTTGATGTAGAAGAGACATGAAGAAGAGGGGACACATGTTGATGAAGAAGAGACATGAAGAAGAGGGGACACATGTTGATGTAGAAGAGACATGAAGAAGAGGGGACACATGTTGATGTAGAAGAGACATGTGTCCCCTCTGTGTGAAGAGAGAGTCTCTTTACACAGAGGGGACACATGTTGATGTAGAAGAGACATGTGTCCGGCGGTGACTTATCCCTTCAGCCATCCTTCCAGTCAGGAACTTAGAAACCCGCCTCCACACTTGCCCTCCTTCCTTTCCTCTATCCAGATCTACTTACCCCCTGGCAGATCCTATCACCTCCTGAAAGGTAGACCCAGTACCGTATATAAAACCCCTTTCCTTTTTTTTTAAAAAAACATTCTTTTTATATATAAAGTTGCCCCTAACCCTTATCCTAACCCTAACCTTAACCCTTACCTTATTTCCTTACCCTTAACTATTTTCCCTATCCTAAACCCAACCACTCCCCAGCTTTCTCTTACCCCTTAGTATTATTTCAACCCCTTTCCTGTCCTTCTCCTCCTTCCTACCCCTTAGCTTGTATCTCTTCTAATTAGCTCTTTATGTGTGTTTAAATTATACTTTTAGAAGAATAGCAGCATTGGTTTTATCTATAAACAAATCAAAGGTGAAACATGTGCCCGTGCTCTCCCCTGTCACCACAAGATGGTGACAGGTGACCTCTATTTCTTCACCTAACCCTAACCCTAACCCTAACCCTTAACCAAGTCTTCACCCTAAAATGAATGATTCCCCTATGGGGACCTCCATTATGTCCCCATAAGGGAGGCGAGTCCCCACACGTGACGTGTGTAAACAGATTGTGGTCCTCACAAGTATAGTAATACTAGGCCACACACACACACACACACAGATGTTTACTTGTATGGCCACAGATATACATGCCGCAGTTTCTCCTTGTTTCACCTTCATGTAGCAGCGGATTATAAACAGCAGGAAATAAAGTAACAGAGTTTTTATTAACACACACGACGGATAAGAAAACCGTTTCCAGAATTTCGGGAACGTCTTGCTATTGTTTAACCTCTAAGTAATTACATTCAATATATTTTAGAATTGACAGGAATTATACAGATTATAATTAATTTCAATACATACATTTAAAAAATATGAGTATTTAAATAAAATCAAATAGATTTAAATGCTTAAAAATAAACTCTACCATGATTCATTTCTGTGAGTGTACCGAAGTATGGGACATCAGAGTCAGTCAGAGGTGGGAAGTAGTGGAGTACAAATACTTTGTTACTGTACTCAAGCACATGTTTCTGGTATCATACTTTACTCCACGACTTGTTTTTCTGACGACTTTTTACTTTCTACTTCTTACATGTTGAACCCAAATACCTGAACTTTCTACTTCTTACACTTTGAACCCAAATACCTCTACTTTCTACTTCTTACATGTTGAACCCAAATACCTGTACTTTCTACTTCTTACATGTTGAACCCAAATACCTGAACTTTCTACTTCTTACATGTTGAACCCAAATACCTGTACTTTCTACTTCTTACATGTTGAACCCAAATACCTGTACTTTCTACTTCTTCCATTTCCAAACAGGCTGTTCCTTTAGTCTGAATGTGTTTGGTGGCGTGATCATTATTATTTAGAGTCATTGCGTGCCTATTGATTTGAACACGATCCGTGTATCCATCATTTCCTGGTCTTCTCTAAAGAAGAGGGACCAATGGAAACGTTGTCATGTTGCCGTTGTTCAGCATGGAAACATTCATTAGCTAACAATGACATTATTGTTCTATTAATATAAAGGGAGGTCAGGTACTCTTTAAAACAGCTGCTAGTTATGGGTACTTTTTACTGAAGTACATTTCAAAGCCCTCTTTACTTTTACCAGAGTATTTTTAAACACGAGTATCTGTACTTCTACTTGAGTAAAGGATGTGTATTTTTGAGCTCAGTGACTACAACGCCTCCCTCTCTTTACCTGAACAAACACTCTGAAGCTCCATCTTACGGAGTGCTAAGGAGGCCAAAAGCCGTGTAATTGCAGTCCAATTAAAAGCGACAGAGTGACCAATGCCGACCCTAACCCTCCATTTCCTGCTTCCTCTCCACCAGTCTTTTTGAAATGGGATGTTCAACAACCTTTTGTTTACCTCCACCCCTGCATTTACACCATTCTCTGTGTGGATGTGTCTGCCTTGACCTCGCCCTCTACTTCACACAGAAGAGGGCAGAGCTGCTGAATTAGCTCTGTGTGTGTGTGTGTGTTTGTGTGTGTGTGTGTGTGTGTGTGTGTCTGTGTGACTGTGTGTGTGTGTGTGTGTGTGTGTGTGTGTGTGTGTGTGTGTGTGTGTGTGTGTGGTGTGTCTGTGTGACTGTGTGTGTGTGTGTTGCCTCCTCTCCTGCTGATTTTGCTGTTTCCTCAGTAATATGCAGATGCTAGTTGTATGCTAGTGTTTCTGTCTAATGACTACGCAGCAGACAGGTCAGAGTGGCAGTGCTTTGTAAAAATAAAAGCGAATACAAAAATATGATGGTTTAACAATGCAACACCGTTCTTCTGATGTCCCATTATGCCATGTATTATTCGAATAATACATCATATTTGGTCAATTTGTCATTCTGCAGAATAATAAACCATTCTGTTTGCTGCAGAAAGAGTACTAAAGTTAAAGCTAAGCTAAAGGAGGCTAATGTTGGGCTATAAAGGAACTACAGCACGGTCACATGACTTCACGTCACCACCGCTAAGCTAAAGGTGGCTAATGTTGGGCTATAAAGGAACTTCAGCACGGTCACATGACTTCACGTCACCACCGCTAAGCTAAAGGTGGCTAATGTTGGGCTATAAAGGAACTACAGCACGGTCACATGACTTCACGTCACCACCGCTAAGCTAAAGGTGGCTAATGTTGGGCTATAAAGGAACTACAGCACGGTCACATGACTTCACGTCACCACCGCTAAGCTAAAGGAGGCTAATGTTGGGCTATAAAGGAACTACAGCACGGTCACATGACTTCACGTCACCACCGCTAAGCTAAAGGAGGCTAATGTTGGGCTATAAAGGAACTACAGCACGGTCACATGACTTCACGTCACCACCGCTAAGCTAAAGGCGGCTAATGTTGAGCTATAAAGGAACTACAGCACGGTCACAGTTATCGTGCTCTAATAAACTCGTGATTCTTTATAAAGCAGTAAAATGTGAAAACAGAGACGTTAGGGTGAATTTGAATCAGTTTTTCCAGCCGAGGAGTGCTGGCATTTAAAGAGGTTAGCCGGGTCAGACTGTATATAAACAAACACACACACACACACACACACAATATTTTTCCTCCTCTCCTTTTTTTTCCGTCTTGTCTCTTAATTCCTCTCCTATTTTTTAGGTGTGTGTGTGTGTATACGTGTGTGTGTACGTGTGTGTGTGTGTGTGTGTGTGTGTGTGTGTGTGTGTGTGTGTGTATACGTGTGTGTGTACGTGTGTGTGTGTGCATTAATATTCATTTTAAGCTGAAAAGGGCCGAGGAATCTGTAATTACACTCAAACGGGACCATCTCATGCATTCTGTAATTCAGTATCACTCTTAATTATACGTGACATTATCATCTGTGTGCGTGTGTGTGAGTGTGTGTGTGTGTGTGTGTGTTGTCTAAAGGGTAGATAAACACACAAACACACACACACACACGCGAGAATTATTCATGAGCTGTCACAATGAACTCTCAGCAGCACATCCCAGAAATAATTGAAGTAACGACACACACACACACACACGCACACACATACAGACACACACAGACACACACACACACATACAGACACGCACACACGTATGTATAAAAGGAAAAAAGGTTATTTATATCTGAACTTAACTTTAAATTCTAAGCTGAAACGTACAGGATCATTTTGAGTGGATAAAAACACTTTTTACACGTGTTTAATCATTGAAGTTATACTTTTACTGTTGTATGATTAATTCATCTTAGATGCTCTAACCCTGATAAATGGATAAATAACTAAATGAGGTGTGTGTGTGTGTGTGTGTGTATGTGTGTGTTCGTTTGTGTGTCTATGTACTCCACAGAGCCTGCAGCTGATGACAGATTTATGTGTGTGTGTGTGTGTGTGTGTGTGTGTGTGTGTGTGGCCTGCATATGAACTATAGGAGATGAAGATGTAGATGAGGGGGGGGGGGGGGGGGTCAGTGGTATTATCTGAATGCTTTCATCCCTCATAAAGCTCCTCTGAAATGTGGTTATATAAATAATTAAATAAATAAGTAAATGCTTTAATGGATAAATAAATAAAAGATGTATTAGGCAATAAATATATAAATAAATCACAATAAGAAATATATGAATACATTAATTAATTAGTGAATTATATAAATTACAAAACAATTAAAAGTATAAGTAAATACACAAATGAATGAAATCAAATATTAACAAGTAAATGATTAAATAAATAAGGAAATTAGGCAATAAATATAAAAATGATATTACAAAAAAATACATAAGTAGGTAAATTAATTAATTAATAAAAAATGTAATAAATAAATGAAAAATATTTTAACAGCTGTCTGTAAACTCAGAGCCACAGCGCCACTCTGTGGACATCTGCAGAACTGCACCCTGACACTTTACACCGAATCAAGAAAAACTATCTTCATTTCTGGATATCATTTATAAATCAAATAAAGTGTTGAACGTAACCTCCCGGTTTTAAAGTTACCTGTCTCTTGTAATAATTGGTATTAACTCCGCAACAAATATAAATAAAAAGGACGTGTGTGTGTGTGTGTGTGTGTGTGTGTGAGACTCACCTGTGTGTCCAGGGCCCTTTCTCATTTCACTCATTTCCCCTCCTCTCTCCTCGGTTCCCCTCCTTGACTCCTCCGCTCGCATCTCCTGTGGGCGGGACTAAGACACGAGGATAGGAGTCGAGGATAGGAGTCGAGGAGGGGAATTAGAGAAATGAGAAAGGGCCCACCTGATCATCGCCATGTGGTTTTGTATTAGTGTTTCTCCCCGGAGACATGGCAGTGTGACGCCACCCCCCCCATTCATTTCCCCAAGAGCATTAATGAACGTCATATATCAACTGAACACAAAAACTAAGGAAATGTGTGTTTGGTAGATTATTTATTTGTTGTAAAAACTCTTCTTGGCAATACATCTTACTCCGTTGGAAAGCCCGTTTATTCACCTTTCAAATGCTCACCTGTCCTCTCTAACAGGTAACACTTCAGTGACGTCACTGCAAGCCCCGCCCACACACAGGGGCCGAACCATTAGCATCACGGGTCAAAGTATGCAGAATGCCAGTTTAATACTTCATACACATCTGAGTGTTTAGCTACCTTCATGTATTTATAAAAGCTCCAATGATTCATCTAAATGCCATATCTTTTGCTTTATTCAAATAATGTCACTCAAATAAACACAGAATTAAAAAAACAACCACCCAGGACTCAAGCGTTCTGAAGTGTTGTGTCGAAATATGCAAATGAGGCATTATGGGATGCTCACTTTTCTTGAATTGAGGAGAAATCTGCAGACACAAGCAGTTAGTGAGAAACTCCTGGATGTGCGTTAAGAGGTTTTCTTTACGACAGTCTGAAAGAAGCCAAGATATATTACAGTTCCCCCGTTCAAGGAAACTTCGTTTTTTGCGTGAAGTGTCTTAGAATAAAGTAAATTTAAAAAATGTCACTTCCAAATTCAGTGCAATCGCGCCTTCCAACGCTGTCGAGCTCAGAGAAGACTGCATCTGATTCTCATCGTTTTGATTTAGAAGTAAAGTAAAATCACCCGTTCCTCTTCAGCTCGGGACGTCTCTCGTGAACACATCGGGACGTCTCTCGTGAACACATCGGGACGTCTCTCGTGAACACATCGGGACGTCTCTCGTGAGCACATCGGGACGTCTCTCGTGAGCACATCGGGACGTCTCTCATGAACACATCGGGACGTCTCTCATGAACACATCGGGACGTCTCTCATGAACACATCGGGACGTCTCTCATGAACACATCGGGACGTCTCTCATGAACACATCGGGACGTCTCTCATGAACACATCGGGACGTCTCTCATGAACACATCGGGACGTTTAGGGACAGACTTTAAAACATGAACCTCTCCTTTAAGTGGGGGATATTTAGTGTTGGTACTACCTCTTTAAAAAGGGCAGTTCACCAAACCTACAGTGAGCATGAAAACTCATCCGAGCGTCATGGAAACAGTTTGTTCCTTCCTGGAGGAGGTGGAGAAAACATGGACCTTCCTTCTGGAGCTGGTGGAGAAAACCTATAATTGATTTGCTGCGTTGGGGAGATAATCTTGACAATCTTTCTAGAGTTGGTGGAGAAAACATTGATGTCCTTTCCAGGGAAGGTGGAGAAAAAATTGATGTCCTTTCCAGGGAAGGTGGAGAAAATATTGATGTCCTTTCCAGGGAAGGTGGAGAAAATATTGATGTCCTTTCCAGGGAAGGTGGAGAAAATATTGATGTCCTTTCAGGGGAGGTGGAGAAAAAAACCTCTCTCAGTCTACCCATTGGAACTTCAGTATTTTAAAACATATATATATATATATATTGTAATATAACTGCCGTCTTAAAGACACACTTCACCAAATCTGCAGAGAGCATGTAAACCGGTCCGAGCATTACATAAACAGCCACATTTAATTCACAATGTCCCATTTAAAGACCCTTAGAGACCCTAAGAGACCCTGAAAGAGCCTTAAAGACCCTTAAAGATCCTTAGAGACATTTAAAGACCATCAAAGACCCTTAAAGACCCTGAAAGAGCCTTAAAGACACTCGGAGACCCTTAAAGATCCTTAGAGACATTTAAAGACCATCAAATACCCTTAAAGACCCTTAGAGACCCTTAGAGACCCTCATAGAGCCTTGAAGACCTTTAAAGAGCCCCTTAGAGACCCTTAAAGAGCCTTAGAGAGCCTTATAGACCCTTAGAGACCTTTAAAAATCCGTAAAGACCCTTAAAGACTCTAAGAGACCCTTAGAGACCTTTAAAGATCCTTAAAGACCCTAAGAGACCCTTAAAGACCCTCAAAGACTCTCAGACTCCTGCGCATCACTGGTACTGATCATACAAGTTCTTTTTGTATGTTTGTGAGGGCTGACGAGACGTTTTGGGAGCAAACCAGTCCCCCTCAGGTCCGCTAGACTCCTTACTCTCATTAGTCCAGTTTGCAGAGTAACGAGGGAGGGGGGGGGGAGCTCTGCGTCTGTCCTCCTGGAGGGGGGGGGGAGCTCTGCGTCTGTCCTTGGAGGGGGGGGGGAGCTCTGCGTCTGTCCACCTGGAGGGGGGGGGGAGCTCTGCGTCTGTCCACCTGGAGGGGGGGGGGAGCTCTGCGTCTGTCCACCTGGAGGGGGGGGGGAGCTCTGCGTCGTCCTCCTGCAGGCGGGGGGTGGTGGAGGACATCTGGACCTCCTGTCTGCGCGGGGGGGAGAAAACCTACACAAAGAATAATGAAAATGTTTTAAATGAATGATCAAGAAAGTGAGTTGAATAAAATTAAAATGATATAATATAAAGAATTAAATAAATACAAAGAAAATAATATAAAAGATTAAAAAAGAAAGAATTAAAGAAATGTTATAAATAAATACAATAATAAAAAAATATTATAATGAAATATAAAAAATTTAATGAATACAAATAAATAATATAAATATAAAAAAGCAGAGAGGATGTAAACCGGTCCGAGCAACACATAAACAGCCACATTCATAATGTCCCATTTAGAGACCCTTAAAAGACCCTAAGAGACCCTTATGGCGCATTTCCACTCCAGGGCCTCGCTCGGCTTAGTACGGTATAGTTAGGCCTTGGTAGGCCAGGCTCACTTTATGCTGCGTCTCCATTACAGTTTAGGAACTGGGGCAGTAACTATAGTAACGCAGTGTAGGCGGAGCCGTGACGTCATCTTCAATGAGACACAAAACCAACATCAGCCGTTAGCTGTTAGCCCTCAGAGCTCACAGCTCCTCATATCTGTTCAGAAACTAGACTCAAGTGAAACAAGTCCAAACCACAGACTGTCTGTGTCATGGAGAATACAGTCGCTGGTTTATTTCTGTCTGTAGGCCGTTGTTGTGAGTGTGGACGGTCGGAGCATATACTGCGTTAGCTTAGCCGATCTCCATTCAGAAAACACGCATTTTAAAAGGTGTCTCTCCTGCCGTCTGTCTGCAGACTTGTCAAAGCATTAATTCATGGTTTTTACTAACCGGTATCAGTATGTTGTTACTTCGGCATCATTTAGAAACGTGTATTACAATTAAATCACCATAAGATATGTTCATCTTGTTGTAGTTGTAGCCCCCTTGCCAGCGATTCTCTCACTAGTTTAGCATATTCAGCCCGGTTGTTGGCCCGCTTGTTGGCCCGCTTTGTTGGCCCGATAGAACCACGATTTTGTCGGGCCAGAAAAAAGGTGAAAAAGTAGCCCCGGGCCAGAACTAGGCCAAGTGGAAACGCAACCAAAAACGGGCCCGGCACGACACGGCACGCTTAAACCGCGCTCCGCGCCATGGTGGAAATGCGCCATTAGAGACCTTTAAAGATCCTTAGAGCATTAAAGAGCCTTAGAGACCTTTAAAGACCCTTAAAGAGCCTTAAAGATCCTTAGAGACCTTTAAAGACCCTTAAAGAGCCTTAAAGATCCTTAGAGCATTAAAGAGCCTTAGAGACCTTTAAAGACCCTTAAAGAGCCTTAAAGATCCTTAGAGCATTAAAGAGCCTTAGAGACCTTTAAAGACCCTTAAAGAGCCTTAAAGATCCTTAGAGCATTAAAGATCCTTAGAGACCTTTAAAGAGCCTTAGAGAGAGTTTTTTTTAAATAAATAATAAAAAACAAAGAAAATTTGATAAATACAATTACTTAATAAATAAAATATTATAATGGTATATACAAAATAAATAAATACAAATAAAATAAATAATATTAAATATAAAAAAGCAAAGAAAATATTAATAAAATATAAATAAATATGTATAAAAATACAATAATAATAATAAATAAAATAATCTTTGTCTCATGGTAGAAGGGTAACTTAGTGGGAATATATTTTAAAATATAAAAATAAATATTAGTTTTAATGACCATGTCACTAGATCTGGCAGATATGAAGCTAAAATATTTGTTTTGTGTTTGTACTCTGCATTTTCTCCTATTAGTGTGTGTTGTGTGGGAAAGACCAATAAATCAAATATGTAATAAATAATTTTAAAAAAACTAAGAAAGTGGGATAATTAAATAAAATAATAAATAAAATAATATACCAAATTAAATAAATAATATAAAAAAGCACAGACAATATTAATAAAATCTAGAATAATATCAAAAATAATGACAAACAAATACAAAAATGAATAGTAAAAATACAATAATAATGAAACTGACCTCCTGTCCTGGCGCGGTGGAGAAAACCTGGGTCTTCTTTCTGGAGGAGGAGGAGAGAACCTGGGTCTCCTCCACTGGTTTTCAGGCGGGGGGGCGGTCCGTCGATACTGGTTGAAATGCTCTCCGTGGGGTTGAGGGTTAGGAAGAAGGCCGTTTTGTGGATGTGAGCGATGGCTCGTTGCTCTGGGAGGAAAAGATCTGCAGGAGAGGATATTTAAAGAAAGATAATTATAAGGGTCCTTTTGGACAGTCTTAAACCTTTCTTTAGAATATTTTATGAATTGTAAGGTGTCCTTGGGTGCTTTGAAAACACACACACACACACACACACGCACACACACACAATATTTCAACGGTTCAATATTACTTTTATTTTATATTTTATGTGAAGCACAACGCACCATGCTGTTATAATAACGCTCTTTGAAACTGAAACCATTTTGGGAGAATTTTTTTTTTTTTTAAATATATTTATAATCGCTCCTCTGGCGCCATCTAGTGTTGTGACTGGGTAATTACATCGAAAAGTCTAGACCCGGAATATAAGAAAAAAAACCCTGTCTTATATTCGGGTTAATACGGTTGTTACGTGCCGTGGTGTGTTTGTGTGTGTTTCTCTCCCCCTCCCCCTGATAGTCTCCCTCCAGGTGCAGCCTCTCCCTCAGGTGCTCCCAATCCCCAATCAGGGCCTCCATAAAGGACCTGAGGAAGGCTGCAGTCTCTCTCTTCCTCCTCCTGTGAGCTGCATGGATGGCAGTGGATGATCTGTGCAGCAGTGGAGCGTTTTGGTTTACTGTGGTCGCTTTCTGTTATAAGTGGTTCTTAGTTACCTTAAGTTTGTTTTGCAAATTGGCTGGTGAGTCTCTTTTTCTTTTGTCAATTAAAAGACCACCTTGTGGCTTCACAACTCAGTTTCCTCTCCTCTTTGCTCTCGCCCGGTTATTTTATATTTTGTCACTTCCCTTTGGTTCCCCTAGCCCAGCAGGGAACGTAACGACGTGGTGTAGTGTTCTACCTGTGTTGATGGGAGTCTCTGCTGGGCGGCCATCTCTCCTCTCTCGGCTCAGAGATGATGTCACTCGGCCGATGTGAAGCGAGGCCTCTGATTGGCTCCTGCTCCGACTCATCCATCCCATCATTACTGTGTAAAACACAAGGCACAGATCAACGACTGCACTCGGTTGAATGATGATCAATGGGAGAGGTTTTATTAGTAACTTCAGAAACATCCCATCCCTGATGATACATTTAAATCCAACTGCGGCTGTTATAAAGAAATGAATATATAAATGTAAAGAAATGAATATATAAATTAAGAAAACTAAATGTATGAATAGAAAAACAAAACAATGAAAGAAAAAAAGGAAAAACAAATAGAATTTAATTTAAAAAAGACAAATACATTTAAAGAAAAATGTAAAAGAAAGAAAAAAAAAATTAAATATAATTAAAATAAATAAACAAATCTTTATCTTTTTGAGGATCTGGAAAAGAGGGGTATTATTGTTGGTATTATTTCATGTGAGTCTGATAAGATTGACTTTAAGAAGCAAATATGTTTTATATTACTGGGTGTTTCTCAATGTCGAGGAAGGATGCTCCAGAGCCACTATTTCAAGTGTCCCGCCGAAGGACTGTTCCAATGTCCAGGATGCTTGGAAGTCTACCGAGGCCAGCGTCCTTCATTGCGGGAAATTTCGAGGCTGCTCATGTGTATCCTCCGGGGTCTTAAAATCCCCACAATGCTTTGCGCACGGACCAATTTCCAAAATCTTTGGCGGAACATGTAAGGCGGGGCCTCTCATATGACGCACACCTGCACACTTGCTAGCCTGTTCCACTCTTCGTTCTCGGAATGCCAGGAAGGATTCTTGCCTAGCCTCTGGGTGTTTCTCAATGTCGAGGACGATTCCTTGGTAGGACATGTCCCTCCAAGTCAGGTCTTTCAGAGGCTAGGCAAAAATCCTTCCTAGCATTCGGAGAACGTAGAATGGAACAGGCGAGCAAGTGTGCAGGTGTGCGTCATATGAGAGGCCCCGCCTTAAATGTTCCGCCAAAGATTTGGGAAATTGGTCCGTGCGCAAAGCATTGTGGGGATTTTAAGACCGCGGAGTCTACACATGTGCAGCCTCGAAATTTCCCACTACGAAGTACGCCGGGCTCGGTAGAATTCCAAGTATGCTGGACATTGGAACAGTCCTTCGGCGGCACTCGATGACGTAGCATCCTTGAAATAGTGGCTCTGAAGCAGCCTTCCTCGACATTGAGAAACACCCTCTGATGGACTTGACTCGGAAGACATGTCCCACCAAGGAAGCGTCCTCGACATTGAGAAACACCCAATGTCTGCAAAATATGTCAATCTTTAAAAAGGACCTGCATGTTCTTGTGCAAAGTGCAAAGAGCATAGTGCATAGTGCAAAGTACATAGTGCATAGTGCAAAGTGCAAAGTGCAAAGTGCAAAGTACATAGTGCAAAGTGCAAAGTGCATAGTGCATAGTGCAAAGTGCAAAGTAGAAAGTGCAAAGTGCATAGTGCAAAGTGCAAAGTGCAAAGTACATAGTGCATAGTGCATAGTGCAAAGTGCATAGTGCAAAGTACATAGTGCATAGTGCAAAGTGCATAGTGCAAAGTACATAGTGCACAGTGCATAGTGCAAAGTGCACAGTGCATAGTGCAAAGTGCATAGTGCATAGTGCAAAGTGCAAAGTGCATAGTGCAAAGTGCATAGTGCAAAGTGCAAAGTGCATAAAGACTGGAAGCATTTGAACATGAATCACCTCCTCTTGGGTCCTCTCAGCAGGTCGTGCAGGTAGTTCTGTCTCTCCACCGCGTGACCTCGAGACGAGTTGAACACTGACAGAAGTAAAGATGAGTAGATTAGGTGATATTAAAATTATAATAATAACATTATAAAAACACGTTAAATTAAAAAGAAATATTATCAATATTATAAATACAAAATAAATCAAATACAAATATTTCTTAATACAAAAAAAAGAGAGGAGTTGAACACAAGAGAAGTAAAGATGAGGATATGAGATTATATTACAATTAAAATAATAACATTAAATAAATACAATTAAATTAAAAAAATATTATCAAAAGGATAAATAGAGAAAAAAAATTAATACAAAAAGAGAAAATATTAGGAAAATTAAAATAATTAATTTAAATACATGAATAAATTAAATGAATATAATTGATGTGACAATGCTTTCTCCACAGACGAGTAGGAAGTACCTTCAGCCAATGAGAATGGGATTACATTGAAAGAAAGGAAACTTTGCAACAAAATAAAGATAAATACTTTTTCAGTTCTGAGACTGAAGTTAAAATTATGATAAAACACATTTTTCAAAAGGATAATTTCACTGAAGGAATTCTTACATTTTCAGAAGAAATGTAATTATTGGTTTCTCCTGAGAAAAAACTAAATCTAAGAATTTGTCTTTTGTCTTAGAAAACACATTTCTTAGATTTTCAGAAGAAAAAAAGAATGATTTATTTCTCAGATTTCGAAGAAATGAAGACAAAATTCTGACTTTATTTTCTGAATTCTTAGATTTTGAATTAAAACTGAATTCTGAGAAAAAAACTAAAATTATGAAATAATCGATTTGCTCTCAGAATTTTGACTTTTTTCCCCCAGAAAATCCCAAAGTGGAATTCTTAGATTTTAAGAAAATGAATTTTGAGGAAAAAAGTAAAAATGCTCAAAAACAAACATATTTTTATGGATTTCTTAGATTTTCTGAAACTGATGTAAAAAAAAGTCAAAATCTGGAAAAGTCCGATTTCTTTCAGATTTTTTTTAATTTTCTGAAAATAAACAGAATTATTAATTTCTCAGAATTCTAAGAAATAAAATAAATTCTGAGAAAAATAAATAATTCTGACTTTTCTAATCTAGATCCTAAGGAATTCTGAAGAAAAGTTCATTCATTATTTTTCAGAATTCTGATATTTTTCCGCAGAAAAAGAAATTCTGAGATTTTCATATTATTTATTTTTCAGAAAGAAAAGTCACATTTTGAAAAACCTCAAATTCCAGATTTCTTTTGGGGAATTCTAAGATTTCCAGAAGAAATTAAATTGTTTATTTTTCATTATTTCTCATAATTCTGAGAAAGGGTAACATCTGCAACAAAAAATAAATAAATTCAAATACGTAAAAAAAAAACGTAACCTTTATTTCAAACGTCAAGATTTTGAAAAAGTCAAAATTCTGACTTTTTTCAGAAAAATACATTATTATTTATTTCGTTGTAAATTCAGAGAAAACATTAAAAAATTGTAAGAAAATCTGAAAAAAGGGTCAGAAATCTGAGAAAAAAGTGAATCAATCAAATAAAAAGATAAATCTAATGAAGAGACATCGGTACTCACAGTCCACGGCCTCTTTAGGATCCATCCCATCGACATCGATCAGATACCTGCAGCAGAACAGGTGTTCACATACAGCTCACCCGGTCAAACAAACGGTCCCACATTACCCCAATACTCAGATCTCTTCACTGGCTCCCTGTAGCTCATCGGATCCAAAATCCTCCCTCTCGCCTACAGAGCTTTGCACGGTCAGACTCCTGCATGTGGCCGGCCTAATTCATCCGGGTCATCCGTATACACTCAGGTCCCACATGCTCAGTCTACAGCCTGTCCCACGCACCCACCTTCAGAAGCCGTGGCTCCTAAGCCATGGAACGCTCTGCCTGCTCATCTACGGTCCGCTGACTCTGCTGATCCTTTAAAACCAATTTAAAGACATTCCTGTTTGGGCGGGCGTTTGGTAACCGTGTGCTCGACTTTATTCTACGTTTTATTGTTTGGTGCTTTATGACTTCTTAACACGTGGCTTGTGTGGTCATTCATCATGTTGATGGTTTTGTCACGCACTTTGTGACTGTCTGTGAAAAGCGCTTTATAAATAAGCTTTACTTACTAACTTACACCACATTACAATCAAACTCTAACCAAGGAAAACAGAATCAGAGAAAATAATGTTTTTACTTCTTTCATATTTCGGATACATTTTTTTCTTTTATCACATTTTAAAATGTTTTAATAAGAAATTTGCTCGACAGTATTTCTCTTTATTTATTTCCTTGGAACTGAGCAATCTGTTTTGTTAATATCTATATTTGTATTTATATGATGAGTATCTCCCACCTGCAGATCAGGTACCCGGTGCGGTTCAGCCCGTGTGTGCAGTGCACTCCGATCAGCTGCTCTGCAAAAAGAAAACAACAAAGAAACATTCAATTGAAGCCTCGTAGAAATCATATAAAGTCTTTTTAGGGACAAGGAGGAACCGTGAGAGTATCCTGGACATCTGCAACAACAGGTATCTCTTCATTTCACCCAAGATGTAAAGTGAAGCCGCTCTGAGGCGAAACTTCGCTCACTCATGTGACGCAGTGGCAGTTGAGAACATTTTACATGGGGGGGCAAGAGGTCATGCAGGGTGGCATGGGGGGTCAAGAGGTCATGCAGGGGGCATGGGGGGGCCGACAGTACGTGGTATTTTATATATATATAACCTATTTCTTGTTAAATCATGGCCTAACACAAGTGCTCTTAAAGCACAAGAGAAACAAGGTGTTCAGACAAACATCTAACATATAGTATAACACAGCAGGAAGTACTCAGGATACCCTAGAACTCTGTTTACTGTGAGTACAGTAAGGGTACTTGGTTATAATGAAGTACACTAATCACCCATCTCTCAGAGAGCTACAGGTGACCTGTGCAGCAACACATTTCAATATGTGTGAACACTAGAGCTGCTAGATTGAGCTGCTGTGATGGAATATGTAAGGAGAATAAGAACATACCATGTGGTCCAGCTGGAGTCTCCTCTGCCTCCTGATCCCTGCCTCTGTCCCTCTTTCTGACACTTCATCTCTATTCCTTCATCTTCACCTCCTCCTCTTCCTCCTGCTCTGACTCCTGGTCTCTCATTTCTCTTCCTCCTCTGCTCTGACCCTCCTGGTCTCTTCATCTCCTCCTCTTCTCCTGCTCTGACCCTCCTGCTCTCTTCATCTCTCCTCTTCCTCCTGCTCTGACCCTCCTGGTCTCTTCATCTCCTCCTCTCCTCCTGCTCTGACCCTCCTGCTCTCTTCATCTCCTCCTTCTCCTGCTCTGACCCTCCTGGTCTCTTCATCTCCTCCTCTTCCTCCTGCTCTGACCCTCCTGGTCTCTTCATCTCCTCTCTTCCTCCCTGCTCTGACCCTCCTGGTCTCTTCATCTCCTCCTCTTCCTCCTGCTCTGACCCTCCTGGTCTCTTCATCTCCTCCTCTTCCTCCTGCTCTGACCCTCCTGCTCTCTTCATCTCCTCCTCTTCCTCCTGCTCTCTCATCTCCTCCTCTTCCTCCTGCTCTGACCTCCTGCTTCTTCATCTCCTTCTCTTCCTTGCCTCTCTTCATCTCCTCCTCTTCCTCCTGCTCTGACCCTCCTGCCTCTTCATCTCTCCTCTCCTCCTGCTCTCTTCATCTCCTCTTCCTCCTCTTGACCCTCCTGGTCTCTTCATCTCCTCTCTTCCTCCTGCTGCTCTGACCCTCCTGGTCTCTTCATCTCCTCCTCTTCCTCCTGCTCTGACCCTCCTGGTCTCTCATCTCCTCCTCTTCCTCCTGCTCTGACCTCTGCTCTCTCATTCCATCTCTCCTCCTGCTCTGACCCTCCTGGTCTTTCATCTCCTCCTCTTCCTCCTGCTCTGACCCTCTGCTCTCTCATCTCCTCCTCTCTCCTCTGCTCTGACCCTCCTGGTCTCTTCATCTCCTCCTCTTCCTCCTGCTCTGACCTCCTGGTCTCTTCATCTCCTCCTCTTCCTCCTGCTCTGACCCTCCTGGTCTCTCATCTCCTCCTGGCTTCCTCCTGCTCTGACCCTCCTGGTCTTCATCTCCTCTTCCTCCTGCTCTGACCCTCCTGGTCTCTTCATCTCCTCCTCTTCCTCCTGCTCTGACCCTCCTGGTCTCTTCATCTCCTCCTCTTCCTCCTGCTCTGACCCTCCTGCTCTCTTCATCTCCTCCTCTTCCTCCTGCTCTGACCCTCCTGCTCTCTTCATCTCCTCCTCTTCCTCCTGCTCTGACCCTCCTGGTCTCTTCATCTCCTCCTCTTCCTCCTGCTCTGACCCTCCTGGTCTCTTCATCTCCTCCTGCTCTGACCCTCCTGGTCTCTTCTCAGATATGTCTTTGTGTTCTTGTTGAATCACTCCAGCTACTCTGGCCTGCAAGAGTCTACTTGTGTTTGCGTAGTGTTTTGTACGTGACGCCCCAAACAGCGCCCGTCTGTTAAACGCTATCGATTCAAACGGCAGCGTTTATTAATATTTGGTTTCAAGCTCTCATCCTTAGTAAAAACAAAACTAGTGGAAGGGGAGATGCTCCCAGGGGAAGCGGATCCACCTCCAGGTGCTGATCCACCTCCAGGTGCTGATCCACCCTCAGGTGCTGATCCACCTCCAGGTGCTGATCCACCCTCAGGTGCTGATCCACCCTCAGGTGCTGATCCACCCTCAGGTGCTGATCCACCTCCAGGTGCTGATCCACCTCCAGGTGCTGATCCACCTCAGGTGCTGATCCACCTCCAGGTGCTGATCCACCTCCAGGTGCTGGGGCCAACTGTCACTCCGACCGACTCCGTGGACTTCTTCCAGTAGGGTGCAACAGCGCTAGTAGACGACGAACCTGACACCATTTTCACGTGGCGGGTGAAACCATTTGTTTTCTTTATTTAGGGGGGGGGGGGGGGGAGTTAATTCTAAACTGTTTTCTGACATGTCCGTCCCTGACTAACACTCGTTCATCGCCAGCGTCTCACCGTTGTTGGCGTTTTCTCGCAGAAATGTTCGTACGGCGCGTTTGAAGCTCAGGATCGTGTCGTCGCCGGGAACCTCGTGACCTGCCGTGAAGATTTTTACAAACAAAAGAGACTCCGGGACGTCCTGCACACACAGATAATTATTACTTTAAAGAGTCCTCTCCTGCTGATGTTCAGGTGTATATCAGTATGTAGTGTCTTACTTTAAAGAGTCCTCTCCTGCTGATGTTCAGGTGTATATCAGTATGTAGTGTCTCTACTTTAAAGAGTCCTCTCCTGCTGATGTTCAGGTGTATATCAGTATGTAGTGTCTCTAATTTAAAGAGTCCTCTCCTGATGATGTTCAGGTGTATATCAGTATGTAGTGAGTCTACTTTAAAGAGTGACTGTGATACCTGTATGGAGTAGTATCTGGTGGTGATGTTCAGGTGTGTATCAGTACGTAGTGTCTCTACTTTAAAGAGTGACTGTGATACCTGTATGGAGTAGTATCTGGTGGTGATGTTCAGGTGTGATCAGTACGTAGTGTCTCTACTTTAAGAGTGACTGTGATACCTGTATGGAGTAGTATCTGGTGGTGAAGGTCAGGTCGATGATGAGACCCAGGTCCAGCCTCTGCTTCTGAACAGACTCCAGGAGCTCCCAGAGCCCGAACACCTCGGAGCTCTGCAGCTGACGGTTCAACGCCTGGGGGGGGGGGGGGGGGGGGGGGGGGGAACACACATTTAAATCTGGATTCCCACAAACAAATAAAAGGTTCTGTGAGTTAAGTGCTGACCTGCTTCAGAGGCACTTTGAAGGCGATGAAACGCGTCCCGGGAAGCTTCCTCCCCACAGATTTATAATCCAGCCATCTGAAGGGAAGAGGACACATCAGATCATCAGAACATCAGATCATCAGAACATCAGATCATCAGATCATCAGAACATCAGATCATCAGAACATCAGAACATCAGATCATGAGAACATCAGAACATCAGATCATGAGAACATCAGAACATCAAATCATCAGATCATCAGATCATCAGAACATCAGATCATCAGAACATCAGAACATCAGAACATCAGAACATCAAATCATCAGATCATCAGAACATCAGATCATCAGAACATCAGAACATCAGATCATCAGAACATCAGAACATCAGATCATCCGCCATCTACTGACATACCATGGGTCATTCACACATTAAACATATAGTAAAAGTAGAAGTACTCAGATCTTGTACCTCAGTAAAAGTAGAAGTACTCAGATCTTGTACTTGAGTAAAAGTAGAAGTACTCAGATCTTGTACTTGAGTAAAAGTAGAAGTACTCAGATCTTGTACTTGAGTAAAAGTAGAAGTACTCAGATCTTGTAAAAGTAGAAGTACTCAGATCTTGTACTTGAGTAAAAGTAGAAGTACTCAGATCTTGTACTTGAGTAAAAGTAGAAGTACTCAGATCTTGTACTTAGTAAAAGTAGAAGTACTCAGATCTTGTAAAAGTAGAAGTACTCAGATCTTGTACTCACCTGTCCGGGATCCCGTTCCTCTTCTTGGACATTTTACACCTCTTTAAAACGTCCCCACGTGTTTGATCCGTGTTCCTCTTTAGGCGGGATGGTTATTAAATATCCCTGATGTGCACTCACTGACCAGGAGGAGGGGAAACGTATATTTGATTATTTAAAAAATATAAAGAACTTTACTTTAATAAAAATCCCATTTTTAAAAAAGCCTGTTGTTGTAGCTGCTGGCTTCAGTCGCTGGTGGATGACGTATTTACTCTTCTACGATGGTTATTATTATGGATGTGGCATTACTGCCCTCTGCTGGCCGGAGGATACAACCACGTTTAAAATGTAATACAACTGAAGGACATACAGGTTTTTTCAGTTGCTATTAACACACTAAAATGCCGACTAAGCACTTTCCTTTCCTCCGTTTTTTTTACAAATATTTTCATTTTCCTCAAAGTGTTCCTTTCCCTTTACTGTATTTGACAGAGGCATCATTTTGTCTACACAACTGTAACTATGTGTTGCTCATGAATGTTGCACCGATTAGTTTTGGAGAAAAATTAAAGTATAACAACAGTATATTTGTGTTTCTGCACATATTTCTGTAGACTTGAACACTCTTTATATGCAGAATTCTCTACATACAGATCACCATAACAGATGAGTGTTCTTCAGATGAAGCACCACAGTGTGTAGTCGGACACAGAGTCTTGTCCTCTCAGTGAAGTGTGTGCCATTTGGGGCAGAAGTTAGGTTATGGTGAGTGTTTCTGTAGTTCTGGGTGCAGGGCTTCATTCTGCAGGATGATATATGAGGTGACCTTTGGGTCTGTGTTTGGAGAATTGTGTTTACGTGTTTTATGAAAATAATATAATACCAGCGTGTTACTACTACCACTACTAATACTACTACTACTAAGCTACTACCACCAGGCTGCTACTACTACTACTACTACTACTACTACTACTACTACTACTACTACTAGAACTACTACTACTACTACTAGAACTACTACTACCACTACTAATACTACTACTACTACTAAGCTACTACTACCAGGCTACTACTACTACTACTACTACTACTACTACTACTACTATACTACTACTACTACTACAACTACTACTACTACTACTAGAACTAAGCTACTACTACCAGGCTACTACTACTACTACTACTACTACTACTACTAGAACTACTACTACTACTACTAGAACTACTACTACCACTACTAATACTACTACTACTAAGCTACTACTACCAGGCTACTACTACTACTACTACTACTACTACTACTACTACTACTACCAGGCTACTACTACTACTACTACTACTACTACTATACTACTACTACTACTACTACTACTACTACTACTAGTACTACTACTACTACTACTACTAATACTACTACTACTACTACTACTACTAGAACTACTACTACTACTACTACTACTACTACTACTACTAGAACTACTACTACTACTACTACTACTACTACTAGAACTACTACTACTACTACTACTACTACTACTACTAGAACTACTACTACTACTACTACTACTAGTACTACTACTACTACTACTACTACTACTACTAGTACTACTACTACTACTACTACTACTAGAACTACTACTACTACTACTACTACTACTACTACTACTAGAACTACTACTACTACTACTACTACTACTACTACTACTACTAATACTACTACTACTACTACTAGTAGTACTACTACTACTACTACTACTACTACTACTAGAACTACTACTACTACTACTACTACTACTACTACTACTAGTACTACTACTACTACTACTAGAACTACTACTACTACTACTACCACTACTAATACTACTACTACTAAGCTACTACTACCAGGCTGCTACTACTACTACTACTACTACTACTACTACTACTACTACTACTACTACTACTACTACTACTACTAGAACTACTACTACTACTAAAACAACTACACTGTATGTACACATGACAATAAAAGCCTTGAACCTTGAATAATTGAAAAAAAGAAAGACCTTTGACCCCTAACCCCTCACAGCCCCTTGCTTCCACTCAATACTGATATTTATTTATTTTTATTTATTATGACCTTACTTTGTTTGTTTGTTTTTGTTGTGGTCTGCTGGGCCCTGCCTGCCAGTAGCTTTGCTGATATCTGTGTTGATAGGTAATAGATTAAGAGCGATGAATCAGCTTAGACAGAGGAAGCGCTCAAACGTTTGTGTGAGTTTATCAAATGTAGCAGTGACTCCATGTCAGCCACAGCTTGTCACAACACATCGGACTGATAGTGTATTTAACAAACTTAAACTAGCTTTATTAAATGTCAGGTCTTTGGCAGGAAAAACAACAAAATAACAGTGCAGCTGTTCTTATCGAATCAACCCCTCCCAACTTTAGTTTTATGAGTCAGGAAGGAATGCATAAGAAAGGAGGTGGAGTTGCTATTTTGTTCAACGATTCCCTTCAATGCAGGAAGACATCTTATGGGAACGTTGCTTCCTTTGAATATGTGGCCCTTCAGCTGAAATGCTCCTCTCAAGCTCTGTTCCTAAATATCTATAGACCACCCAAATACTGTGCAAGCTTTTTTGATGACTTTACTGAACTGCTGTCTATAGTGTGTATTGACTTTGACCGTCTAGTCATTGTTGGTGATTTTAACATCCATGTTGACAACCCCCAGGACAGAGGGGCTAAAGAACTGTTTTGTGTTCTTGATAACTATGGACTGACTCAGCATGTGACGGAGCCCACGCACAATAAGGGGCACACTCTGGACTTAATGATCTCAAAGGGTCTGAATATCTCTGAGGTTGTGGTGACTGATGTTGCACTCTCTGATCATTCCTGTGTTTTCTTTGAGAGCTCTATTTCTGTTCACAAAATGTTCAAAAGAGGTAACCACAAAGCGATATTTAACTGAAAACTAGGGAAATGTTTACTCAGAATTTTCTTCCACACTTGCCCCTGCTAACATCTCAGTAAATGAGCTAGTAGATCATTTTAATTCAAAAATTAAAAATGTTATAGATGCCATTGCTCCAACTAAGGTAAAGGAAGTGACTGGCAAGAAAATATCTCCATGGAGAAAGGCCATGACCGTGAGAACAGAAAAAAGAGTGTGTCGAAAAGCTGAACGTAGGTGGCGAAAAACAAATCTCCAGGTTCACTTTGAAATCTATAAAGAGAGACTTGGCTTTTATAATTTGGAATTGAAAATTGCACGACAGTCTTTCTTCTCTGACATCATTGCCAAAAACAAAAACAACGCACGTGCCTTGTTTGCTACCGTCGACAGACTAACAAACCCCCCAGTGTCAGTAGCCTCTGAATTTCTATCCACCAGGGCCTGCAATGACTTTGCCTTCTTCACTGACAACATTCAGAACATCAGACAAGCAGTCAGTGCCTCTGCATCAGGTACAGCAGATGTGTTGTCCCTGTGTCCACCTAAAATCAATTCAAACACCATGACACAATTCCATCAGATTAATGATAAAAACCTAGAGGACATTATTCAACTTCTGAAATCCTCCTCCTGCTGCCTTGATATTATTCCAACAGGATTTTTCAAAGATGTTTTTCCTTGCATGGCCTCAGATCTACTTCATATAGTAAACAAGTCTCTTCACTCAGGTGTTTTTCCACAGGCCCTGAAAACTGCAGTCATTAAACCGCTCTTAAAAAAGAATAATCTAGATGCTTCAGTAATGAACAATTACAGGCCCATATCAAACCTGCCATTTCTAGGTAAAATCATTGAAAAAGTAGTTTTTCAACAGTTGAGTAATTTTTTGCATTTAAATAACTGTTTGGATGTGTTCCAGTCAGGCTTTCGACCAAACCACAGCACTGAGACTGCTCTTGTAAAGGTCTTCAATGACATCCACTTAAACACAGACCGTGGCAGAACTTCAGTGTTAGTATTATTAGATCTCAGTGCTGCGTTTGACACGGTTGACCACAACATATTACTAGACCGACTGGAACACTGGGTGGGACTTTTGGAAACAGTTCTAAATTGGTTTGAATCCTACTTAAAGGACAGAAAGAACTTTGTTTCTAAAGGTAAATACACATCTGAGTTGACAAATATGACATGTGGGGTTCCTCAAGGCTCCATCTTGGGGCCTCTTCTCTTTAACGTCTACATGCTACCACTGGCTCAGATAATGCAAAACAACAAAATTAGTTACTATAGCTATGCGGATGACACACACATTTACATAACCATTTCACCAGGAGACTATGCTCCAATTCAAACACTGAGTAAGTGCATTGAACAAATCAATGACTGGATGTGTCAGAACTTTCTCCAATTAACAAAGATAAAACTGAGGTAATGGTTTTTGGAGCCAAGGCAGAACGTATAAAAAGTTAGCGCTGAGCTTCAGTTTGCAATGTTCAAAACAACAGATAGAGCCAGAAATCTAGGTGTAGTCATGGACTCTGACCTGAGTTTCAACAGTCACATTAAAACAGTTACTAAATCAGCCTACTATCACCTAAAGAACATATCTAGGATTAAAAGACTAAAAACTTGTCCATGCTTTTATCTTCAGTAGACTGGACTACTGTAATGGTGTCTTCACAGGTCTCACTAAAACATCTATTAGAAAGCTGCAGCTGATTCAGAACGCTGCTGCTCGAGTCCTCACTAACACTAAGAAAGTGGATCACATCACTCCAGTTCTGAAGTCTTTACACTGGTTCCTCACCAACACTAAGAAAGTGGATCAGTCCTGTTCTGAAGACTTTACACTGGTTCCTCACTAACACTAAGAAAGAGGATCAGTCCAGTTCTGAAGTCTTTACACTGGTTCCTCACCAACACTAAGAAAGAGGATCAGTCCAGTTCTGAAGTCTTTACACTGGTTCCTCACTAACACTAAGAAAGAGGATCAGTCCAGTTCTGAAGTCTTTACACTGGTTCCTCACCAACACTAAGAAAGAGGATCAGTCCTGTTCTGAAGTCTTTACACTGGTTCCTCACTAACACTAAGGAAGTGGATCAGTCCAGTTCTGAAGTCTTTACACTGGTTCCTCACCAACACTAAGAAAGAGGATCAGTCCTGTTCTGAAGTCTTTACACTGGTTCCTCACTAACACTAAGAAAGAAGATCAGTCCAGTTCTGAAGTCTTTACACTGGTTCCTCACCAACACTATGTTGTTGTTCCACCACTGACTGAATGATAAGGAACTGAAACATGTTGTTGTTCCACTGACTGAATGATAAGGTACTGAAACATGTTGTTGTTCCACCACTGACTGAATGATGAGGTACTGAAACATGTTGTTGTTCCACCACTGACTGAATGATGAGGTACTGAAACATGTTGTTGTTCCTCCACTGACTGAATGATGAGGTACTGAAACATGTTGTTGTTCCACTGACTGAATGATGAGGTACTGAAACATGTTGTTGTTCCACTGACTGAATGATGAGGGACTGAAACATGTTGTTGTTCCACTGACTGAATGATAAGGGACTGAAACATGTTGTTGTTCCATCACTGACTGAATGATGAGGGACTGAAACATGTTGTTGTTCCACTGACTGAATGATGAGGTACTGAAACATGTTGTTGTTCCACTGACTGAATGATGAGGGACTGAAACATGTTGTTGTTCCACTGACTGAATGATGAGGTACTGAAACATGTTGTTGTTCCACTGACTGAATGATGAGGGACTGAAACATGTTGTTGTTCCACCACTGACTGAATGATGAGGTACTGAAACATGTTGTTGTTCCACTGACTGAATGATGAGGTACTGAAACATGTTGTTCCACTGACTGAATGAAACAGTGTGTGTTATTGAACAGGAGTGATGCAGGAAGTCTCATATGTGTGCTGTCATGTCACCAGGGGGCGGAGGCCGAGCCGACAGGAGGACATTGAGCTGGATTATTATGATGACCTGGATGTTCCTGCAGAAGAGGAAGGAGCTCCGGGAGCAGAGTAGCAGCTCCAAAGACCTCCTCTCACACACACACACACACACACACACACACACACACACACACACACACACACACACCACACACACACACACACACACACACACACTCTCTTATACGCATGTATAACCAAAGCAGGCTGGATTTGTTATATCACATTAAAAAGATAGCGTATTTTTCTTGTTCTCAACTTGAAAATACCACACCATATGTCTTTTGTGACTTCCTGTCATCTCCAAGCCCATTGGTTCCTTCTGAAGACGTAGATCTTTAACAACAACTCACACATTTGGTTGAATTAGAAAAGTCAAAGCAGTCGGTGCAGTTTGAAACCAAAGACACACCAACCCCGGCTGAATAATGTTATATATTTAATGAAGGAACTGATATATTTCTCTCTCAAATACCCTCTGAAATCCTTCCAACAATACCTGAAGTGCAAATGTGATGGAGCCATATCTAGGAGCTTATATCATTTAATAGTTATCCATTTGTTTTATTGTTCTTTTTTGTTTATAGTAAATCTTCCTTTTAATTCTTACTTAAGCTTATCAAATGAGTTGTACTATGCCTCTGTTTTAAAAGGCAGCCTTTGGGCACCGGGGGGAGACCTGCTCATTATAAATCTGGGAAACAGGTGGTAGTGGAGCGCACCCGGTAGGCCTATGGTTTTTTACCATCGGGTAAGAACTAAGAAAAGTACCTGTATATGTGTAAAATAAATTGCACTAAAACGATTTTTGCTCGGACCTTAATTTTTACCAATGCGTAAGATTCGCTAACGGGTGCCTCAGCGGCACTTTGCTTTGAGTTATATTTCTTTCTTATATTTTTATGATTTTGGCCGCTTTATAGTAAAAAACCCGCCGCATGAAAGGATATTCTTTTTTGGAAACCCTTTTTCTTTGGATGGCCCGCTGCAAAGAGGGATAAAGGATTTCCTGAAACTTCCGCGAGTGGCTTGGAAAGACAAAAGAGAGGACAGACGCCGGCCTCGTTTTGGAAATGTTTGTACGCGAGGCAGTGCGCGTGGGACTCGTGAGTAAACAAGAGGAAAAAATGAATGAGTCATGCTTGTTGTGATTTAATTAATGGATGCATACGCAAATGAACATATGAGCCATACGTGTCAAATGTTATGGATGGAATAATTAAACGCTTCATCAAAGAAATAAGGACGTCTGTGCAAGCCAGTTTTACACACGCTGCGGAGAGCAGCGTTATGGATTAACGCAGACGCAATCTGATCAAAGGAATTGAATACAATTAAAAGCAACTCAAGTAAAAATGACTGAACCTAAAACTGTCAAGGAGGCAGAGGATCTTTTAAAATCCCTCACGGCCACACGCAGAGGGAAACTTGGAGTGTGCACAAGAAAACTAAATGAAACTAAAGCCCTGCTCACTGACGGTGGAAATGTTGATGATGTTGATGATTGTATGGATATGTTTAAAACTGCTATGGATGAATTCAATAAAGTGCATCATTCTCTCCAACAACTCTTATCTGAAGAGGAAAAGGACATTGATGTAACAGACTGGTATGAACCCAGAATTATGAACTTTAATTACTTTGCAAAGGAAGTTAAAGCATGGAGAAGAGAACGTATTGCACAACTACAAGTTGATCCACTGGACAGTATCTCCAATGCCTCAAAAAGGACTGCAACATCAAGGGCCTCATCTGCTGCTAAGTTAGCATCAGCAGAAAGGGCAGCTCTGGAGGCTAAGTCTGCTGCTTTAAAGGACATGCATGCACTGCGACTGGAGGAAACAATTCTCAAATCAAAAATGGAAAAGGTGGAGATGGAATCACAGATTGCAGCAGCAGATGCCAAAATGAGGGTACTTCTCAGCCCAAATGAGGATGATCATCTTGCGATGCTATGAATGCTTATTTAGATGGAGAACATGTACTGGACAATGTGGAGCAAACGTATACAGACACTTCTGTCTTGGAATTTATTGAAGTAGCTGCTGTACCTAAAACTCCACTGCATAGAACTATTGTGGATTTCGATAAAATATCTCGGCAAGCAAAAGGTGCATCAAGCCCACAACTGGAAAATCCTGCAATCAACACTTTTACTCAGGAAAACCTCAACACACTGGCACAGAGACAAAAGGACATAGCTGATCTCATGATAATGCAACAAAATCTATCCCTGCTACCTAAGAGAGAGGTGCCTGTGTTTAATGGTGACCCACTCTCTTACCAACCTTTCATGCATGCATTCAGATACCTAATTGAAGAAAAAACTAGTAGCTGCCAGGACAGGCTCTACTTTCTTGAACAGTTTACATCAGGTCAAGCCAGAGATCTGGTCCGTAGCTGTCTTCACATGGATGCACAAAGAGGATATTCAGAGGCCATGCAACTTTTAAAGAGACATTATGGAAATGAAATGAAAATTGCAAATGCTTATCTGGATAAGGCACTCAACTGGACAGCTATCAAGCCAGATGATGGAAAATCTCTTCATGCCTACTCACTATACCTAAGAGAATGCCTGAACGCTATGCAGGACTTGGAGTACATGGATGAGCTAGACGTCACATCAACTTTAAGACTGATTGTATCCAAGCTACCATATAAGCTCAGGGAAAGATGGCGCACAACAGCGTATGAAGAATTTCAAAGGAAAAACATCAGAGCTAGATTCAAACATCTGGTCGAATTCACCGAAAAGCATTCTGACATATTATTGCACCCAGTGTTTGGAGAAATTAAAGACTCAAATCCCACTAAAAGGATAATCACCAACAATAGGACAACTGACCTCAGAACACCTAAAAGGAGCAGTAGCTTTGCCACAGCTGTCGCCGCAACTGAACATTATGACACCAAGCTACAGGCATTTAAGGTGCAGCAACCCACCTACATCAAAGCTGCCCCTGCAACCATATGTAGTTTCTGTCAAGGCAGGCATGCAGTAGTGGACTGCTTAAAACTCAACTCAGAGCCTCACGACCAAAAGGTTAATTATCTAAAGACAAATGGTTACTGTTTTGGTTGCCTTAAGAAGGGTCACATGAGCAAAGACTGTACATTCAAGCTAAACTGTCTAACATGCCAAAGGAAACATCCAACACTGCTGCATATTGATGCTTTAAATTCAAAGGAAGTCACCCTGCAAAACAGTAGAACAGAACCAAAGCTAACGTCCATCAACAGTGCGAAAGTATCAGCTGATCAGTCAACAGGGGCCGGTGAGGATTGTGCACTTGCTATTGTTCCGGTGCAAGTTAAAGCAGCAAAAGGAAGCAAGTATATTCAAACCTACGCCTTTCTTGACCCTGGGAGCACGGCCACATTCTGTACTGAAAACCTAATGAACCAACTGAATACTAAAGGACGAAAGACTGAAATTATACTCCGCACAATGGGACAAAAAAGGAATGCAAAAAGCTATGAAATCACAAACTAAGATTCCTGTCTCAAAGGAAAACCTTCTCACACAATCCGATCTTGAAAAATGGCCTCATCTCAGTCAGATCCAAATCGAGGAAATTGATGCAGACATTGAAATGCTAATAGGGATGAATGTTCCCAAAGCCTTGGAACCCTGGGATATAATCCACAGTCAGGGTAATGGACCATATGCAGTGAAGACAATGTTTGGATGGGTGGTCAATGGGCCCCTCAAATCTCACACTGCTATGGATACTTCTGAAACAATGTCAGCAACTGTCAATAGAATTTCACTGGATAATCTGAGGGACCAGCTAGTCTCACAGTACAACCAGGATTTCCCTGAAAAGGAATATGAGGAAAAAAGAGAGATGTCATGTGAGGACAGGAAATTCATGGACCTGGCGGAAAGTTCAATAATTATCAAAAACGGACATTACAACTTACCTCTACCCTTCCGTGATAAGGACTTGGCCCTGCCTAATTAATTACAACATGGCGTTACATCGCACAACCAACCTTGCTGGGAAATTCAAGAGGGATTCAGTTTACGCTGAAGAATATAAAGCCTTCATGGCAAAGGTACTGGAAAAGGGCTATGCCGAAAAGGTTCCACAAGATCAACTTCAAAGATCAGACGGCAGGCTCTGGTACATACCGCATCATGGGGTTTACCATAAAAGAAAGAAGAAACTCAGGGTTGTATTTGACTGTTCATCTTCATTTAAAGGAAAGTACCTTAATGCTGAACTCCTCCAAGGTTTGACTAATCCCCTTCTAGGCGTCTTGCTTCGTTTCCGTCAGGAAAAAATTGCAATAATGGCTGACATTGAAGCAATGTACT
The DNA here is from genome assembly GCA_031216635.1 of Dissostichus eleginoides. Lineage (NCBI taxonomy): Eukaryota > Metazoa > Chordata > Actinopteri > Perciformes > Nototheniidae > Dissostichus > Dissostichus eleginoides. Next base: position 2,238,559 of record CM062282.1, on the reverse strand, counting down.
ACCAAGTACAGGAAGACCACCGTGACTATCTCAGGTTTTTGTGGTGGCCTCAAGGAGACATCAGCAAACCATTGGAGGTCTATCGGATGAATGTGCATCTCTTTGGTGCAGTATCATCCCCAAGCATAGCCAGCTTTGCCTTGCAACAAGTGTCAAAAGACAATACCAGTAAATACAGCATGGAGGTACTGGAAACCATTCAGCGCAGCTTTTATGTGGATGATTGTCTCAAATCTGTGGCTTCTACAACTCAAGCTATCGATCTTACCAAGGATCTAATGAAGGCATGTGCCGAGGGAGGATTTACTCTTACCAAATGGGTGAGTAACAGCCAAGACGTGCTTAGAACCATACCTGAAGGGCACAGAGCTAAACCAGTTGAGCAACTAGATCTGGACAAAGAAAAAACACCTCTAGAAAGAGTTCTAGGCATCCAGTGGAATATCGTGAGAGATACTTTACCTTCACTGCTGCCATCAAACACAGAGTTCCTACAAGAAGAACAGTTCTTTCTATTGTCAGTTCTATTTACGATCCCCTCGTTTCCTTTCACCATTTATCCTCAAGGCCAAGCAAATCCTTAGAGGACTCTGCATTGATAAGTGTGGATGGGATGAAGTTATCCCAGAACACCTTTCAAAGTCATGGCAAAGATGGATAGCAGAACTAGACCAGCTGAGCAGATTTGAAGTAGACAGGTGCATGAAGCCTGAACATTTTGGACTCATAAGGACTGCTGAGCTGCATCACTTCTGTGACGCAAGTGAAACAGGGCATGGCACTGCAAGCTACATTAGATTCACGAACCACAAAGGAGATACTCATGTGTCATTCATTCTCGGGAAATCCAGAGTCAATCCTCTGAAGCAAATCACCATTCCCAGACTGGAGCTCGCAGCTGCTACACTTGCTGTAAAAGTGGACAGGATGTTACAGAAGGAACTAAACATGAAACTACAGAAATCAACCTTCTGGACAGATAGTACATCGGTACTAAAATACATCCACAACCAAACAAAAAGATTCCATACCTACGTTGCTAATAGGATAGCAGTGATTCACAACTTGTCCAGAAGCCAATGGGACATGTAAGTTCCAAGGACAATCCAGCAGACTTTGCATCACGTGGATTGAATATTGAACCATTCTTGGAGTCTACAAGATGGTTGAATGGCCCTGACTTCCTGTCAAAGGAGGAAAGTGAATGGCCCGAAGTGCCAGAGGATCTTGGCCACATCCTCCTTAAGGATCCAGAGATTAAAAAGGACATCTCTGTTAACAGCTTGAAAATAAATAACTGTGCAACCACCGACCTCATTGAACACTACTCCTCTTGGAAAAAACTACAGAGAGCAGTTGGTTGGTTGTTGAAGTTCAAAAGACTGCTTCACCTTAATTTTTACCAATGCGTAAGATTCGCTAACGGGTGCCTCAGCGGCACTTTGCTTTGAGTTATATTTCTTAATTATATTTTTATGATTTCGGCCGCTTGTCCTCGGATCAGAGAGGAGCGTCACAGAGCCCCCTGGTGTTGGATTGTTAGAACTCGAGCACATTAAGAGTTAGAGATTTGAGTCAAACAAGAAAACAACCTGCAGGTTTCTTTTCAAATCAAAGGTTTCTTTTCACAAGTTCATGTTGTTTCCGAGATCTGAACCGGATGCCTTAACGTCAGCGTTCCCTTGTGGTTCGACTGTGACCAAGATGCTAGCTGTTATACTAATACAGATGGGACTAAGCGCTTTCTTCTCAATTAAGACATGTCCTCATGTCACATGAACTATACTCGGTTTTGTAATAAAGCGTTTGCATGTTTTCATCTTTAAGGATTTTGCTGACTTCATAAGAACTGTTATGCATTTTGTCAAGTGGTTGTTGGTATTTCTCTAGACTTTAGATGTAATTTAGGATTGAAGACGTTTTCCTACTTCATAAGTGCACCTCAGGTTTGCATTCAATATCTGTGCTTATTGTTTATTATTAGGGATTGTTCTTATTTCATAAAAAAATTGCATCTTTTTAGCGTTTTATTTTTAGAAATGCAGCTTTTTTTCATAAGAATTTTGCTTATTATGTTCTTATTAAATGTAAAGGACTATGTGATGAGTTTGTGCTCAATTTTGTAATTAAGGATTTTTTTACTTCAATCAAATGTTGCTCTATTTGACAACCAATGATTTTTTTGTAATGATTTCTCTTATTTCCTAAGAAGTTGGCTTATTTTTCTAAGTGTTTGTGTTGAGCTGTAGTTGACTTCATCATAGCAGATAGTGGCTTTGCATTTATACATTTCTCCCACAATCCAATGCGATACAAAGCAGTTCCTTAAATACTGTATGAGTGTGTGAACAACGTGTTTAAATGTGTGACTAACGTCCACACCCACTGTTGAGAACATGAGAACCATTTATTACCGTAGGTTTAATGTTATAAGCAACTTTACCTAATTATGACTTTGTTAAATATTTTAAAGTATGCCACAAAGGACAGTCAGTTCAACAAATAACATTTCCTAATATTTGGTTCATCTTAACACACACACACAACACACACACACACACACACACACACACACAAGAAAGCTCACACACACACACACACACAAGAAAGCACACACACACACACACAAGAAAGATCACACACACACACACACACATACACAGACACATACACATACACACACACACACATACACACACAAGAAAGCTCACACACACACACACGCACACACAAGAAAGCTCACACACACACACACACACAAGAAAGCTCACACACACATACACACACAAGAAAGCACACACACACACACACACACACACACACACAAGAAAGCTCTCTCACACACACACACACACACACAAGAAAGCTCACACACACACACACACACACACACAAGAAAGCTCACACACACACACACACACAAGAAAGCTCACACACACACACACACACACACACGAAAGCTCACACACACACACACACACACACACAAGAAAGCTCACACACATATACACACATACACACACACACAAGAAAGCTCACAAATACATACACACACACACACACACACACACATACACATACACACACACACACACACATACACACACACAATTCAGTCACACACAAACACAGAAAGCACACACACACAAATGAACACACACACATAGACACGCAAGTGCGAAAAAAACGTTCCTGCAGAATGATGACATGTAGCTCCAGGCTGTGTGTGTGTGTGTGTGTGTGCGTGCGTGTGTGTGTGTGTGTGTGTGCGTGCGTGCGTGCGTGCGTGCGCGTGCGTGCGTGCGTGTGTGTGTGTGTGTGTGTGTGTGTGTGTGTATACAGCTCACAGCTCCTAACCGCAGGAACAGAGGAAAAAGCCAAACTTCGTTTCCTCCGCCGCTCCATCAGAGACTCTGAGTGTGTGTTACTGAACTGGAAGTGCACGTGAAGTGTTTGAGGGCTGAGGTCATCGGCAGCTGTACGTTTAGTTTGGGTTTCATTGCTGGAGGAAGACAGCTGCTACCATCTCACCGAACACCAGCTCGGCATAAACACCAAGTGTGTGTTATTGTGTCGATTTATGCACGGTGATAACACAACTTCCATCAGGAGAAACTGCAGCTTCAGAAAGGAGTCAGATATAAAACCCCAGATGTTCCTCATGAAGAAACCTCTTCAGCAACTTGAGGAGACATGCGCAGCGTTTACTAAAAGCTGCAGAAACCAAACGCTGAAGAAGCTAAAACACAACGGAGACCAGGGGACACTAAAGAGTGACGCACACAGCTGGGAGACCAGGGGACACTAAAGAGTGACGCACACAGCTGGAGACCAGATGTGATGCCCCTGTGGGTTCATCATTGGAGAGGGTGTGGCTGTCCTGTCACTGCTGTGGTGATTGCATTGATTGCAGTAACTCAGGGCACCTGGGTCTGGTGCCCTGCAGCTATTTAAAGCCTCTCTGCTCCTCTCTCTGTTTTTCCCTGCAGGCTCCCGGCTCTGTTGAGTAGAACAAATTCCAACTAATCAGAATTGTTTGTTCTAAATAAAACATATTTTGATAACCGTTGACATGGTGTGTCTCCTCTTTGTTGTGGCCTTCTGAGCCGGGTCTTAACACCAGGGGACACTAAAGAGTGACGCACACAGCTGGGAGACCAGGGGACACTAAAGAGTGACGCACACAGCTGGGAGACCAGGGGACACTAAAGAGTGACGCACACAGCTGGGAGACCAGGGGACACTAAAGAGTGACGCACACAGCTGGGAGACCAGGGGACACTAAAGAGTGACGCACACAGCTGGGAGACCAGGGGACACTAAAGAGTGACGCACACAGCTGGAGACCAGGGGACACTAAAGAGTGACGCACACAGCTGGGACCAGGGGACACTAAAGAGTGACGCACACAGCTGGAGACCAGGGGACACTAAAGAGTGACGCACACAGCTGGGAGACCAGGGGACACTAAAGAGTGACGCACACAGCTGGGAGACCAGGGGACACTAAAGAGTGACGCACACAGCTGGGAGACCAGGGGACACTAAAGAGTGACGCACACAGCTGGAGACCAGGGGACACTAAAGAGTGACGCACACAGCTGGGAGACCAGGGGACACTAAAGAGTGACGCACACAGCTGGGAGACCAGGGGACACTAAAGAGTGACGCACACAGCTGGGAGACCAGGGGACACTAAAGAGTGACGCACACAGCTGGGAGACCAGGGGACACTAAAGAGTGACGCACACAGCTGGGAGACCAGGGGACACTAAAGAGTGACGCACACAGCTGGGAGACCAGGGGACACTAAAGAGTGACGCACACAGCTGGGAGACCAGGGGACACTAAAGAGTGACGCACACAGCTGGGAGACCAGGGGACACTAAAGAGTGACGCACAAAGCTGGAGACCAGGGACACTAAAGAGTGACGCACACAGCTAGAGGACCAGGGGACACTAAAGAGTGACGCACACAGCTGGAGACCAGGGGACACTAAAGAGTGACGCACACAGCTGGGAGACCAGGGGACACTAAAGAGTGACGCACACAGCTGGGAGACCAGGGGACACTAAAGAGTGACGCACACAGCTGGGAGACCAGGGGACACTAAAGAGTGACGCACACAGCTGGGAGACCAGGGGACACTAAAGAGTGACGCACACAGCTGGGAGACCAGGGGACACTAAAGAGTGACGCACAAGCTGGGAGACCAGGGGACACTAAAGAGTGACCACACAGCTGGGAGACCAGGGGACACTAAAGAGTGACGCACAAGCTGGAGACCAGGGGACACTAAAGAGTGACGCACACAGCTAGGAGACCAGGGACACTAAAGAGTGACGCACACAGCTGACACTAAAGAGTGACGCACACAGCTGGGAGACCAGGGGACACAACAAATTCAGTCAAACACACACACAAAGACACTTAAACTGAGACACACACATTAAGGTCTCTACACCCAACCTGAGACCAAAGAACGCGTACCGAAGGCGTCCCGACTTTTACGTCAGCTACGTCAGGCTTCGTTGGCTTCGTCGGATAAAGCCGCCCGCCTACGAACACACCGCAAATACTTCAGCCGACGAGTGGCAATAACTCTCCTTACCAGCAGGCGGCGGTAGTGTGTATTCGTCATTCAAAAGAGGCAACAACCGGAAGACAGACTGCCTTTTATACGCCGAGAGAAGAAGAACAGACTTAGTAATATAAGCAGTTGATCAGTTGGTCTTCACTTTCTTCATTCCATGCCGTCATGATAAAAAGAAACTCTTGCGTCCGGGTGAGATGAAAATGAGGAAGATTAGCCGTCTGTGTGTGCCTTCTTATCGTTTGTTTTGGTCCCTCACTTCCGCTTCACTTCTGATGCACTGATTCGCTAAGCTGAACAGCCAATCAGAGTGATTGATTTGTCCCGACGTTCTTTGGCCTCCCGCGGCCTCCCGCCGCCGATTCAACATGTTGAATCGGCGGCGGGAGGAGGCGGGAGGGTTGAAAATGTGCCGTAAAGAGACGACACACCAACCTGAGTAGTGCGACGCGAATGCCCGACTGCCTCTGACGGCTTCGGACGGCCTCTGACTCCCAAAGTCGGGCCGGTGTGTAGAGGCCTTTAAGCTGTCTTTGGCCCTTTGCTGCTGTAACAACGTACATGTCCCCTCTGAGGGACGAGTAAAGGATTCTGATTCAAAACACAAAGAACCCTGACCTCAGAGTTTCCACTGCCTGCTCAGAAGGAGCAGAAGACCCTCTGAACAGCATGAGGGTCTTCTGCTCAGAAGGAGCAGAAGACCCTCTGAACAGCATGAACACACAAAGGAACACACACTCAGAGGGTCTTCTGCTCAGAAAGAGCAGGAGACCCTCTGAACAGCATGAACAACAAACCCTCATGCTGTTCAGAGGGTCTTCTGCTCAGAAAGAGCAGGAGACCCTCTGAACAGCATGAGGGTTCACATTAACATGCTCTGTTAGCATTGGCTCATCACTGCCTTAAAGACACAGCCTGAACACACAAAGGAACACACACCAACACACACATTCATAAACATACAGTTGGATGGTCCCACTCCCCGCTGAAGAGCCCCCTGTGGAGAGCAGTCTGCTGGAGAAACCCCCTCCTGGGTCTCTCTTTTGGGGGTCTCTGCTCTCCCTTTGTTCCCCCCCGTCCTCCAGAGAACACCTTTATATTCTGCTCATTTACAGATACCTGTTGGGAGAAAGTGATGCCACGTTAGTGAGCTTCTTCTTCTGGAATCAGCTTCTCATGCTTTCACCCAGTGTTTCAACCCAAAGCAAGAAAGCGTGATTCTTGTTTAGGGGGTCTCATCTCTTTCCAAATAAAGTGAAAAACGTTAAAGTGACGAAAAGTACGAGACAAGATGTTTTATAGTATTAAAGAAACTACAAGGAATACAAATAGTGTTTCCATGAGCACCCAGAGCTGGTAGAAGTACTCAGATCTTGTAGAAGTACTCAGATCTTGTAGAAGTACTCAGATCTTGTAGAAGTACTCAGGTCTTGTACTTGAGTAAAAGTAGAAGTACTCAGATCTTGTAGAAGTACTCAGATCTTGTAGAAGTACTCAGATCTTGTAGAAGTACTCAGGTCTTGTACTTGAGTAAAAGTAGAAGTACTCAGATCTTGTACTTGAGTAAAAGTAGAAGTACTCAGGTCTTGTTCTTGAGTAAAAGTAGAAGTACTCAGATCTTGTTCTTGAGTAAAAGTAGAAGTACTTAGATCTTGTTCTTGAGTAAAAGTAGAAGTACTCAGGTCTTGTTCTAGAGTAAAAGTAGAAGTACTCAGATCTTGTACTTAGTAAAACTAGAAGTACTCAGATCTTGTACTTGAGTAAAAGAAGAAGTACTCTGATCTTGTATTTGAGTAAAAGTAGAAGTACCAGAGTGTAGGAATACTCTGTTTCAGTAAAAGTCCTGCATTCAAAATGTTCCTCAAGTGAAAGTATTAAAGTATTATCATCAAAATATAGTGAAAGTAGCGACAGTAAAAGTAGTCATTGTGCAGATTGGTCCATTTCAGAATAATATATATGATATGTTTTATAATGATTGATCATGAAAGTGTTCTCAAAGCTGGTAAAGGTGCAGCTAGTTTGAATGACTTTGTATACTGCAGGGTAGCTTGTGGATTTACTCCAGGTGGAACTAAAGTCTGATTTAACACTTGATTATATTTCACATCATTCATCCACATCTGTGAAGTAACTAAAGGGATTCAATACATGTAGTGGAGGAAAAGTACACCATGTACCTCTGAACTGTAGAGGAGTAAAAGTACACCATTTACCTCTGAACTGTAGAGGAGTAGAAGTACACCATGTACCTCTGAACTGTAGAGGAGTAGAAGTACACCATTTACCTCTGAACTGTAGTGGGGTAGAAGTAAAAAGTAGCTTGTGAAATACTCAAGTAAAGTACAAGTACCTCAACATTGTACTTAAACACAGTACTTGTAAGTCTACTTAGTTACTTCACACCTCTGTAAACTTGTGAATGAAATGATGATGGATAGAAAACTATCCGTGTACTTCAGCCCTCCTGAGAAGTGTTCTTTGTGCTCCTGTCAGGAGGGAAAGTGATGGAGAGAATCAGAACATCTGGAGTCCGGACGACGCCCGGATCTCCGGTTTCACTACGAGCAGGAAGCCGGGTTACGGATCTGTAAAACCTGCGAGTGTTCACAGCTGACTTCTGTTACTCTGAGAAACCATTGCATTCCTGACGGGCCTCTGCAGATCCACACACACACACACACACACACACACACACACACACACAATCTGTTTCACTTTCTAACTAACATGTGTGTTGAAATGTTTTACATTATAAAGTATTGAAATCTGACATGCCCTACGGTTCAATATTTATTTGTGTTATGTCCAACACCATTTAAAGTGTGCGTTTGCTGTTTCCAAGCTGTATCATTCATGGTATAAAGAGAAATAAAGATGTCAAAGTAAACAAACAAAAAGAAGTGAAAGAAAAAAACATGGTGGGAATGAAGAAATTCCCACCATGGAAATAATTTGTATACATTAAATACTTTATTCACACACACACACACACACACACACACACACAAACACATACACACTAACACACTAACACATACACACACTAACACACACACAAACACTAACACATACACACACACACACACACACACACACACACACACACACACACACACACCAGCAGCTGTATGAATCACAGCGAGGGTTCCTGTTTGGCTCAGAGCCAGACTGTAAAGACCCCCCAAGGATATGCAGGATTTTGGGGGAAGAGGCCATACCTCTGCTCACTTTTAACCCCAAAAATCTGCCTCCAAAATGTTTCAGACTCGACCCAACCCTCTTTTTTCCCCCATGGAAGTCATGTTAGGTGTTTATCGCGTCGCCATTACATGTAAAGTAAAAGCAAAGACGCGTAGAGACGCATATTCAAGCTGTCAGTCGCGAGAGTTCATTTTCAAATCGCTGTCTCTAAAGGTCCTGACACAACAAGCCGATTTCCGGCGTCGATAGATGTCGGGCCGTCGATGAGCGTCCTGTCGCCCTGCTCAGATTGGTGCGTCCCGCCCCGTCGTGTCTTTTCGGCCGTGCCGACACCTTCCGCCGCCGATTCGACATGTTGAATCGGTAGGCTGTCGGCCAAAGGGCGTCGGCCAAAGAAACCACTCTGATTGGCTGTTCAGCTTAGCGAATCAGTGCATGAGAAGCGAAACAGAAGTGAGGGACCCAAACAAACTATTAAGAAGGCAAATCTGAGATTTCATTTAACTCCAGCTCTCGACACAGGTTCGGGAAAGCCCCGTGAGCTTCTCGCTGTAGAGTGAAAATGGAACGCACACGCTTCTTGTTTATATCACGCAGTCTGTTCTTCTTCTCTCGGTTATCACGCAGTCTGTCTTCCAGTTGTTGCCTCTTTTGAATGACGAATACACACTACTGCCGCCTGCTGGTAAGGAGAGTTATTGCCACTCACGCATGTGCAGTTCGTACGTGCAACTTGGCCATCGGCTGAAGTCTTTGTGGTGTGTTCCAGTGCGACTGTTGGCCAAGACGCAGAGACGTGAGGCGACACAACAGTCGGGTCCGTCGGGACGTGTTCTTTGGTGTCAGCTTGGTGTGTCCCTACCTTAAAGCTCCTTACACACCAAGCCAATTCTCGGCGTCGATAGATGTCGATAGATGTCGGGCCGTCGATGAGCGTCGTGTCGCCCTGCTCAGATTGGTGTGTGCCGCACCGTCGTGTCTTTTCGGCCGTGCCAACACCTTCCGCCGCCGATTCGACATGTTGAATCGGTAGGCTGTCGGCCAAAGGGCGTCGGCCAAAGAAACCACTCTGATTGGCTGTTCAGCTTAGCGAATCAGTGCATGAGAAGCGAAACAGAAGTGAGGGACCCAAACAAACTATTAAGAAGGCAAATCTGAGATTTCATTTAACTCCAGCTCTCGACACAGGTTCGGGAAAGCCCCGTGAGCTTCTCGCTGTAGAGTGAAAATGGAACGCACACGCTTCTTGTTTATATCACGCAGTCTGTTCTTCTTCTCTCGGTTATCACGCAGTCTGTCTTCCAGTTGTTGCCTCTTTTGAATGACGAATACACACTACTGCCGCCTGCTGGTAAGGAGAGTTATTGCCACTCACGCATGTGCAGTTCTTACGTGCAACTTGGCCATCGGCTGAAGTCTTTGTGGTGTGTTCCAGTGCGACTGTTGGCCAAGACGCAGAGACGTGAGGCGACACAACAGTCGGGTCCGTCGGGACGTGTTCTTTGGTGTCAGCTTGGTGTGTCCCTACCTTAAAGCTCCTTACACACCAAGCCAATTCTCGGCGTCGATAGATGTCGATAGATGTCGGGCCGTCGATGAGCGTCGTGTCGCCCTGCTCAGATTGGTGTGTGCCGCACCGTCGTGTCTTTTCGGCCGTGCCAACACCTTCCGCCGCCGATTCAACATGTTGAATCGGTAGGCTGTCGGCCAAAGGGCGTCGGCCAAAGAAATCACTCTGATTGGCTGTTCAGCTTAGCGAATCAGTGCATGAGAAGCGAAACGGAAGTGAGGGACCCAAACAAACGATTAAGAAGGCAAATCTGAGATTTCATTTAACTCCAGCTCTCCACACAGGTTCGGGAAAGCCCCGTGAGCTTCTCGCTGTAGAGGGAAAATGGAACGCACACGCTATTTGTTGTTTGTTTATATCACGCAGTCTGTTCTTCTTCTCTCGGTTATCACGCAGTCTGTCTTCCGGTTGTTGCCTCTTTTGAATGACGAATACACACTACCGCCGCCTGCTGGTAAGGAGAGTTATTGCCACTCACGCATACGTAGTTCGTACGTGCAACTTGGCCGTCGGCTGAAGTCTTTGCGGTGTGTTCCAGTGCGAAACATGGCCAAGACGCAGAGACGTGAGGCGACGCGTCCCGACGGTGTTCTTTGGTGTTCTTTGGTGTGTAAGAGGCTTTAAAGCCAATCAGCTGTGAGAATCTAAGCTGACGTTGAATCAGAAAATGTAATCAGTAGCCGTTATCTGTTAGCTGTTAGCTGTTAGCTCTTAGCTGATAGCTGTTAGCTGTTAGCTGTAAACTGTAAGATGTAATCAGTTAGCTGATAGCTGTTATCTGTTAGCCGTTATCTGTTAGCTGTAAGCTGTAATCTGTTAGCTGTTCGCTGATAGCTGTAAACGGTTATCTGTTTTCTGTTAGCTGTTAGCTGTTAGCTGTAAACTGTTATGTGTTCGCTGTACCGCGAACACATAACAGTTTACAGCTAACAGTTTACAGTAAACTGTTCGCTGTAATCTGTTAGATGTTAGCTGTTAGCTGTTGGCTGCTAGCTATTATCTTTGATCTGTAAAAAAAAAGTGAAATAATCCTATTTGGCACCCCAGATTCTGTCACTTCCCTCACCAACAGTTTAGGCAACCTGTCCACCCTTGTCAAGCCCTATGTCAAGAACCTAGGGGTGATTTTTGACTCACAATTCAAATTTGACAGACAAGTGAATGCAGTGGTGAAGTCATGTTTTTTTCAAATTCGCATCATTGCCAGGCTCAAACCCCTTCTCTCCCCCGCAGACCTTCAAAAGATTATCCACGCTTTTGTTTCATCCCGCTTAGATTACTGTAACTCCCTCTATATCGGCATCAGCCAGTCATCTCTATCCCGCCTACAACTGGTTCAGAAAGCTGCTGCGAGACTACTGACCGGAACTCGTAGGAGAGACCATATCACCCCTGTCCTTGCCTCCCTTCACTGGCTTCCAGTCCGCCAAAGAATAGACTTTAAGGTTCTGTTGTTCGTGTTTAAAGCCCTGAATGGACTGGCCCCCTCCTACATCTCAGACCTCCTTTCCCCCTACTCCAACATCAGGTCCCTCAGCTCAGTTGATCAGAGGCTCCTGACGGTCCGGGGGTCTAATCTTAAACTCAAGGGGGGCCGTGCCTTTGCTGTCGCAGCCCCTAACCTGTGGAACAGCATCCCCACCTCCATTAGGCTTGCCCCCTCGACTGAAACCTTTAAGTCTAGGCTCAAAACACACCTCTACTCCTTAGCGTTCCCCGATTCACCCTGACTTGTGCCCTGTTTCCCTGATTTGTCCCCCTGTCTAACAACTGGGTGTTTCCAACTGGATTTTGTCTAAATGTGTAATGCTGTTTGTTTAGTGATTGTTTGATTCACTCTGTACAGCACTCTGGTTGACGTGTGTCATGTTTAGATGTGTTATATAAATAAATCTGATTGATTGATTGATTGTAATATGTTATCTGTTAACAGTTAGCTGTTATCTGTTAGCAGTTAGCAGTTATCTGTTTGTTAGCTGTTATCTGTTAGCAGTAAGCAGTTAGCTGTTAGCTGTAAACTGTTAGCTGTAATCTGTTAGATGTTAGCTGTTAGCTGTAAACTGTTAGCTGTAATCTGTTAGATGTTAGCTGTAAACTGTTAGCTGTAAACTGTTATGTGTTCGCTGTAAACTGTTCGCTGTAATCTGTTAGATGTTAGCTGTTAGCTGTTGGCTGCTAGCTATTATCTTTGATCTGTAATATGTTATCTGTTAGCAGTTAGCAGTTATCTGTTTGTTGGCTGTTATCTGTTAGCAGTAAGCAGTTAGCTGTTAGCTGTTAGCTGTAAACTGTTAGCTGTAATCTGTTAGATGTTAGCTGTTAGCTGTAAACTGTTATGTGTTCGCTGTAAACTGTTCGCTGTAATCTGTTAGATGTTAGCTGTTGGCTGCTAGCTATTATCTTTGATCTGTAATATGTTATCTGTTAACAGCTGTTATCTGTTTGTTAGCTGTTATCTGTTAGCAGTAAGCAGTTAGCTGTTAGCTGTTGGCTGCTAGCTATTATCTTTGATCTGTAATATGTTATCTGTTAACAGTTAGCTGTTATCTGTTAGCAGTAAGCAGTTATCTGTTTGTAGCTGTTATCAGTTAGCAGTAAGCAGTTAGCAGTTAGCTGTTAGCTGTTAGCTGTGAGATGTTATCTGGTATCTTTTAGCTGTTAGCACACAGAGCTCACAGCTCCTCATATATGTTCAGAAACTGGATAAGAATAAACATGTAGGCTACACAGACTGTCTGTTGTGAACACAGTCGCTGCTTTATTTCTGTCTGTGGGAAGTTGCTGTGAGTATTGACAAAGTTAGCTTAGCCTGTTCGATACCATCGCCATTCAGATTTTTTTTTAGTGATTATGATTTTAATATCAGAAGCAGAGATTTGTGCAACAGCGTGGAAATGTACATTGTTATCAGCAGATGAAACAGAGCAGATAAAAGGCTAAATAAAATTAGCATATTCATTTTCGCCGCCACGCTACGGCGAGGGCGTTCGATGTAGACTGAAGATTTTGTTTGCTTTTGATCTTCAAGATGTGAAGATCAAAAGTTTTTTGTAACTTTATTACAGTTTTTTGTAACTTTATTTTTATTTTCAGGTTTTACGGGGGGGAAAACAGACCGTATTCCAGCGAGTACATCAAGTATACTTCGGGACAATGGTGGATTTTGCATACAATACATCAAAGTAACACACATAGCACCACCCTCTAGTCAAGCTACAGATATAACAGATAACATTACATTAGATAACAAAAATACATACAACAGCAAAGACAATTCAAAATATCCATTCAGAAAACATTCTCACCTGCCGTCTTCTAAGCACACTTGTCAAAGCATTCATTCATGGTTTTTAATAGCAGGTCTCAGTATGTATATTGCATGTGTTTTGTTGTTGTCGTGGTTGTTTCTTGTGTGTCTTTTTTCCATTACATGTCACTTGTTAGACGCTTTTATCCAAAGCGACTTACTCTATACTGAGGACAATCCCCACAGGAGCAGTTTGGGGTGAAGTGTCTCAGGGACACAACGACATGCTGACTGCAGTGGGGTTTGAACCTGTGACCCCCTGATCCCATCACCAATGCACTAACCCACTACGCCAAACGCCTCCCTCTTTTAACATGGAAATGTAATAAGGACAATTATAATTAGACAACATTTGTTTCTATTATTGTTTTATTGTTCTTTACTTACGTACTTCTATGTTCTGACACTTTATACTTCTCCTGTGCTATATCTCAGAGGCAAAAGTACTTTTTACTTTATTTCATGAACATGGGAGGAATTCTCAAGACTACAACTCCCATGATCCCACGCTGCTTCACCGCCACACCAGACTCAGACATATTGTAAATAAAAGAATCAGAAAGAGTCATAACTTCTGTTTGTATTCCTCGTGTTCTTCTCCCACAGCGCCTATACTACCCACAATGCATTGCAGTGTGCAGGTCTTCCCTCTCTCAGCTCTGCAGAGTTCAGTTTTTTTGGTGTAAAGTCCTGCAGTGCTGATGGACGTAACACATGTTTCCTCTCCGGGGTTATACAGCTGCTCGTGGCTCTGACCTGTGGCCGACCTGCAGTAAAAACACAAGAAGTACATGTGAGAACAGTTATTCTTAAACGTGTACACATGCATAATGAGTAGATTAACTTATGTTTACTCTCAGTCTGTTTCGCAGCTAAATCTATTTTCTTTTTATAATCGTTGTATTCTTTATGTTCTCTTACAACTTATTTCATTATGTTTGCGGCACCATACACCAAAGCATTGTGTATGTAAACAGACCCAGAGGTGGAAGAAGTACTAAGACTGTGTACTTGAGTTAAAGTAGAAGTACTAGAGTGTAGGAATACTCTATTACAAGTAAAAGTCCTGCATTCAAAATGTTACTCAAGTAAAAGTAGAAGTACTCTCAGATATTGTACTTGAGTAAAAGTAGAAGTACTCAGATCTTGTACTTGAGTAAAAGTAGAAGTACTCAGATCGTGTACTTCAGTAAAAGTAGAAGTACTCAGATCCTGTACTTGAGTAAAAGTAGAAGTACTCAGATCTTGTACTTGAGTAAAAGTAGAAGTACTCAGATTGTGTACTTGAGTAAAAGTAGAAGTACTCAGATCTTGTACTTGAGTAAAAGTAGAAGTACTCAGATCTTGTACTTGAGTAAAAGTAGAAGTACCAGAGTGTAGGAATCCTCTGTTACAGTAAAAGTCCTGCATTCAAAATGTTCCTCAAGTAAAAGTAGAAAAGTATTCTCATCAAAATATAGTGAAAGTAGCGACAGTAAAAGTAGTCATTGTGCAGATTGGTCCATTTCAGAATAATATCTATGATATGTTTTATAATGATTGATCATTAAAGTGTTCTCAAAGCTGGTAAAGGTGCAGCTAGTTTGAATGACTTTGTATACTGCAGGGTAGCTTGTGGATTTACTCCAGGTGGAACTAAAGTCTGATTTAACACTTGATTATATTTCACATCATTCATCCACATCTGTGAAGTAACTAAAGGGAAATACATGTAGTGGAGGAAAAGTACACCATGTACCTCTGAACTGTAGAGGAGTAGAAGTACACAGTAGCATACAATGGAAATACTTGAGTAGCGTATAAGTACCTCAAAATTGTACTTAAGTACTGAGTAAATGTACTTAGTTACTTCCCATCTCTGAACAGACCTGGCAGTAAACTAGATTCTGATTCATAAGGAAGAGGAGTAGGGCCACATGATAAAACATTGTGTGGATGAATTCTGACTCTAATCTCAGATCTGATTTTTTATTTATTTTTTTACTCTTGGTAACATCCTAACATTTGTTTTTCATGTTGCCCTAATCCTCTTCCATAGATTAATTACACAAGTACAAATTGACTTTAGAAAAAATAGTCTAACTGCTCCTTTAAGGTCTTAAAAAATGTCCTTTTTGTCCATGTAAACTCCTCCCTCCTTCCTCTTTGTGCGTCGTATGGGATCAACCTGTTGTTCCTGATCCAGGATCAGTTCATCCAGCCTGTCGGGCGTGAGCGGCCACGGGAGCGCGCTTCTCTAAACTGATCCGGGGTCAGCGCGTCCCCGTCGACCCCTTCACTGTTCTCCGGGTCCGCGCACTCTTTTCCCCCTTCACTCCTCTCTCTCTCCAGAAAGGTTTCCCACGCCTCCGCACCGCAGGCTTGTTTTCTGAATAAATGCCGAAACCGTCGACTTAAAATCGGGAGGATTTCTATAACCAAACTGCATTCAAGATGTGGGAATCAAATCAAAACAGGGATCTACTTTTTCTGGAGTAAAGCGACACACGTAAACTTTTTCACTCGGAGCGAAGTGCACCGCGGTCGGGTTGATAATGTCAGCCGTCCTGGGAGGATTTTAACTATTATTTATACATTTTTAAACCATTTTAGAGCCTTCTCTGTCAGTGCCCTTCTGTTTATGGACTATTTTTTATATTTTGTAACCATTTTGGAGGCTTTCCCGTCTATCCCCCTTTTGTTTATGGACTCTTTTCTCGGTTGGAAAACAGCGACTTCCACACCTCAGGAATTTAACAACGGAAACACCGAGGCGTCAGTGAACGCCGCTTGTAGCACTGCTTAGCATGTTAGCATACGAGTTTAGCATGTTAGCTTGTTTTCAAAGCTAGTTTTGTTGTGAGGATTCCCATACCTCAGGAATTTAACAGCGGCAAATCCGAGTCGTCTGTGAACGCCGCATGTAGCATTGATTAGCATCATAGCTTAGCATGTTTTTTTTAGTCCCAAAAACACTAAATTCAACTGCTTGAAATAGGTGTAGCATGACCCGGATGTTCTGTTAAAGTTCCTCGGGTGTTGTAGGTTGTTATTTCTTTTATAACTTAGGTGTTAAGTCTGTGTTAGTGGACAGTTAGATGTTAGCATGTTAGCAGCTAATGTTAGCATGTTAGCTTCAGACGGAGATCTGGGAGCCAACGATGAGCTGATTGCGTTCAAAGACGAGGGAGAACAGGAGGAAAAGAGAAACGTTTCCTCGGAGAGAGACCTGGACGATGTGAAGAGTTCTCTGGTCAACGAGTCCGAGTCCAGCTCCGACTCTGAGGTGAGAGGTTCACCTGAGAGGACTCAGATACAGCAGAGAAAAGTACTGAAGTACAAGTAAAAGTACTGCATAACAAGTACAAGTATTGCATTACAAGTACAAGTATTTAAGTAAAAGTACTGAAGTACAAGTAAAACTTCTGCATAACAGGCTCTGCATAACTAGTAAAAGTACTGCATGAAACATCTTAATTAAGTATTGTCAGCTTTTTGTAAAAGTACCAATACACCAAAGCAAAAGTACTGCATAACAAGTAAAAATCCTGCATTCAAAGTACTGAAATAAAAGTACTGCATAACAAGTAAAAGTAGTGCATGAAACATTTTATACAAGTATAATCAGATTCATGTTGAAGTATCAGCAGTAAAAGTTCTCATTTAAAACCATCTTTATGTAAAAGTATTACCAGTATAAAAACAGTTATTGTCAGCTTCAAGTAAAAGTACTACAATTAAAAGTACTGCATAACAAGTAAAAGTACTGTGTGTCTGTGTGTTTAGGCTGACAGACGCCCCAGAACCAACCCTGACCCGCAGAGCCGAGCCAGACACAGTCACCTGTTTGAAGAAGGTAATTTACATTCATATTTGATTTACGTTTACTCACAATTTGTTTGGTTTTCCATTAAAGAGTCCTCTCCTGCTGATGTTCAGGTGTATATCAGTATGTAGTGTCTCTACTTTAAAGAGTCCTCTCCTGCTGATGTTCAGGTGTATATCAGTATGTAGTGTCTCTACTTTAAAGAGTCCTCTCCTGCTGATGTTCAGGTGTATATCAGTATGTAGTGTCTCTACTTTAAAGAGTCCTCTCCTGCTGATGTTCAGGTGTATATCAGTATGTAGTGTCTCTACTTTAAAAGAGTCCTCTCCTGCTGATGTTCAGGTGTATATCAGTATGTAGTGTCTCTACTTTAAAGAGTCCTCTCCTGCTGATGTTCAGGTGTATATCAGTATGTAGTGTCTACTTTAAGAGTCCTCTCCGCTGATGTTCAGGTGTATATCAGTATGTAGTGTCTCTACTTTAAAGAGTCCTCTCCTGCTGATGTTCAGGTGTATATCAGTATGAGTGTCTCTACTTTAAAGAGTCCTCTCCTGCTGATGTTCAGGTGTATATCAGTATGTAGTGCTCTACTTTAAAGAGTCCTCTCTGCTGATGTTCAGGTGTATATCAGTAGTAGTCTCTACTTTAAAGAGTCCTCTCCTGCTGATGTTCAGGTGTATATCAGTATGTAGTGTCTCTACTTTAAAGAGTCCTCTCCTGCTGATGTTCAGGTGTACTCTATTTCCTGTGCAGTAAATGCAACATCAGCATTTTATTAAAGCTGGTTTTACTTTCTTTTCTTCATTTCTTGACATGCTCAGTAATCCGGTCCTCATCCCTGCTTATATAACTTCAGCTTCTGAAAAACGTTTTAAAACGTGTCTCCGAGTGGTGTCTGCTCTGTGGGAACACAACGTTCAACAGGAAACGGCTAATTGTCCGAATCGCTGTTTAACTGGTTCGTCTTGTCTTCGCTGATCTGTTAGCAAACCATTATCTTATGCAACACCCAGATTGAATGACCTTGACCTCTCTTAGTAAAATACAGAGCTGCAGGAATGAGTCCTTAAACCCTGACATGACTCAGCAGCCTTGGTTTGGAGCTCAATGTTTCCTGGATGTGTGTGGTTGTTAGTCTGTGGGAAACACACGCTGAAGAGATCACAATCCGAATCAGGCTCATCACCAGGTTGGTTGACACGTACGAGGAAAAAAAACACAGATAGAAAACTATGATAACATTCAAAAGAATAACAAATATAGTCAAATATAGCAGTATTTACATTGATGTCAGTAAATACCCCACTGGCTATACTCGGAGAAACACTGGATTATTTCATATTTTATAACGCGCTCTTTGTCTCCAGTTTTCTGTCAGATATTTTCAGCAATTCTCTAATATATTGAAATGTTCTTAGAAAGGGTTGAAAGTAGGCCGGGGTGTGGTCTGAGAGGAGGAGAAATGAATCTGAGGTACAGAGCCACGTTTTAGGGGGAACAAGTCATAAAACTGAGTAATATTTAGACAAAGAAAGATTCAGATATTTCAAAAAGAAAGTCTTAAAGGTCAACTATATGCAGAATCACTCTTCATGTCTCTTCTACGTACAAAGAGACTTCTCTCTTCACACACAGGGGGACACATGTCTCTTCTACGTCACCAAAGAGACTCTCTCTTCACACAGAGGGGACACATCTCTCTTTACATCAGCAAAGAGACTCTCTCTTACACACACAGAGGGACACATGTCTCTTCTACATCACCAAAGAGACTCTCTCTTTACACAGAGGGGACACATGTCTCTTCTACGTCACCAAAGAGACTCTCTCTTCACACAGAGGGGACACATGTCTCTTCTACATCACCAAAGAGACTCTCTCTTTACACAGAGGGGACACATGTCTCTTCTACATCAGCAAAGAGACTCTCTCTTTACACAGAGGGGACACATGTCTCTTCTACATCACCAAAGAGACTCTCTCTTTACAAAGAGGGGACACGTGTCTCTTCTACATCACCAAAGAGACTCTCTCTTCACACAGAGGGGACACATGTCTCTTCTACGTCACCAAAGAGACTCTCTCTTCACACAGAGGGGACACATGTCTCTTCTACATCACCAAAGAGACTCTCTTTCACACAGAGGGGACACATGTCTCTTCTACGTCACCAAAGAGACTCTCTCTTCACACGAGGGGACACATGTCTCTTCTAACGTCACCAAAGAGACTCTCTCTTCACACAGAGGGGACACATGTCTCTTCTACGTCACCAAAGAGACTCTCTCTTCACACAGAGGGGACACATGTCTCTTCTACGTCACCAAAGAGACTCTCTCTTCACACAGAGGGGACACATGTCTCTTCTACATCACCAAAGAGACTCTCTTCACACAGAGGGGACACATGTCTCTTCTACATCACCAAGAGACTCTCTCTTCACACAGAGGGGACACATGTCTCTTCTACGTCACCAAAGAGACTCTCTCTTCACACAGAGGGGACACATGTCTCTTCTACGTCACCAAAGAGACTCTCTCTTCACACAGAGGGGACACATGTCTCTTCTACGTCACCAAAGAGACTCTCTCTTCACACAGAGGGGACACATGTCTCTTCTACATCAGCAAAGAGACTCTCTCTTTACACAGAAGGACACAGAGGGGACACATGTCTCTTCTACATCACCAAAGAGACTCTCTCTTTACACAGAGGGGACACATGTCTCTTCTACATCACCAAAGAGACTCTCTCTTTACACAGAGGGGACACATGTCTCTTCTACATCACCAAAGAGACTCTCTCTCCACACAGAGGGGACACGTGTCTCTTCTACGTCACCAAAGACACTCTCTCTTTACACAGAGGGGACACATGTCTCTTCTACGTCACCAAAGAGACTCTCTCTTCACACAGAGGGGACACATGTCTCTTCTACATCAGCAAAGAGACTCTCTCTTTACACAGAGGGACACAGAGGGGACACATGTCTCTTCTACATCACCAAAGAGACTCTCTTTACACAGAGGGGACACATGTCTCTTCTACGTCACCAAAGAGACTCTCTCTTCACACAGAGGGGACACATGTCTCTTCTACATCAGCAAAGAGACTCTCTCTTTACACAGAGGGGACACATGTCTCTTCTACATCAGCAAAGAGACTCTTTACACAGAGGGGACACATGTCTCTTCTACATCACCAAAGAGACTCTCTCTTTACACAGAGGGGACACGTGTCTCTTCTACATCACCAAAGAGACTCTCTCTTTACACAGAGGGGACACATGTCTCTTCTACATCAGCAAAGAGACTCTCTCTTCACACAGAGGGGACACATGTCTCTTCTACGTCACCAAAGAGACTCTCTCTTCACACAGAGGGGACACATGTCTCTTCTACATCAGCAAAGAGACTCTCTCTTTACACAGAGGGGACACATGTCTCTTCTACATCAGCAAAAAGACTCTCTCTTTACACAGAGGGGACACATGTCTCTTCTACATCAGCAAAAAGACTCTCTCTTCACACAGAGGGGACACATGTCTCTTCTACATCAGCAAAGAGACTCTCTTTACACAGAGGGGACACATGTCTCTTCTACATCACCAAAGACACTCTCTCTTTACACAGAGGGGACACATGTCTCTTCTACATCACCAACGAGACTCTCTCTTTACACAGAGGGGACACATGTCTCTTCTACGTCACCAAAGAGACTCTCTCTTTACACAGAGGGGACACATGTCTCTTCTACATCACCAAAGAGACTCTCTCTTTACACAGAGGGGACACATGTCTCTTCTACATCAGCAAAAAGACTCTCTTTACACAGAGGGGACACATGTCTCTTCTACATCAGCAAAGAGACTCTCTCTTTACACAGAGGGGACACATGTCTCTTCTACATCACCAAAGACACTCTCTCTTTACACAGAGGGGACACATGTCTCTTCTACATCACCAACGAGACTCTCTCTTTACACAGAGGGGACACATGTCTCTTCTACGTCACCAAAGAGACTCTCTCTTTACACAGAGGGGACACATGTCTCTTCTACATCACCAAAGAGACTCTTTACACAGAGGGGACACATGTCTCTTCTACATCACCAAAGAGACTCTTTACACAGAGGGGACACATGTCTCTTCTACATCAGCATGTGTCCCCTCTGTGTAAAGAGACTCTCTCTTCACACAGAGGGGACACATGTCTCTTCTACATCAACATGTGTCCCCTCTTCTTCATGTGTCTTCTACATCAACAGGTGTTGTCTCTTCTTCATGTCTCTTCTACATCAACATGTGTCCCCTCTTCTTCATGTCTCTTCTACATCAACATGTGTCCCCTCTTCTTCATGTCTCTTCTACATCAACATGTGTCCCCTCTTCTTCATGTCTCTTCTACATCAACATGTGTCCCCTCTTCTTCATGTCTCTTCTACATCAACATGTGTCCCCTCTTCTTCATGTCTCTTCTACATCAACATGTGTCCCCTCTTCTCCATGTCTCTTCTACATCAACATGTGTCCCTCTTCTTCATGTCTCTTCTACATCAACATGTGTCCCTCTTCTTCATGTCTCTTCTACATCAACATGTGTCCCCTCTTCTTCATGTCTCTTCTACATCAACATGTGTCCCCTCTTCTTCATGTCTCTTCTACATCAACATGTGTCCCCTCTTCTTCATGTCTCTTCTACATCAACATGTGTCCCCTCTTCTTCATGTCTTCTACATCAACATGTGTCCCCTCTTCTCCATGTCTCTTCTACATCAACATGTGTCCCCTCTTCTTCATGTCTCTTCTCATCAACATGTGTCCCCTCTTCTTCATGTCTCTTCTACATCAACATGTGTCCCCTCTTCTTCATGTCTCTTCTACATCAACATGTGTCCCCTCTGTGTAAAGAGACTCTGAAAGTTTCAGGAACAAAGATTCTCTCTCTTTTTCTCCTGATCCATTTCTATAAAAACCTGTCTGAAAATGAGCTGATCAGATTTTGGCCACTTGATGATGTCATAACGATGTTTTGTCTTGTGTAACCATTAGCCAATCACCAACCAAGGTAACCCCCCCCCCCCCCACCTTATCACCTGAATCTCCTCCTAGAGCACCATTGAGTTCTTTGTAACCAAATCTCTCTCAGAGGGGCGTGGGGAGGGGCTCCTTATTTTCATCTGAAGTAACAGACAGAGAATCAGCACTTTGGAAACAGGGCTGAAACAGAGGGGATTATGGGTAATGCTGCAATGATCTGTTTGGTGTTTCAGCCAATCAGAGACAGGCTCTGGATATATCTGAGACCTGTGATATATTGATGAAGAAGAGGATCATAGGGGACCTTTAATAATGTCACAAAAGTTGTTGTAATGAAATACTAAAAGTTAGGTAGATATTTGATGTATTGTAAAATGCCTCCATGTTGTACATACTACAGGTGAATAGGGTCAAAACTGTGGCTAACAGGTACCCCTCTTTTATAATTGATTACACACCCTTTGTCTGCAGTTCTCTGTCAGATGTTCTCTCTAATAATGTGAATGTTCTGCAGCGCTGAGGCGGCAGCAGGACGGTTTGTTCTCGGCGGCTCCGTACGTCGGCTATCCGTTCTTCATGATCCCTGACCTGGGGAACCTCTGCAGCCCCTACCTCGCTAACAACAGGACGGTACGTACACACACACACACACACACACACACACACACACACACTCACTACCTCGCTAACAACAGGACGGTACGTACACACACACACACACACACACACTACCTCGCTAACAACAGGACGGTACGTACACACACACACACCCTCACTACCTCGCTAACAACAGGACGGTACGTACACACAGACACACTACCTCGCTAACAACAGGACGGTACGTTCACACACACACACTACCTCGCTAACAACAGGACGGTACGTTCACACACACACACTACCTCGCTAACAACAGGACGGTACGTACACACACACACACAAACACACACACACACACACTACCTCGCTAACAACAGGATGGTACGTACACAGAGACACACCCAGAGAGAGAGAGAGAGAGACACACACACACACACACACACACACACACACACACACACACACACAGACAGACAGAATATTCTACTCGTATTTTGTGATTTTTATAACATTTAGGTTTGTTGTGCAGCCCTGGATTCCTCTATAATACATATAAATATTAGCTACCATCACAGTTTAGGACGTAATGGCTAACAATAAAACAGCTGGAAAAGTCTAAATGCAAGAAAATAGGGAAATATCCTCATTTCATTGTTAGTGCAAATATATTGACTTTGATATGAAATAAATCAGAGTAGCAGATTTTAGGCAAAAAACGGCTTCTTTCTGACATACTTTGTGCCGCCCT